>JANRMT010062834.1:51540228-51563733 GCA_026402145.1 Polypterus bichir lapradei
GTGCCGTTCATATCTATCTATCTATCTATCTATCTATCTATCTATCTATCTATCTATCTATCTATCTATCTATCTATCTATTATATAGTGCCATTCCTATCTATCTGTCTGTTATATAGTGCCTTTCACATCTATCTATCTATCTATCTATCTATCTATCTATCTATCTATCTATCTATCTATCTATCTATTATATACTGTAGTGCCGTTCATATCTATCTATCTGTCTATCTATCTATTACATAGTGCCTTTCACATCTATCTGTCTGTTATATATAGTGCCTTTCACATCTATCTATCTATCTATCTATCTATCTATCTATCTATCTATCTATCTATCTATCTATCTATCTATGTGTTATATAGTGCCTTTAATATTTATCTGTCTATCTATTATATAGTGCCTTTCACATCTATCTATCTATCTATCTATCTATCTATCTATCTATCTATCTATCTATCTATCTATCTATCTATCTATCTATTATATAGTGCCTTTTCTATCTATCTATCTATGTTTGGAGATCCCACTTTTTTAAATTGCCCAGACTTTGGCCCTAATCTTAGGCAATGCCCCCCAACTTTTGAGTCACCCCTCAGTGCCCTTCACCAATGAGAAGCCCCTTTTTTGATTAAGGACCTCTTCATCGGACACTTATCGCCAAGCCGAGTGCCACCCTCTACCCACCTCACGCCACGTCATCATCAGAGACCGTATGCCGATGTGCTCAGGCGCTCTGGCCGAGTTTTTCCAGCAAAACTCGTCTCTTATTCCGAGCCTGTTACTCCTCTTTACAGGAGACAAAGGGCTTCTTTCAGGCGGCCACCCCCTGTCCAGGCACATCTGGCCATCCCATCAGTGACTTCCTGCTGACATCTTCAGCTGCATATTTAAAGGATTTGAAACCAAAACTTGAAAGATATGAAAGTGGCCGGTCTGGCCCTGTGTAGGTCAGAGTTGCAGAGCAGGGGGTTGGCGTCTTGGAAGTGACCTAAGGTGAGGACTGTCATCTTCAGTAAAAGTTCCTTATTTTTTTTTTAATATAGCGCCTTACACACAGCGGGCTGTCACACCTTTTGCTTCCTTTTTTCATGCCCATCCATTGGGACAATGCTGAGATAGGCAGCCATTGAGAAATTAGACCTCTTTCCAAAGACATGTGGGTCAGGAGTGCAGGTCAGCTGGTTGACCCCTCAAAGCACCAAATCCATCGATTGAGTGAAGAATCACAGAGGAGCCATCGACAGACTTGGCCGACCATCACTGGACGAATCACACAAATCACTGCCGGGTTTCCGAAGAGGTTAATAATATTCCCAGTGTTTTGGCTCCTCAAATCCCCAAAAGGCAGATCTCTGATAAATAAGCAGACAGATGTCGCTGTAAAAAATGTCCTGAATATGCTTTTAGTTTCTTTACTGCACAAACTCTGCCAGCCATGAAGATTTCAATGAGAATTTTTTTTAAAAATCCCTTTTAACGTGAGGCTGATACATGCATGAAGTTCACTCTGAATCTAACTCGGAACCCTCAATTGTCATATAGCGCCTTTCACAGTGAACTGAAAGTCAGCATACGTGATATGAGCCATCAGTGATTAGCAAAAACTAATCTAATTGAGATGTGGAGCATTTTTAGTAACCTAAGCAATTTCATATAGCGCCTTTAAAGGTGAAACGTAACCTAAGTTAGCAGCAGGGAGTCCAACTGAGACACAAAATGAAGCCCCGCTCCATGAAGAAGTCCTCACATGTCAGGATTAAGACCCGACGCTTTGTTTGGAATTCTCAGTTCAGAGCCACCGCCAGGGGGACATCTGTCAGGGGTCCCGAGCAGTGGGAGGCTAACGCTGTGGAAAATGAATGGAAATCCAATGCAGTTTTCAAATCAGGTCGGCATTGCAAAAGACCGAGATGTCTTATCGAGTCCGACGGATCTGACGCAGAAATCCCGAGATCCCATTTCACATTGTGATGCATTCCTTCAATTCAGAATTGTCAGTATATACAGTATAAAGATGTTCAGCCATGATTGTCAGGGGCCCGAGGTTTTCGCAGTTAAATGTCACCGAGCAGACATAGTGGCTTAGAACACGGGGTCCCCAACTCTAGTCCTGGAGGGCCACAGTGGCTGCAGGTTTTCATTCTCACCCTGAGTGACCTGTTTTTGTCGCTAATAAATGTCTTTTGAATTCCTTTTATTTGACTTGCTCTTGAAGACTCAGACCCCTTAATTGTTTCTTTTTCCTTAATTAGCAGCCAAACAATAATGAGATACAAAATGAGCCTGGTGTCCATCATGCAATATCTGAAAATAAAGTGTAGCACTTTCTTTACCCTTTAGCCATAGTATAGCGCCCTAAGTTCATAAATTCTATTTCCAAAAACTGATTTATGAAAACCCTTTTAATTTTAAATATGTGTTTTTAGAGGATAAATTAGAATCTTTTAACTAATACCTACTCCCCAGTAATAAGCTGCCAGCTGTTTCACAATTAGTAACTTGTAACACAATTCACAATACAAATATGTTCCCAAAATAGAACAATATTATTGACTAAATTGGAAAAATATCTAAAAAAAAAAATAAAACTATTTACTGTATAGTGAAGTCCAATAAATTCCCACAAATCATAGATTACAGAAACTCACACAAACTGCAGTATATTTACCCTTCACAACAAATACCTATCGGTTCAGGCAGTGTACTTAAACATTACAAACGTACTTTTAACTGTTTGCTTTTACCAGCACTTAAAACATCCCACTGTTAAAGAAGAACACAATAACCAAATCTACAATATGAGCAAACTTAATTGTAGAATTACAAGAGCCTACTAAAAAACTCGTAGATCCGTCCCACCTTAAATCGCTTCGCACCTCTCCATCTGCGTCTTTTGTCCTGTAAATGTGTCGATAAGCAGCAAGCAGTCTGCTATCACATCCCCCCACTGCCACACAGTTTTCTCAGCTCTCTGTTTACCTGCGTGTCAATCGCTTAGAGATGTATAGAGTGAGAAGTCAAGCAAAATGACACCTTTTATGAATACTATATCGTTATTTGGAACACTTGCATTTCAAGTGTGTTCCGTGTCTATAGGGCGGTCCAGATCTAATTATGCAATTTTCATTATGCTATAACTTATTAAGTTTATTACATAGAAAATCACCCAAAAATACCAAACCATCGAGAAGTGTGCGAACTGAGGACATGAAGAATCATCTTTGCACTGAACTGGAGTCATCCCTACATAAATCAAAGTCATTCAGACGATCTGGATCTGTATAATTAGATCTGGACCACCTTGTATTTAGTTCACCTGCCAGTACATTTTCTATGTCTGTATGCATTTTCTAGTGTATCTCACACAATTAAGACATCAATCAGTTGCAATGAATGAAGAATGTAGCTGCTGGACTCTCAACTCTAGCAAAAGTTAGACCTCTCATAACATTGCAAGATACTGAGAAATGAGTTCACGCGTTTGTTTTTATCAGTGATCTACGTAAACACATCGTTAAAACAGAAACGTTTTTCACGTTTTAGTAATAATTGACAAAATGTAGACATGAAGTGTATAATGTGTGAAACCTGAAGTCCAAATATCAAAGAAACACTTTCACAAAAAGTACAAATATAACAGAACAAGCGCGCTTCTATTCAAGAATATAACTGCAGAAAAACAACCCGCATTAGGGTGCGATATTGACACTCAACTGCTGCGACCGCTTTGGTGGCACAACGGTATCAGCTGTTGACTGGTAATCAAAACTTCACAGGTTACACCCCGGACAAGTCCGTTTTGAGAAGTGAGCTGCTCTTATTCTTACTATTACAGAATAAAAACATACATTTGATTTCAGTCTGTAACAGCTGGTGTAAATTTATGATACTCGTAAAGGTTAGCTTTGTTTTTTTTTTTTTTTTTTTCTTTTATTCATGTTTTACATTTTCCCCCCCCCCCCTTCCCATCTGACACTGCTGTTTTCACATAAAGACGCGCTATAACAGAGGTGAACTCAGATCATGACGACGGTTCTACATCATAGTAAGAATGCACTTTTGCCGTTGCTGTACTTTGTATGTTGTACACGGGAAGCTCTGCAGTCTACTTGTGACTTTACACTGAAGGAAGTAAGTAAATAAATAAAGGTAAATAAGTAAATAACATTCGATCTGGCTCTTATATACAAAGTACAGCGACGGCAGCTTCCACCTGCAGCTATAGACTCTTCGGTATGCAAGCGACTCTCCACGCTGGTGTTTAGATCTGGACGGTTCATGTGCCCAAAAAAGAAGTCTGACTGCATTCTCGTACCATTGCTTGTGTACTAAAGTGTCAGCAGGCACTTTTCGTGGCATTACACGTATTTTTTGAGCATGTCGATCCAACACAGGAAGCTCTGCAGTCTACTTGTGAATTTACGCTGTAGGAAGTAAGTTAATAACTCAAGGTTAATAACATTTGATCTGGCTTTTATGTAAGTAACATATAAATGTTAATGTTTTGGGCACATACACAGTCCAGATCTAAACACTAGTGTGGAGAGTCGCTTGCGTACTGAAGAGTCTATAGCTGCAGGTGGAAGCTGCCGTCATTGTACTTTGTATATAAGAGCAGGATTGAATGTTATTTACTTATTTACCTTTATTTATTTACTTACTTCCTTCAGCGTAAAGTCATAAGTAGACTGCAGAGCTTCCCGTGATCTGAGTTCACCTCTGTTATAGCGCGTCTTTATGTGAAAACAGCAGTGTCAGATGAGGAGGGGAGGTGGGGATCATGAATGTGACTAAGAGAATAAAACTGATTAAAAAAAGCCAAAGCTAACCTTTACAAGTATTATAAATTTACACCGGCCACTTACAGACTGAAATCAAATGTATGTTTTTATTCTAAAATAGTAAGAATAAGAGCAGCTCACTTCTCAAAATGGACTCGTTCGGGATTGAACCCGTGAAGTTTTGATTACCAGTCAACAGTTGATACCGTTGCACCATCAAAGTGTTCATAGCAAATGCATGTCAATATTACTCCCTAACGCGGGTTATTTTTCTGCAGTTATATTCTTGAATAGAAGCACACTTTTTCTGTTATAATTGTATCTTTTGTGAAAGTGTGTCTTTGATATTTGGACTTCAGACTTCACACATTTTACACTTCATGTCTACATTTTGTCAATTATTACTAAAACATGAAAAACGTTTCTGTTTTAACAATGTGTTTACTGTGTATAGATCATTGTAGACATGGAACACACATGTAACGCATGTGTTCCAAATAACGATACAGTATTTCTAAAAGGTGTCATTTTGCTTGACTTCTCACTCTATACAACTCTAAGTAACTCACACACAGGTAAACAGACTTGAGCTGAGAAAACTGTGCGGCGGTGGAGGATGTGATAGCAGGCTGCTTGCTGTTTGCTGCTTATCAACACATTTAAAGGACAAAAGACGCTGACGGAGAGGTGCAAAATGATTTAAGGTGGGGTGGAACTTTGAGTTTTTTCGTAGGCTTGGTAATTCTAGTGTTAATCACTAAAACCTCACTTAAACTTAACAACTTTAGGGGCCCACAGACAGACGTACACACACACAGAGACACAAGCCAGCGGCCACCAAAATAAAATATTAACACAAACCTCCCTCTTTGCAGGCCTGGTCGATGCTAATGAACGTGGTGGCCAAAAACGTTAAGACCCATTCACGCTAACGAGCCAACATAAAAGGTCATAGTATTCACAAATAAGCGGAGTGAATATCAGTGTCCATTGTCCAAACACAGCACTTCCCCGCTGTCGAAAAACGATAGAGTTGCCCTGCAGGCAGGCAGGCTCACGGCAAAACGCTGCAAGCAAAATGGAGCTAGTCTGTCCAAATGGGGTGAAACTTACTGATTTTCCTTCTTGCCCGAGGAGCTGCTCGGCTTTCCTTTGGTCACCTGGAGCGCTATCCAAAGTATCCAATTCGCAGGCTAACTTAAGTAGTTTGCCTGTGTCGCTCAAATCACCATGACTTTTTATTTATTTATTTTTTATACCACCGCTTCTTCCTGTCCTCGTGTCCAACAGGTTCTCGCGTGAACACCACCCGGAGCTCTAAAGCCTCTGAAAACCACATAAAACCCCAAAAAAAGCAAAAAAAAAAAAAACAACCAGTAAAGATTATTAAGGGGAATATTATATTATATAAGCCTAGGGCTACAAAAGAAAGATGAGGGTCTCAGGAATGCTGATTTGCTCAGGTCCCCAGTGCTCTTAGAAAAGAGAAAATCCACAATTTTGGAAATGTCTGGTAGTGCACCACGAGAGCAGCATCAAGCCACGGAATTAAAGAGTGAGTTTAATTAACGACAAGAATCGGCGCCTCATTAAGCAGCTGGTTGGAGTGAAATTGGTTGGAGTTTGAGGCCCTGACTCTTAGGTGGTCTTCTGTTGGCTCACTCACTTCACATTTCATTTCTGTTTGGGTGCCATTTAAGGAAAGAAATGAAGCAGAGGGAACGATGAAGAAATTCAGGAGAACAAGTCCATTCAAATGGAATGGAAAAGGAGTTAATTAGCAGCACAAACAGGACACTCATTAAAAAAAGGGTTAGAATGAAAACCTGCAGCCACGGTGGTCCTCCAGGACTGGCCTTGGTGACCCCTGGCTCAGAGATGAAGGATTTAGACTGAAAATCCTGCAAACTGTAACCCACTCAGTATTTATCCATCCATCCATCCATTATCCAACCCGCTATATTGTAACTACAGGGTCACGGGGCTCTGCTGGAGCCAATCCCAGCCAACACAGGGCACAAGGCAGGAAACAAACCCCGGGCAGGGTGTAAGCCCAACGCAGCTCAGTATATATGACATAGCATATATTAAGAATACTGTTACTTATTTAAGTTGAGTAAATAATTTATAGGGTACTTGTGTACCAAAGAGATGGCAGTGAAAAAGGAAAACAGAACTTATTCACCCATCCATTATCCAACCGGCTATATCCTAACTACAGGGTCATGGGGGTCTGCTGGGGCCAATCCCAGCCAACATGGGGTGCAAGGCAGGAGACAAACCCCAGGCAGGATGCCAGCCCACCACAGGGCGCACACACACTCGGGACAATTTAGGATCGCCAATGCACCTAACCTGCATGTCTTTGGACTGTGGGAGGAAACCCACACAGACACGGGGAGGACATGCAAACTCCACACAGGGAGGACCCGGGAAGTGAACCCGGGTCTCCTAACTGCAAAGCAGCTGCGCTACCCACTGCACCACCGTGCCGCCCCAGATCATATTTATTGGGATAAAAAAAACTATATACAAATTGCAATATTATAGAAGTACATATGTACAATTGTTTTAATGAATTCATAACATATTTATTGGGATAAAAAAGTATATATACCCATTCTAGTGCTGGGCTCCGTGGGGGACGTTTCACTGCTGTCTATTTACTACAGATGTACCCTTTATAGTTTTAACGTTCTAGCAATTTCCTGATATTGATGTTATCTTGAGTGTACTACGCCATCTAGTGGATAAATGAAGTACCCGGTTAATAAGTAATGTAAACACTGATATATTTAAGAGAAAGAAACCGTGATCGCTAATTTAATTTTATCATTTTATTTAGACCATACCTTCACTTCGTGTAACTTTGGAAGAAATTAATAAATACATTTTGGACATCTTCATCCATCTCTGACTGGATGTGCGTGGTGGTTGTAATTTAATCCCGAACCAACTTCATTCTTCACTACGAGGGTATTAGACAAAAACTCGATCCCTTAGGCTTAAAAGTCAGGGTGGAGGTAAAGAATTTAGGGATAATCATGGACTACGACCTAAACTTCCTATCACATGTTTACCAGATTACTAGGACTGCATTTTTTTCACTTAAGAAATATTGCAAATGTTAAACCTCTTAGAGCTTTAAAGGACCCTGAAAATTGTATTCACACTTTTGTTTTTATTTGTATAGAATACTGCAATGCACTCCTAACAGGACCACCTAAGAAAAACATCAATCAGTTGCAATTAGTGCAGCAAGAATCTTAGCTAGAAAAAGAAAATCCGAGCACATCACACCAGTCTTAGCATCATTACACTGGTTACCGGTGTCATTTAGAATTGACTTTAAAATGCCACTAATGGTACATAAAGCCTTAAGTAATCTGCTCCTTAAAGTATTTTGGAATGCCTGACCTCCTACCCTCCAAGTTATAACCTTAGTTCTCCTAAAAGGTGGTCTGTTTATAATTACAAGAGTTAAGAATAAAAGAAGTGGTGAGGCGGCCATTTGCTGTTATGCACCATAAATCTGCAATACTTTTAACAATACAAACATGCCAGGCTAACACCGTGGGACATTTAAAAAAAAAACTGCTGTCAAATGACACAACAAAAAAGTTTGGGCCGTCACCCCATAGACCTGAAACAAAAAACAACAGTATCTCTTTACAGAGCTGAGTCCACAAGTGAACTGACCTATAACAAAACAAAATGGCGTTTTTAAAGCTGGATAGAGGAAGTGATGTCATTGGGCCTGAAACCTGCAAGTGACATCATCAGGGCCCGGAAACTGGAAATTGTGCCATCGGGACCGGGACCAGAAGTGATGTCATCAGGCCCAGGTGGAATTACCCGTAGTTGGAAGAAAGAATTAAAGGGTCAGTGCACTCTGCCACCCCCTGGTCTGGCATGGAATTACCCTCCTTCAAGCACTTTAGGTGCCTCCCATGCACATGTGTGTGACACGGCTTATAACCCGTTACTTTAATATGGCTTATTCTTAGCTACATTTGAGTTCTAGACCAGGGCTGTCAAACTCCGATCCTGGACGGCTGCAGTCGCTACATGTTTTTATTCTCACCCTTTTCCTAATCAGTTTTCACTGCTAATTAACTTATTTTCCCTTCATTTTAATAGCCCTGTTTTTAAGGATTCTGCCCTCAGAATTTATTCCTTTCTTAGTTAAATGGCACCCAAGCAGAAATGAGATGTGAAACGAGCCAACAGATGACCAGCTAAACTGGGATTTCAAACTCCAACCTATTTCACTGCAACCAGTTTTTTAATGAGAAGCCTGTTATTCTTGCTGTTAATTAAATTAATTTAATTCCACGGCTTGTTGCTGCTCTCATTCTGCCACGGCAGACATTTCCAAAACTGTTGATTTTCTGTTTTTTCTAAGAACACAGACAAAATGTTTTGGTGACCTGAGAGATCAACCTTACTAAAACCTTCACCGTTCTTTATTTTCAGATATTGTGTGATGGGCACAGGTGAGCTGATCATGTGGCGGCTTGTTTTGTGTCTCCTTATTGTTTGGTTGCTAATTAAAGAAAAAGAGACAACTAAGGGGGTCTGAGTCATGATAATTAAAAGTAAGGCAAAAGAAGTTAATTAGCAGCAAAAACTGGTCACTAATGAAGAAGATGGTGGCTAGAATGAAAACCTGCAGTCACTGCGTCACCCCCGTGTTCTAGACCATTTAGGTATAGAATTATCATACTGTGCAGAGATGGGCAATCTGTTCTAACCCCTACTTTTCTCTGCCAGTTCTTCTGCAGTGCCCTTCTGCGCCACCACCACTACCACCTGATCCTGTTCAGCCCACCTGTGATGCTGGATTTAAGGCAGGTGACCTGCGCAGTCCCACAGCACTGAATCCTCTCAGACAAAGCCTGGAAACAACGAGCAATGATGTAAGCAATTTGATGTGCGGTAGAATGCCATGTAGGGGGCTGGGTGGTCTTTTGGCTTCCATCAACCCCTGCAGATTTTGTATTTTTTTTTTCTTGAGCTTAACTGGAGTCTTATTTTTTTATTTTATTTTATTTAAATTTTTCTGTCCACCTGGCCATCTGACCTTATCACTGGATTCGTCTTTACGGACTTACATTATGATATTGTATATAAGGACAGGGCCGTCTTAACAGCATTATAGGCCCACTGGGGCCCCCTACCTACACAACCACTCAGCAAGTCACAACATACGTAGTTTAACATGGGGCCCCTGTGCTCGTGGTGCCCCCCAGGCAACTGCCCAGTGTGCCCATGTATTAAGATGGCCCTGCAGATGAGGCCTCACCAGTGTATTATAAAGCTTGAGCTGAACCTCCTTTGACTTGTACTCCACACCTCAAGGCGCTATATAACCTGACATTCTGTTAGCCTTCTTAATGGCTTCTGCACAATGGCTGACAGTTGATAGTGTCGAGTCCACCATGACTCCTAAATCCTTCTCATAAGGTGGACTCTCAATTCTCAGATCCCCTATTGTGCATTCAAACTTTCCTATGTGTAACACTTTACTTTTACTGACATTAAATTTCATCGTCCACATAAATGGCTTACTTGTCTGAACTTATCATGACTTACAAACCAAAGCGCCCATTAAGATCTCAAGATGCCGGTCTGCTTAGGATTCCAAGGATTAATAAAATAACAGGGGGAGGTCGAGCTTTTAGTTACAGGGCCCCTAAACTGTGGAATGGTCTGCCTGCTACTATAAGAGGTGCCCCTTCGGTCTCAGCTTTAAAAGACTCACAACTTCAGTTTAGCACACCCTGACTAGAGCTGCTGATTAACTGTACAGACTGCATCTCTGCTGTCAGTCATTAGCACTAAAACATAAATAACATGACAGCTAGAATTTGTTACTAACCCTCAAATATTCTGTTTCTCTTCTCGGTACTCAAATGTGGCATTCGGTGCCCACCTGCCAAGTTGTTCTGCCTGCCTAAGGTAAAGTCATCTCTGATGTAGGGTCGCAGGAATCGTCAGGTAGAGAGGTCCTGTCATCGGATTGGCTGACTCAGCTGTGGAATGGCCAATAGGGGGAGGCAGCTTGATGACCGAGGTCTCCAGGACTCTAAACAAATCCAAATCATATTATGTGATATCATCTACTGTTAAATTCTGGTCTGTACTTGTAAAATTTTTATTGTTATACTGTATTGAGGATTTGTTCTGTTCTGTGTATTGCGGTGTATTGACTCCCTTCTTTTTGACACCCACTGCACGCCCAACCTACCTGGAAAGGGGTCTGTCTTTGAATTGTGTTTTCCGAGATTTTTTACATTTTTTCCCTACAAGGTTTTTTTTTGGGAGTTTTTCATGTCTTCTTAGAGAGTCAAGGCTGGGGGGCTGTCAAGAGGCAGGGTCTGTTAAAGCCCATTGCGGCACTTCTTGTGTGATTTTGGGCTGTACAAAAATAAATTGTATTGTATTGCATTGTATATCCGCCCAAAGCCTGTCTGCTGTCCAAGTGCTTCTGTGATGATTATCTGCCCATCCACCTATCTTGGTGTCATCTTCAAACTTAGCCATCTTATTCCAGATGAGGTACTCCAGATGAACAGGGCCGTCTTAACAGCATTATGGGCACCTGGGCAAAGCAGTGCACTGGGGCCCCCTACCTACACAACCACTCAGCAAGACACAGCATGCATAGATTGGCATGGGGCCCCCAGGTATCTGCCCAGCATGCCCATGCATTAAGATGGCCCTGTATAAGAATACTATTCTTTTACTAGTTACAGTACATATCTGAGGGTGGCAAGATGGCGCAGTGGGCAGCAATGCTGCCTCGCAGTTAGGAGTCCTGGGATCGCTTCCCGGGTCCTCCCTGTGTGGAGTTTGCATGTTGTCTGCGTGGATTTCCTCCAGGTACTCTGGTTTCCTCCCACAGTCCAAAGACATGCAGGTAATGTGCATTGGCGATTCTAAATTGTGCTTGGTGTGTGTGTGGGCTGGCACCCTGCCCGGGGTTTGTTTCCTGCCATTCGCCCTGTGTTGGCTGGGATTGGCTCCAGCAGACCCCTGTGACCCTGTAGTTAGGATATAGCAGGTTGGATAATGGATGAGTACATATCTGTTTTATAAAACTGTAGGGATTTTGTTGCTACTTATTCATTAATATTCTTGCCTAATCTTGTTTTTTTTTTTTTTGAAACTTTCACTTTGCATCTTGTAAAGCACTACGTTGTATGAAAATGTGCTCTATAAAGAAATGTGGTGTGGCCTCCTGTTCAGGCAAGGAATCATCCCAGCTGGGAAGCCTGTCCTTCCCGTCCGGCCACTTTATTAGGTACACCTGTTCACCTGCCTGTTAATGCAAATACCTAATCAGCCAATCCCATGGCAGCAACTCAATGCAATTCAGCCTGTAGGCCATGACAAGACAAGTTGCTAAAGTTCAAACTGAATGGGGCAGAAAGGGGACTGGAGGGACTTTGAAGGTGGCATGGTTGTTGGTGCCAAATGGGCAGGTCTGAATATTTCAGAAACTGCTGATCTATTGGGATTTTCATGCACAAACATCTCCTGGGTTTACAGAGAATGGCCAGAAAAAGGGAAAATATCAGTGAGCGGCAGTCCTGTGGGTGAAGATGCCTTGTTGATGCCAGAGGTCAGAAGAGAATGGCCAGACTGGTCTGAGCTGATAGAAAGGCGACAGAAACTCAAATAAGCAGTCGTTACAAGTGAGGTGTACAGAAGAGCAGCTCTGAACACACAACATGTCGAACCGTGAAACAGGTGGGCTACAGAAGCAGGGGACCACACCGGGTGACACTCCTGTCAGCTAAGAACAGGCAACTGAGGCTACAATTCCCACGGGCTCACCAGAATTGCACAACAGAAGATTGGAAAAGCATTGCCTGGTCTGATTAGTCTTGATTTCTGCTGCAACATTTGGATGGCATGGTCAGACTTTGGCATCAACAACATGAAAGAATGGATCCATCCTGGCTTGAATCAACGGCTCAGGCAGGTGCTGGTGGTCTAATGGTGTGAGGGGATATTTTCTTGGCACACACTGGGCCCCTTAGTACCAACTGAGCATCGATTGAATGCCACGGCCTACCTGAGTATTGTTGCTGACCATGTCCACCCCTTTATGACCGCAATGTGTCCATTTTCTGAAGGCTCCTTCCTGCAAGATAATGTGCCATGTCACAAAGCAAATATCATCTCAAACTGGTTTCTTGAACATGACAAGTAGTTCACTGCACTCAAATGGCCTCCACATTCAGCAGATCTCAATCCAGCAGAGCACCTTTGGGATGTGGTGGAGCAGGAGATTTGCATCATGGATGTTCAGTGGACAAATCTGCAGCAACTGCGTGATGCCATCATATTAATATGGACCAAAATCACTGAGGAATGTTTGCAGCACCTTGCTAAATTGATTCCATGAAGAATTACGGCGGTTCTGAAGGTTAAAGGGGGTCCAACCCAGGACTAGTATTTCACTGTACATTCACTGTATTTGAACTGTCTCTGGCACAGTACGTGAAATTTATCATCAAATATCTTCTGCTTCTTCTTTTGGCTGCTCCTTTTAGGGGTCGCCACAGCAGATCATCTTTTTCCATATCTTCGTGTCCTCATCATCTTGCTCTGTTACAAAAATCACCTGCATGTTCTCTCTCACCACATCCATAAACCTTCTATTAGGTCTTCTTCTGTTCCTCTAACCTAGCAGCTCTATCCTTAGCACCCTTATCCCAATATACCCCTCATGTCTCCTCTGCACATGTCCAAACCAACGCAATCTCGCCTCTCTGACTTTGTCTCCCAACCGTCCAAACTGAGCTGACCCTCTAATGTCCTCATTTCTAATCCTGTTCATCTTCGTCACACCCAATGCAAATCTTAGCATCTTAAACAGTGCCACCTCCAGCTCTGTCTCCTGTGCCATCATCTCCAGCCCATATGACATAGCTGGTATCACTATTGTCCTTTAGACCTTCCCTTTCACTCTTGGTGATACCCGTCTGTCTCAAATCACTCCTGACACTCTTCTCCACCCACTCTACCCTGCCTGCACTCTCTTTATCACCTCTCTTCCACAATCATCATTACTCTGTATTGTTGATCCTCGTCCACCTTTGCCAACTCTTCTCCCTGCATCCTCACCATTCCACTGTCCTCCTTCTCATTCACACACATGTATTTTGTCATGGTGGTCCTACTGACCTTCATTTCTCTCCTCTCTTCCTCATATCTCTTCTCTTCTCAACCTGCTCCCTACTATTGCTAAAGATCACAATGTCATCAACAAACATCACAGTCCATGTCTAATCTTGTCTGTCAACCTGTCCATCACCATTGCAATTAAGAAAGGGCTCAGAGCCGATCTCTGATGTAATCCCATCTCTGTCACTCCTACCGCAGACCTCACCACAGTCACACTTCCCTCGTACATATCCCGTACAACTCTTACGTACTTCTCTGCCACTCCCGATTTCCTCATACAATACCACAACTCCTCTCTAGTCACCCTGTCATATGCTTTGTCCAGGTCCACAAAGACGCAATGCAACTCCTTCTGGCCTTCTCTAAACTTCTCCATCAACACCCTCAGACCAAACATGGCTTGATGTGGTGATCTATCCTGGCATGAAACCATCCTGCTGCTCACTAATCATCACTTCACTTCTTAACTGAGCTTCCACTACTCTTTCCTATAACTTCATGCTGTGGCTCATCAATTTTATCCCCCTGTAGTTACTACAGTCCTGTACATCCCCCTTATTCTTAAATATCAGCACCAGTACTCTTCTTCTCCACTCCTCAGGCTTCCTCTAAATTTTTTTAAATATATCATTATATATGGTGGCACAGTGGGTAGCGCTGCTGCCTTGTAGTAAGGAGACCTGGGTTCGCTTCCTGGGTCCTCCCTGCGTGGAGTTTGCATGTTCTCCCCATGTCTGTGTGGGTTTCCTCCCACAGTCCAAAGACATGCAGGTTAGGTGCATTGGGGATCCTAAATTGTCCCTGGCGTGTGCTTGGTGTGTGTGGCTGGCGCCCTTGCCCAGGGTTTGTTTCCTGTGTTGGATGGGATTGGCTTCAGCAGACCCCCGTGACCCTGTAGTTAGGATATAGAAGGTTGGATAATGGATGGATGGATAATTATATATAATTTATTAAAAGACGTGACAAATGTGAAAGGCACTATACGTATATAATATGTTAAACACTAGAAATAAAACAAAACACACCAATGAAGGAGTGTTACATTGTAAGGCAAATCTATTTAACACATGAAATTACTGTTGTTTAAATAAAAACTTAATGATTGTTGGTTTTTTTCTGTATATATATATATATATTTTTTTTTTTTTTTTTGCTGCTATTGTTTTTTTAGATAAATGCAGATTAGCTTATTGCCATGCCTGGAGTCGAGCAAATTGTTTTTCTCCAATGGGATTTTATTTTTCTCCACACCACACAGGAAGTGTTGTATACTGTAAATTAAAGCTGAGGCCTGCACATTATTATATGTCAATAAATATTCTCGTTGAATACATATCTGAATATTCAGTGCTTGCCAGATGAATTCAAGTGTAAATCACTAATTATTACTGTTTTTGTCCTTCAATCCTGCTGCTTTTCTTCCACGTCGCGTTATATTTTTATTTGACAATGGAGCCCAATTCCCCAAAATCTCCAGCAAACACGCGTGCCTCCCTCGTCTGGAGATCAGCCTCCAGGCAGCAGCTCGGCAGGTTGGATTGTCAGCTTTAAGTAATACAATGCAATTCCTAATTGAATATCTCCTCAGACAGTTAACAATAATAAAACAAGCAAAAATGAACAAATATAAAGTATGCTTGGCCCGCAACAAGTAACATTTGGCAACTATTCAGGCCCCTTCACTTTCTGCGCACTTTATTGTGTTGCACATTTAATTCCAACTGGAGAAATTTGCCATTCTTGACCATCAATCTATACTTAATAACCCATAATGACAAAGCAAGAACATGTTTTCAGAAAGATTTGAAATTTATTAAAAATCAAACACAGAAATCTTGCATTCCTATAAAGTATTCAAACCCTTAATTCAGTACTTTGCCAAAGCCCCTTTGGTGGCAACTCCAGCTTTCAGTCTTCCTCTACAAGCTTTTCACACCTGGATTTGGGTGGTTGATCCGATTGTGACCACTAGGGGGTGCGCTGAAAACCCCAGGCACAACCTCACAGACACAAGTCCTGCTTCAAATAAATATTTTATTTTAAAAGTTCTCTTTCTCTCTCTCTTCTTGCTCTCCTCCCAGGTGTGAATCGCCCTCTTCCACTTGCCTCCATCTCACCTGGATGAGGCAGCGTCATTCCATTTCTGCAAGACTCTGGATTTCTTCTTCCAGTGCTAGGACCTTGCATGTTGGAAGCACCTCTTCTGGGTCAGGAGGAAGTCCATCAAAGTAGGGACAGGTAATCCCTGCAGGACCTCCTGGTAGCACCCACAGAAACTCTGTTGAACGATAGGGACTACACTTCCCAGCATGCCCTGCAGGTATGTGTATGGGTACGGCGGCCCAAGAATGCTGCCATTTAGCATTTCAAGCGAAGAATTGAAGCTGCATAAATCAGGCATTCCCAGTGATTTTCAGTCATCTAAATTAAAACGGTCTGGCAACAAGATTGGCAAATTACTCGGTAAGTCTGACATACCCAATGGCCAGAAGTCAACTAATGTGACATTGGGTTTAGCAATAATGGATCTGGATAATCAGTTAATCTTTGCTGTGTAGAGCCCAAGTA
This sequence comes from Polypterus bichir lapradei, assembly GCA_026402145.1. Lineage (NCBI taxonomy): Eukaryota > Metazoa > Chordata > Cladistia > Polypteriformes > Polypteridae > Polypterus > Polypterus bichir. Next base: position 51,556,780 of record JANRMT010062834.1, read on the forward strand.
GGATCATGTCAGAAAAGGAAGACTTCCAGTGAACCAAGATTTGGTTTATTTCCATAGGAAGGTTAAAGCTTGTTTTGCAGCAATTGTGCCTATGGTATTAATTAAGAGATGAAGAAGGGAGGTCAAAAAGTGAGAACATTTGATGAAAAACAGATACTGAAGAACAGGACAAATGAGAAAAGTAATGAAATTGCAGATCATATATTAAAGACTGGGCCATTTTGCAAATCACATGGGTCTTCAAACTGACAGAAGTGGCAATAAGAATCTGTGGGCAACCCCATGATGTGGTGTTTATGAGGGGTGACTGACGGAAGTGTCCATCCTTCTTAGCAGGACCATGGGCATGAAGGGCGTCCCACTGGACCCAGGATCGATCCTTGGGACCTCAGTAGTCCTTCCAGTGGACCAAATATTCAACTGCCTCACCTTGCTTTCTTAAATCTATGATGGAGTGAACTTTGAATGCTTCAGAACCATCTACTATCAACCCTAGGAAGTGAAGAACTTTGGAGAATAATATGGTAAATAAGAACCCATGGGCAACCCCATGATGTGGTGTTTGAGGGGTGAGCACTGGATGTGTCCATCCTGTTAAGTAGTACCAAGGACATGACAGGCATCACACTGGACCCAGGACTGATTTTCAGGAGCACCATCCTTCTGATTTCTTCATGATGGACTGAATTTTAAATTCTTCAAAACTATCTACCATCAACCATAGGTTTAATAGGACCGAGGGCATGAAGGACATCACACTGGACCTAGAATCAATCTTCAGGACATCTGTAGTCCTTCCGATAGATCAAATATTCAACTGCCTGACCTTTCTTTCTTGAATCCATGATGGACGGAATTTTGAATTCCTCAGAACCATCTACCATCAACCAGAGGAGGGGAAGAACTTTGGAGAATGAAATGATCAATAAGAATACGTGGGCAACCCATGACGTGGTGTTTATGAGCGTTGATTACTGGAAGTGTCCATCAGGCTTAGTAGGACTGAGGGCAGGAAGGGTATCACACTGGACCCAGGATCAATCTACAGGACCTCAGTATTCTTTCTAATTAACCAAATATTCAACTGCCTGACCTTGCTTTCTTGAATCCATGATGGACGGAATTTTTAATTCTTCAGAACCATCTACCATCAACCGTAGGAAGGGAATAACTTTGGATAATAATATGGTGAATAAGAATCTGAAGGCAACCTTATAACATGGTGTTTATGAGGAAGACAACTGGACATGTCCATCAGGCATAGTAGGAACAGGGGCATGAAGGGCATCACACCGGACCCAGGATCAAGCTACAGGACCCCAGTAGTCCTTTTAATGGACCAAATATTCAACTGCCTGAACCTTCATTTTTTTGAATCCATGATGGATGGAATTTTGAATTCTTCAGAACCGTCCACCATCAACCCTAGGAAGTGAAGAACTTTGGAGAATAATATGATGAATAAGAATCTGTAGGCAACCTTATAACATGGTGTTTATGAAGGAGACCACTGGAAGTGTCCATCAGGCTTAGTAGGACCAGAGGTATGAAGAGCATCACACCAGACCCAGGATCAATCCTCAGGACCATCGTCCTTCCGATGGACCAAATATACAACTGTGCAAGCTATCTTTCTTGAATCCACAATGGACTAAACTTTGGATTCTTTGAAACAATCTACCATCAAACGTAGGAAGGATAGAACTTTGGAGAATAATATGGTCAATAAGAATCCATGGACAACCCCATGATGTAGTGTTTATGAGGGGTGACTGATTGAAATCCTGCTCAGGACATGAAGGGCATCACACCGGACCCAGGATCGATCCTCAGGACCTCGGTAGACATTTTGATGGACCAAATATTCAACTGCCCAACCGTGCTCTCTTGAATCCATGATGGACTGAACCCTGAATTCTTTGGAACCATTTACCATCAACCATATGAAGTGAACAACTTTGGAGAATAATATGGTGAATACGAAACTGTTGGCTTAACCATAGGCTTAACAGGTCCAAGGGTATGAAGGGCATCACACCGGACCCAGGATCTATCTTCAGGACCTCGGTAGTCCATCCAATGGACCAAATATTCAATGGTCAGATAGTGCTCTCTTGAATCCATGATGGACTGAACTTTAAATTCTTCAGAGCCATCTACCATCAAGAAGGGAAGACCTTTGGAGATTAATATGGACTACAATGAACTGGCCTCAGCCTCAACCAGAAGACATGGAACATGGAATACATCTTGAAATGCACGGGCAATGACAGATAATAAGGCACCAGATCCATGTGCTTGCAGTGCTAGTTTGTGCAACACAATCTAAAGGTGAATATCCCCAGGAGCCAACCAACACTTCTGTTCCAACCCAAAATCCAAAGTCAGTCTTGCACCTGGGATTGGTGCATCACTTAGTCAGAAAACCCACCTGCACGGGCCTGGTGCCATATAGAGCAAAGATCCCAAATGTAACTAGAAAAGCAAAGCAGAGCTGATGGGAGGGATGAACGTTCAAAAACCCGAAGGCGAAAATCCCCAGTAGCCGACCAAACCATCAACCTAAGGACTATGCAGCAAAAGTCAGAAAGCCAGAAGTCACAAAATAAAGATCCGCTATTAAGGCACAAAGAGAGGTTTGTTATCCGCAGCTCAGAAGAGAACACGGTGAACTGGGTGACCTTCTAACTTCTAACATCGCTGCAATTACCTGTGGGTCACGACCCCTGGGGTCACACTTCTTAGCAATGGAAAAAAACTACCTAGACAACGGAAAACAATATGGCAGCCAGAAAAAAAAAAATTCAACTGTGCAGCCATCAAGCCCCTTAAATCACACAACACCTTCGTATGTGTGACAATAGAGGGACAGATTTGTTGTGTTTATTTTTTCTTCATTGTGTGCTTTTTTAACCCTAATCCTAACCCTACACCTAATTCACATTAAATGCATACATACAGTATATATGCTGCTCAAAAAAATTTCATTTGATTTAAATTTGTTCAAATTAAAACAGTTTTGAATCTGAGTATAGTATCAAGTCATGACACTTGTGGGCTATTGATCTGGTTAGTGAAGTAGCAGAGGGGCTTGTTCATAAGTTTCAGCTGCTTTGGTGCACTAGAGGGGCAACAATGAGACGACCCCCAAAACAGGAATGCATGGTTTAACAGGTGCAGGGAGCCCACTGACATTTTTCCCTCCTCATCTGTTTTGTCAATCATTTTGTATTTGGCTACGGTCAGTGTCACTACTGGTAGCATGAGGCCATACCTGGACTCTACAGAGCTGGCACAGGTAGGCCAACTTCTCCAGGATGGCACATCAATATGTGCCACTGCCAGAAGGTTTGCTGTGTCTCCCAGCACAGTCTCAAAGACATGGAGGAGATTCCGGGAGACAGACAAGCAGTTACTCTAGGAGAGCTGGACAGGGCCCCTTGTAGAAGGTCTTTAACCCATCAGCAGGACTGACGGTTATCTGCTCCTTTGGGCAAAGAGGAACAGGATGAGCACTGGCAGAGCCTACAAAATGACCTCCAGCAGGCAGGCAGGCCACTGGTGTGAATGTCTCTGACATCTCATACAATCAGAAACAGACATCGTGAGGGTGGACTGAGGGCCCGACGTCCTCTAGTGGGCACCGTGGAGCTCAACTGGTATTTTCCATAGAATACCAGAATTGGCAGGTCCACTACTGGTGGGTGCCCTGTGCTTTTCACAGAAAATAATAACAATTCTTTTGTTTGCATTTATATAGCACTTTTCTCACTTCTCAAAGCGATGAGAGCAGGTTCACCCTGAGCACGTGTGACAGACGTGAAAGGGTCTGGAGAAGCCATGGAGAACGTTATGCTGCCTGTGACATTGTTCATCATGACCGGTTTGGTGGTGGGTCAGTGATGGTATATCTGGGGAGGCATATCAATGAAGGGACGCACATACCTCTACAGGCTAGACAAAAGTGGGCACCTTGACTGCCATTAGGTATCGGAATGAAATCCTTGGACCCGTCGTCAGAACCTATGCTGGTTCCTCCTGGTGCACGACAATGCCAGGACTCATGTGGCGAGTGGATGAAGGAATCGATCCCATTGACTGACTCCCCAAAACACACGCTCACTCACCTGACCTCAATCCAATAGCACCTCTGGGTGGGACATTATGTTAGGGTCCATCTGACGCCTCTGCCTGTCCAGGAGCTCAGTGATGCCCTGGTCCAGATCTGGGAGGAGATCCTCAAGACACCATCCGTTGTCTCTTTAGGAAGTTTTCAGGCATTGGCACACAAGCTGCTGAGTATGATTTGGAGTTGCTGCAATGACGTTTCGGCCAAATGGATTTGAATGCCTGCCACTGCATAATTTTTTCCCTTTGATTTTCGGGGTGTCTTTGAATTCAGCCCTCTGTCGGTTCATCACTTTCATTTCCATCCTTTCGTTCCTAACACATCACCATATCAGTCCATAGCAGTAGAGATAGCCAGCTATCTTTTTTTCCAATTGAGATCTGGTGTGTTTTCAAAGTGTCCCTTTAATTTTTGTATATATATATAGTGGGATATGGCCTGCCTTTCATCTCGACCAATACCCCCAGGCCGCCAGGTGGAGCCCTGCAAGCAACATAGAGGTGCCCCGAGTTCCAGCAGGGCATCATGGACAATGGAGTTTTTCATCACAGCCCTGCTGGATGCCATGGGGACCTCCAGGGGATGCTTCAGGAAAACACAGAGACTTTGCTTTCACCTATAACCCGGAAGTATGTCTTAGTCAAGGCGACAGAGGGAATGACGTACTTCCGGGGTGAAGAAAAGAACTTTTTTATCTGACCCGGAAGTGATAGGAGATCACATGGACTGGGGATTGGAAACACTTCTGGGTCAGGGACTATAAAAGAGACTAACAAACATCAGAGCGTCGAGTTGAGCTGGGTGGAAGGGTGGCAATGCGTCTGGGAGTGGTGGAATTATTGATTACTGTGTTGTGATTGATTATATGAGTATTGTGGAGAGGAGGGTGCTTTGTGCACTGTTGTTAATTAATAAAGTCATTGTTTTGGACTTTTATCTGGTGTCTGGCGTATAGTCTGAGGGTTCAAGAGGACAATAGCGCCCTCTATCTGTCACAATATATATATATATATATATGTATATATATATATATATATATAAATATTGTATATGTATATTTATATATTACTCGCATTTGGATTTTTGCCCATTTTGTCCAGTACACTTTATAGCGCCTTTCGCTGTTGGGAACTCCACTTTAATTAGTATAGAGAAACCGTGTTTACAAAAATAGAGCCACGATTTCTCTCCCAGTTGGAAAATGCATCGAGTAAAACAATATGTCTGGAATTCCCAATTATGTGCCGGCTTGATTTTCCAGGATCACTTTAATGAGTGCAGCATGACTCAGTAGATACGGAGGAGCAGAGATCCGCGCATATAAAGGCAGGCAATTATCATGGAACAAGCCCACCGTAAAGGGTGACTAATTACAAATTATTACATTAAACGAGGTGCTTCATACTCGGACGGACTTTAAAAAAGAAATTCTTCTTCCCTCAATGTGTCCTACATATGGGTAGTGTGAGGTGAGGTGGGTGGGTGGGTGGGGGGGCTCTAAATCCCCCACGTTCACATCTGTTCTAACTGGGGGATAACATAACATGTGACTCTGCGCTGAATGAAGCTCGCCGTTCAAAGAGCCGACATCTGTAAAAGCCAACGTTTCCCACATTAAGAGCTGGCACTTTGTAATGCTGAACGGGCGCCTGAGACCCCCAAAGTGTCTCGGCGTTTTATTTAATGCAGCTCTTGCAGGTATGAATGCAATTATGGTAAAGTTTAGCTTGCTAACAGCACATTTGCACGGGGATCAGACAAGTTAAAATGCCCTTCAGATTTTCCCAGCAGATTTCTGCTTTTGCTTTGATCATCAATATTCACGGCCGGCTCGCTGTTTTCGGCAAATGCTTCTCTTAATGGGACAGTAAAGAATATTAGCTCTTCTAGATCCTGGCGACTGCCTATAGATAACATTTGTCTTACTTGACAAAGCCATTTTCGGCAGTGTTCTTTAATATTTTCAGCCGGATGTACTCAGTTTACACTTACACAATCATCTCGATCAAGCCGCCTGCTCACAGTGGGCAATGCGTTCCAAGCTGGTTAATGGTCCAAGATGAAATCAGGGGCCATGGAGGGTGACGGAAAGGGCAGCACCTATGGAGAAATGAAAAGAGCTTCCAAGGGGATTCGTGTGCTTTTAAACTCGGGAACGCATTTGTTATCCTAATAGAGAGTTGGCACTGACATTCATCTGAGAGCGGCGCTGCACAGCACAGGGAGAGAAAAAAAAGAGAAAGAAAGAGGGGAAAAAAGTAAAAGAAAAAGAGAGCCTGTAAAACAAAAAAATGGATTAAAATTAAGTAAGTCAATAAGTATAGAGAGAATTTGAAAGGCACTATATACTAGATAGATCACTAATGTGAAAGACACTATATGATAGATAGATAAAAGATAGAGATAGAGAGAGAGAGAGAGAGAGAGAAATGAAAGATTCTATATAATAAACAGAGGGATAGGAAAGGCAATATATAATAATTAGATAGATAGATAGATAGATAGATAGATAGATAGATAGATGTGAAATGCACTATATAATAGATAGATAGATAGATAGATATGAAAGGCACTATATAATAGATAGATAGATAGATAGATAGATAGATAGATAGATAGATAGATAGATAGATAGATATGAAAGGCACTATATAATAGATAGATAGATAGATAGATAGATAGATAGATAGATAGATAGATAGATAGATAGATAGATAGATATGAAAGACACTATATAATAGATAGATAGATAGATAGATAGATAGATAGATAGATAGATAGATAGATAGATATGAAAGGCACTATATAATAGATAGATAGATAGA
>JANRMT010062834.1:51564416-51583233 GCA_026402145.1 Polypterus bichir lapradei
ATAGATAGATAGATAGATAGATAGATAGATAGATAGATAGATAGATATGGAAGGTACTATATAATAGATAGATAGATAGATAGATAGAAATGTGAGAGGCACTATATAATAGACCTTGAGAAAGCAAATGACAGGGGGCCTGAGAGGAGTTGTGGTATTGTATGAGGAAGTCAGGAGTGGCAGAGAAGTACAGTGGAACCTCGCTTCATGAACGTCTTGGAACACGTATAAATCGGTTTATGACCAAAAAGTTCGCCAAACTTTTGCATCTGTTCACGGCCACACACTCGGTATACGAACGAGCCAGTTTCACTTTCGGTTTGTGCGCGCCGATGATTTCCGCACGTGTTCAGTCTCTCCCTGTGCAGCGAGTGAGCGAGAGTGAGAGTAAGAGAGACACACACACAGGCGCGCGAGAGAGACACGCGGCCAAGAGAGAAACACACACACACACAGGCGCACAAGAGAGACACACACACACAGGCATGCGAGAGAGACACGCGGCCAAGAGAGAGACACACACACACACACAGGCGCACGAGAGACAGACACACACACACAGGCATGCGAGAGAGACACGCGCCCGAGAGAGAGACACACACACACACAGGCGCACGAGAGAGACACACACACGTGCGTGAGAGAGAGAACTGGATGCATAAGGTAGAGAAGGCAGATAAAGAATGCACTGGGCTTGTTTATGTTTTTACTTCTGTTTACAGCGATCGGTTCGTAGCATGCATTGTTGCAATGTTACTTTTCTTGGTGGTTTATTAAATTACGTATTTTTCAAATGTTTATTTTTTTTCTGTGCTTAAAACTCATTAAAAAAAGTGTCTTTAGCGAGCGCTTCGTAGCGCTATAGCGCGAACTCTTGCAGTGTTAGTTTTCTCTGTTGTTCAAGGTTTTCTCAGTGTTATTCAATGTTTTTACTTTTAGTTTACTATCACGCTGTGCATTCTATGGTATAATTAACTATATTTGTGCTTAAAAACTTTAAACATATATATATTTACATATAGTTCGTACGGTCTGGAATGGATTAATTGTATTTACATACAATCCTATGGCGGAAATTACTTCGGTTCACGGCCAAATCGGCTTATGACCAGAGTTTTGGAACAAATTATGGTTGTGAACCGAGGTTCCACTGTACGTAAGAGTTGTACAGGATATGTGTGACTGTGGTGAGGTCTGCGGTAGGAGTGACGGAGGTGGGATTACATCAGGGATCGGCTCTGAGCCCTTTTTTATTTGCAATGGACATAGACTATGATGTTTACTGATGACATTGTGATCTGTAGCGATAGTAGGAAGCAGGTCGAGGAGACCCTGGAGAGGTGGAAATATGAGAGGAGAGGAATGAAGGTCAGTAGGATCACCAGGACAGAATACATGTGTGTGAATGAGAGGGAGGTCAGTGCAATGGTGAGGATGCAGGGAGTAGAGTTGGTGAAGTTGGATGAGTTTAAATACTTGGGATCAAAAGTACAGAGTAATGAGGATTGTGGAAGAAAAGTGAAAAAGAGAGTGCAGGCAGGGTGGAGTGGGTGGAGAAGAGTGTCAGGAGTGATTTGTGACAGACAGGTATCAGCAAGAGTAAAAGGAAAGGTCTACAGGACGGTAGTGAGACCAGCTATGTTATATGGGTTGGTGACGGTGGCACTGACCAGAAAGCAGGAGACAGAGCTGGAGGTGGCAGAATTAAAGATGCTAAGATTTGCATTGGGTGTGACGAGGATGGACAGGATTAGAAATGAGGACATTAGAGGGTCAGCTCAGGTGGGACAGTTGGGAGACAAAGTCAGAGAGGCGAGATGGTGTTGGTTTGGACATGTGCAGAGGAGACATGAGGGGTATATTGGGAGAAGGATGCTAAGGATAGAGCTGCCAGGGAAGAGGAAAAGAGGAAGGCCTAAGAGAAGGTTTATGGATGTGGTGAGAGAGAACATGCAGGTGATGGGTGTGACAGAAGAAGATGCAGAGGACAGAAAGATATGGAAGAAGATGATCCGCTGTGGCGACCCCTAACGGGAGCAGCCGAAAGAAGAAGAAAAAGATTTAAAAGCAAAAAAAAAAATCTATATTACAACTAAGAATAAAAAAAAACAGAACAAAGTATAACAAATACATAAACGTCTAACGCTGATTAAAGTGTAACTGGCAGAGGGACAGAACTGCTCTTGTATTATGGAGATTATAATTTCTGACATTTTCATTTTACAAGGAAAAAAAAAAAATCACATTTTCAGAAGCCAGGTACCTCATGGCATCCATTTAGAAGAATCAGGTCTTAAATGCGGAAGCACTTAACCAATAAAGATTTGGAGGTAATTTTTACATTTCCTGGAGCGCAGCCTGGCAGTGCACTAGAAGGTTATTATGCGCGTCTCGAGTTTCACTAAGTTAAATCAGGATGCAGCCGCTCTGCGTCATATCACTCGATACGCATCTGCAGAAGCGAACTGATTAAAGGAATACCGAGTCAGAAGGAATCTCAGCTTTCCCATAAACAAATTGCACTCATTGCAAAGGATTTAGTGCTGGTTACCACCCTGACAGGGAGCAAGGTGGGGCGTCTGAGCCTAAATTATATTAGAGATAAGCGAGAGGAGCAGACAAAGGGAGTATGCATGGTGTAAACCTCAGGTTCTCCACTGCGTATAAAAGCCCATGGCACATTAGGCAATTTTCAATCGTCGCCTTCACTTACATCATCTTGGCCAGTTGGAGGCGGTGTGACACACCCAATGACTGGGACCAGCTAGTCTGCGGCTGTCTGCAATTAAATCTAATGCATCGAGTTAAACAATATGTTTGATTGTGGCGGAGGGGCGGGCCATGTATGCAGATTGGCAGGAGAGCCAACAGCCAATGAAAGCTTATCCAGAAGTACAATGAATGATGTGATGGCGAAGAATAAGAAACATGTGGAATTTGAACCTCACATACAGAAGAAAAGCTCATCTGTCTGATGTCTCAGATTTTGCATACCATAACAGAATCTTTGCGCATTTATTTTTGGATTTTATGGTTGTTTTTGCTAATTAGAAATTCTTATATCTGTCCAGTTCTTATGTAAGTTCTGTTATTTTCTTAAGTATTGTAAGGGACGGCCAGCACCTCAACCCGGCCGGGACGCCCCGAGAAGGGAAAGATGGGGAAAAGCAACTATGTTTAGATACTGCCTCCCCCAAGATGCTAGAAGGGGACTTCCCTGCAGCATAGCACTGCCCCTTGATTCCAGCAGGGCACTATGGGATTTGGAGTTCGGCCTCACAGCCCTGCTGGGAACCGTGGGTGCCACCAGGAGATGCTGGAGGAGGACCTGTGGAGTCATGTTTCCCTCATAGCCTGGAAGTACTAGTGAGTCACGAGAATGGATTTCCAGAAGTACATCCGGGCTGAAGAAACTTCAGGTTCTCCATCTGACCCAGAAGTGCTGACAAGTCACGTGGATGGAAGGACAGAAGCACTATTTAAAGGACTGTTGGGAACCCAGCAAGGGAGCCTAAGTCGGGAGGAGGTGGACAACACTTGCTGGGAGGTATGGAGGAGAAAGAATAGATAGAGAGAGAGAAGAAGAATACTGTGCTTTGCAGTACTTATTTGCCTGTTTATTGTGGCTGTGGTGCTTAAGACACTGTTTAGAGAAGAAGAAAGAATTAAAAAATACCTCTCAGTGCTTTTACCTTCTGTCCTGCATGTCTGTCTTTTGGGGTTAAGGGACAACAGTGCCACCTAGCGTCCACAGTATGAACTGACTCTTTGAATGTCCTTATGTGCCTTGTGTTTTGTGGGTGGAGCCATAAGAGGCGGGGACATCCTGACATCACTCCTGCTGATCCCACACTCTGGCTATTTATAGTGAGAGCTGAGGAAGCCTGAGCACAACATGCACCATAAGTTAGTTTGCCAACCTCCAATAAAGAGAAGAAGAACAACAACAACAACATAGGCTAACAATAAGGCTCTTCGACCCTACATAGAAGTGGGAAAAAAAAAAGAAGTACAAAAATTAACAATAAGGCTCATTGACCCTGCATAGATTAAGAAACACAAGAGAAGCTCATGTGTCTGATGTCTCAGATTTTACATATCATAAGAGAATCTTTGCGCATTGGATTTTATGGTTGTTTTTGTTAATTAGGAATTCATATATCTGTCCAGTCCTTATGTTATGTCTGTTGTTTTGTTAAGTATGTACTGACTCTTTAAATATCCCTATGTGCCTTGTGGGCGGAGCCTTAAGAGGCGGGGCATCCTGACATCATTCCTTCTGAGCTCGCACTCTGGCTATTTATAGTGAGAGATGAGGAAGCTTGAGCAGGACATGCACCATATTGGTTTGCCAACCTCCAATAAAGAGAAGAAGAAGAAGAAGAAGCACAACATTAACAATAAGGCTCTTGGACTCTACATAGAAGTGGGAAAAGATAAAGAAGAAGAAGAAGAAGAAGAACATTAACAATAAGGCTATTGGACCCTACATAGAAGTGGGAAAAGACAAATAAAGAAGTAGAAGAGCATTAACAATAAGGCTCATTGACCCTACATAGAAGTGGGAAAAGATAAAGAAGAAGAAGATGATGAAGAAGAAGAGCATTAACAATAAGGCTCATTGACTTTACATAGAAGTGGGAATAGATAAAGAAGAAGAAGCATGTGAAGGAGTTTTGTGAGTACAGTTGACTCAGTTTAAGTGTGCAGCCTCCGGATGAGATCACCACGTGCACTTTAGTGGAGTGTGCGATTAATAGGAGTGCAACATGTCAGTCCTGAAAGCTGACCATTTAGTTAACCCACCTACTAGCCTAGTCAAACACAACAAAACATTGATTAAAATAGACTATAGTAGAATATATAGAATATAGTGGATATACCTGTATGTATAATGCATACATACACATTAACTGTTCAGATATACACTGTACCTGCCCACTTTTACTCCCCCAGCATGCTACCCTGGATATCAGTGCCCAGTGGGAAGCCAGCAGGGCATGCCAGGAGATGTAGTCCGGCAGAGGGGTCACTGAGTGCAACAAGAGGGCGCTACAGGCAGATAAGCTCCCTGTTATAATGGACTTTCATCGGGCAATTACCCTGGCACTGGAAAGTACTCACAGGCCCATAATAAAAGGGACTGCACTCCCTTTTCTAGACAAGTTGAAGGTGGGAGTGCGTGGAACAAAACTCAGTAGTGCAGTAGTGGTAGTGAGAGAAAGGTATTGTGGAGTGAGAAAAACGTGTGTCTTTGTGCTTTTTGCAACTTTGTGGAAGAAGTGGTTTAATAAACCTTCCATTATGTGAACCCGGGACTCAATGTGTGTTCGTGTTTGGGGGTTTGGGGCTCGTTGATGCACATGGTTCCTTCACAGTGTTTAGAAACTCCCTTCAAGACTCCACAGTTTGGGCACTTAGGGTAGCAAAAAAGCTATAGCCAGCCCCAGGGCTGTCTTAACAGCATTATAGACCCCCGAGGTAAAATGGGGGAGTTGTGATCCTTTTTACTCGACCCCATGAAGAATCTGCAGTGTTCTGAACCAGCTGAAGGCACGACAGAGCAGATTTGGGCAGCCCCACATATAAGGAGTTACAATAACCAGGCCGAGATGTAACAAAGGCATGAATGACCGTTTCCAAGTCCCACTGTGAAATAAATTATTTCAGTTTAGAAATGTGCCTCAGTTGGTACAAACTGGACTTTACTGCCACGGAGATTTGTTTTACAAAACTGAGTGACGACTTAAAGATTATACCTCAGTTTCTGACATCATTATGAATCATTGGAGCCTAACTCTTAACAGCATTATAGGCCCCCTGGCAAAGCAGTGCACTGGGCCCCCTACCTACACAACCATTCAGCAAATCATAACATACATACAGTGGCTTGCAAAAGTTGAACTTTTCCACATTTTGTCACATTACAGCCACAAACATGAATCAATTTTATTGGAATTCCACGTAAAAGACCAATAAAAAGTGGTATACACATGAGAAGTGGAACGAAAATCATACATGATTCCAAACATTTTTTACAAATAAATAACTGCAAAATGGGATGTGCGTAATTATTCAGCCTCCTGAGTCAATACTTTGTAGAACCACCTTTTGCTGCAATTACAGCTGCCAGTCTTTTAGGGTATGTCTCTACCAGCTTTGCACATCTAGAGACTGAAATCCTTGCCCATTCTTCTTTGCAAAACAGCTCCAGCTCAGTCAGATTAGATGGACAGCGTTTGTGAACAGCAGTTTTCAGATCTTGCCACAGATTCTCGATTGGATTTAGATCTGGACTTTGACTGGGCCATTCTAACACATGGATATGTTTTGTTTTAAACCATTCCATTGTTGCCCTGGCTTTATGTTTAGGGTCGTTGTCCTGCTGGAAGGTGAACCTCCGCCCCAGTCTCAAGTCTTTTGCAGACTCCAAGAGGTTTTCTTCCAAGATTGCCCTGTATTTGGCTCCATCCATCTTCCCATCAACTCTGACCAGCTTCCCTGTCCCTGCTGAAGAGAAGCACCCCCAGAGCATGATGCTGCCACCACCATATTTGACAGTGGGGATGGTGTGTTCAGAGTGATGTGCAGTGTTAGTTTTCCGCCACACATAGCGTTTTGCATTTTGGCCAAAAAGTTCCATTTTGGTCTCATCTGACCTGAGCACCTTCTTCCACATGTTTGCTGTGTCCCCCACATGGCTTGTGGCAAACTGCAAACGGGACTTCTTATGGTTTTCTGTTAACAATGGCTTTCTTCTTGCCACTCTTCCATAAAGGCCAACTTTGTGCAGTGCACGACTAATAGTTGTCCTATGGACAGATTCCCCCACCTGAGCTGTAGATCTCTGCAGCTCGTCCAGAGTCACCATGGGCCTCTCGGCTGCATCTCTGATCAGCGCTCTCCTTGTTCGGCCTGTGAGTTTAGGTGGACGGCCTTGTCTTGGTAGGTTTACAGTTGTGCCATACTCCTTCCATTTCTGAATGATCGCTTGAACAGTGCTCCGTGGGATGTTCAAGGCTTTGGAAATCTTTTTGTAGCCTAAGCCTGCTTTAAATTTCTCAGTAACTTTATCCCTGACCTGTCTGGTGTGTTCTTTGGACTTCATGGTGTTGTTGCTCCCAATATTCTCTTAGACAACCTCTGAGGCCGTCACAGAGCAGCTGTATTTGTACTGACATTAGATTACACACAGGTGCACTCTATTTAGTCATTAGCACTCATCAGGCAATGTCTATGGGCAACTGACTGCACTCAGACCAAAGGGGGCTGAATAATTACGCACACCCCACTTTGCAGTTATTTATTTGTAAAAAATATTTGGAATCATGTATGATTTTCATTCCACTTCTCAGGTGTACACCACTTTGTATTGGTCTTTCACGTGGAATTCCAATGAAATTGATTCATGTTTGTGGCTGTAATGTGACAAAATGTGAAAAAGTTCAAGGGGGCCGAATACTTTTGCTGCCACTGTATGTAGATTAGCATGGGGCTCCTATGCTTGTGGGGCCCCCCGGGTAACTGCCCAGCGTGCCCATGAGTTAAAACAGCCCTGACCAGCCCAAGGAAAAGGCTCAGAAACCTTTACTGAGATGTGAACATGTTGTCGATCAAATGTTACTGACATGAGTGATTTGAATGGGGCTAAAATTACAGAGATCCCCTGTTAATCGTTATTTTACTGCACTTTCTGCTGTAAAACTATTCCCTTTTGATTAAGACTTTAGAGCCAGATGCTCATGAACATTGCAGAAATTCCTTTCCTATATCTTGGATCATCCAATCTTATCGCACTAGAACAGCAGCACTTTCATATGGTTGCTCCCTGACCACACTGCAGCCCTGGTCCTGGGGTATGCATTACAGGGTCTGGTACTCAAACATGCTGCCCACCCTCTTTGTGGCTCATGATCTCCATATACAGTACCTCTTGCATGTTTAGCTTGTGGACAACCCTTGGTGTGACTGACCAGTGTACCGTGCATTGTAACGAGGGCGACGTTTGGTTAGCTCTAACTTAATACGAGGGGCTTTTCACCAGGAGATGACCACACAGATGGGGTTTTAATTAAAAATAGAGTCAAAAAGGCAAGTATTGTTAGTATCAAAAGCTGAAAATGTACCAAAAAACTAAACCAAAATGTGAGAGGTTGCAGTGAAAATGCAAGCAGAAAGGTCTTAACTAGATAGATAGATAGATAGATAGATAGATAGATAGATAGATAGATAGATAGATAGATAGATAGATTTGTATAATGTTAATGTTTACCCTCACGGGTGGAATTGAAGAGTCGCATAGTGTGGGGTCTCCTCAGTCTGTCAGTGGAGCAGGACGGTGACAGCAGTCTGTCGCTGAAGCTGCTCCTCTGTCTGGAGATGATCCTGTTCAGTGGATGCAGTGGATTCTCCATGATTGACAGGAGTTTGCTTAATGCCCATCGCTCTGCCACGGATGTCAAACTGTCCAACTTTACTCCTACAATAGAGCCTGCCTTCCTCACCAGTTTGTCCAGGCGTGAGGCGTCCCTCTTCTTTATGCTGCCTCCCCAGCACACCACCGCGTAGAAGAGGGCATTCGCCACAACCGTCTGGTAGAACATCTGCAGCATCTTATTGCAGATGTTGAAGGACACCAACCTTCTCAGAAAGTATAGTCGGCTCTGACCTTTCTTACATAGAGCATCAGTATTGGCAGTCCAGTCCAATTTGTCATCCAGCTGTATTTATAGGTCTGTACCCTCTGCACACAGTCACCGCTGATGATCATGGAGTCCATGAGGGGCCTGGGCCTCCTAAAATCCACTACCAGCTCCTTGGTTTTGCTGGTGCTAAGATGAAAGTAAGCATGCACCGGGGAGATTGCTCTTTCATCCCATGACTCAACACATCCATAACCAAATCAAAGAGGTAAGGACTTAAAAAAGACCTCCCTCCTCTAACTGGGGTCTTGTCTGTTACCCCAATGCTGCTTTTAACCCGAGTCCTCACTCCCTCATACAAATCCTGAAAAATCCTCACCTGCTTCTCTGGTCCTCCTTTCTCTTTCCTGGGGCCTCATGCATAACACCATGCGTAGAATTCCCACTATAACATGACGTAAGCACAAAAGCCAAAATGTGCTTACGCACAGAAAAATCTAGATGCAGGAATCTGTGCGTACTCCAACTTCCACGTTCTTCCGCTCCATAAATCCCGGTCAGCGTGAAAAGTAACGCACGTGCACCGCCTTCTGTCCTGCCCCAACTCCTCCCAGAATTACGCCTCTTTGAATATGCAGATCAATATAAATAGCTCTTAAGCTCAGCGTTCTGTGAAAAGACAATGGGAAAAGCTAGAGGGAAAATGGAAGAATTTCAGCGAATACCAAGTGGAGGCAAAGAAAAACGTACTATTTGTTGGTTTAAACAGTGGAATAAACAAGAAAAGGAAGCTGATCGCCTGACATATTCGCTCAGTGCCCGAAATAAAAAAAGAAGTCACATATCAAAATCGCCATGAAAGGGCGAGTTGTAACCCACCGTCTGAGTGTCATATGAAAGCTTATTAGGGTACAGAGAAAAAAAAAAATAGGCACACAGTGGGAAAAAAACATGAAATGCCAACTTCAATCTCGAAATTTCCACTTTAATTACGTAGTTTATTTTGTCATTAAAGTAGAACATCATAAACTTCATCTTAATATCATTTAATTAACCAGTTTCTCAAATCACATCGTAATTAAAGTAGCACGTTGAATGCTTTGTTTTGTATTTGATCTTTTGCTCTATGTGTGTGAATCACTACGTGCTTCCGCTTTCTCTTTCTCCGACAGGACACAGAATCCAATACATTCGTGATATTACAGCTCTCTGAATACTGAGATGTATACGTGATATCTTTTTCATGATGATAGGAGTTAAAGCACGTTATTAAACAGGGGAATACGGTGCGTGATTGTGCGCGACCTTCGATGAAATTATTGTAGCAGTACTGTCTCTTTCAAGCGTACTAACCTCCAGTTCCTGTCCTTACTTTTCTTTCTCCAAATACCCAATCGCCACACAAATCAGCTCTGTAATAGACGTTAAGCCATCTGTAAGCTTACAATGACGATTCTTCAAAACTTTTAAGGAACATTGAAATATCGTTGTAGTACAAGTTTAATTATTCTCTCCATCTATCCTTCCAGTGTCGCGTCAGCCCCAGAAAGAATACAACACAAGGTAGGATCAATCCGTGAACTTGCTAGTGCTGCGGCACCATGTCCTCACATGTTTAATTATTAACAATACAGATTATTTAAATGAAGTTAAAGTTTTATCTGTATAATATAATAAACATATTTTTCTGCATTTCATCTTAAAAATGAAATCGTCATCATATGTAAATATGCGCTTTATAAAGTGGCGCAAGTTGTGCAATATTATAACCGTAGTGCAAGTTTACAGTGAGGTGATTGGACTTATAAGTACAAAAAGTTCTACAAGGAGCACTTGATTGAGTGCGTTTATAGTTCTTGGGATGAAACTGTTTCTGAACCGCGAAGTTCGTACAGAAAAGGCTTTGAAACGTTTTGCCGTGGCTGAGACAGCGTGGGCTTGATGCTGTATACCGATAATTCTCTTTCTGATAAGCTGCTGCTGTGATTCACACTCAGATACAGTGATATAAATACTCTGAGTGGTGCAGTGAGAGTGATATGGAAAAAGATGATCCGCTGTGGCAACTCCTAACGGGAGCAGCTGAAAGAAGAAAAAAAAAAGGTGCAGTGAGAGTAACAACGCTAAAGCAGTTATGGCATTTGGAATGCTATGGCTATTCCCTGGGCCATTATATTGTTACAGGTTAATTACAATCAGATGCATTAAACTAATAAACAATATACAGTTAGTTTCAGTGTATTTATAAAGCCGTGGCAGGAATGTGGTTCTAACAAATAAAGAGTAACCACACAGGAACAGTAGCGCTGCTTTGACACTGAGTGCCGCCAGTCTGCAAAACCGAGCGGAGAACTTGCGTACGACAAGGTATGAGGTACCGTGGAAAAGTGTGTGTCTTTAAGCCAAGTATAGGTTTTATACATCGCAATTTGAACGTGAAAAAGTTCTTAAACAACATTTCTGTGTGTACGCACCGTTTTTACATGAGGCCCCTGATGATGACAGTCATGTGGATTTCTGCCCTTTAATCCATCAATGGAGGGACATCACTGTGCTTTGATCAGGTGGTGGTGGTGCAGATCAACAGATCACAGAAAACAGGAAAAAGAACAGCAGAGAAAGTCGGGGTGAGTACGGATTACAGGGCCACCAGTAATGATAATGATACTTCAATGCATATACAGAATGTCAGTATTAAACAAAAATGAAGCTGTAAGAAAGCCATGATTATGAAATCTTACTTCTATTTATTATTTACTGGCAAAATACCCGCGCTTCGCAGCGGTGAAGTACTACCTTAAAATTTTTATTAAGAAGAAAATTAAACCTTTTTAAACTGAGGGAAAATATACCAATAATTATTTGTTACGGATCTCTTTGTATACGACATTGTGAGTTCGGCCCTTCGGTTGTAATATGACCAAGCTGTGCGCTGAGCTTACTCTTGAGCATGCAACGTACAGTTGGCCATGTGAACAGTAATCTTGTCTCAAATCTCACAGCTTGGATTGCTTCTGTCATAATCGGTTTGAGTTTCATGGTTTGTTTCAATTACGACAGTATTTGCAGGACTTGTGTTGAAGTGACATTCGGCATCTGTCAAGCGTTGTAAGCTTACAACCACTTTCATCGATAACTTCGCATCCAGCTTTTGAGAGTTTAAACATCCATAAACATCAAAGTGTCCACTACTGAAATCGTCACCTGTGAATCTAAGATGTTTAAAAGGCATTGCCGGTTGTCGAAAGGTGTAAAATATTTGGCCATTTCGGTACACTTGAAAGCGACAACCGAACAATTCAGTGGCAGCCATCAACTCTCATACTGAACCATAGATGAAGGGCTTAAGCATTTCACTCTTCTAGTGCTCCTGTGTAGTCTAATTATCTCCTGTACCGTCACCAGTCCACACCTTGAACCTGTCCCAGTCATTCAGTACATAAGACACAATGTTCCTCCGGATATCAAGAGTGAGCCTGATATGGCCGTGCAATATGTAACAAAGAGAATGGAAAAGGCAGGCGGCATCTCCGGGCATGGAAACCACTCGGTAAAGTGACAGTTCTTTGATCGATGGTGATCACCTCGATAGACATGTTAATGGGGGTACGGTTGGAATGATAATGGAAATGGGTACCTGAACAATGTAAAGTAAGTCTAAAATACCTACACAATAACTATAATTGTAATAAATGAACAATAAAACAGCGGAGAAGCCGTGGATTAAATAAAAAGGCTGTAGTTATCAGTAGGGAGATGTGAATGCCGTGGCGAAGCAAGGAAGGGAATGAAGAGACCGGAGCGACGGACGGCCTTATATAGGCAGGCAGCCAACAACGTGGGAGGCGTTGGGATGGGGGACCCAACGCCGCCTCACATGGTGACCAAGCTGCAGGCTATGGACGTATATATGTACATAAGTAGGATTCAGTTAGCGTTGGGAACCCGCATACCAAATTTCTTGAAGATGGGCCCACAAGTAACAAAGACTGTTGAAAAGTTCAATATGGCGGTCGACAGTGGCATTATACTACCGAAATAAGTACGTACATTGGTTTCGGTTAGCGCAGAGAAGCCGCCTACCAAATTTCGTGAAGATCGGGCCATAAATAAGAAAGTTCAACATGGTGGACGTTGTTGACCGTTATGACCGTTACGCGTAGAATTTCAAAATGAAACCTGCTTAACTTTTGTAAGTAAGCTGTAAGGAATGAGCCTGCCAAATTTCAGCCTTCTACCTACACGGGAATTTGGAGAATTTGTGACGTTTGGAAAATTCAATATGGTGGCCGACAGTGGCGTCATACCACCGAAATAAGTACGTACATCGGTTTTGGTTAGTGCAGGGAAGCTGCCTACCAAATTTCGTGAAGACGGGGTCAGCCTTCTACCTACACGGGAAGTTGGAAAATTGGTGACGTTGGAAAGTTCAATATGGTGGCCGACAGTGGCGTCATGCCATCGAAATAAGTAAGTACATCGGTTTCGGTTAGCGCAGGGAAGCCGCCTACCAAATTTCGTGAAGATTGGGCCATAAATAAGAAAGTTCAACATGGCGGACGTTGTTGACCGTTATGACCGTTACGTGTAGAATTTCGAAATGAAACCTGCTTAACTTTTGTAAGGAAGCTGTAAGGAATGAGCCTGCCAAATTTCAGCCTTCTACCTACACGGGAAGTTGGAGAATTAGTGATGAGTCAGTCAGTCAGTCAGTCAGTCAGTCAGTCAGTCAGTCAGTGAGGGTTTTTATTAGTATAGATTTTATTTATGTTCATTTATTTTATTTCTATGTATGTTATCTTAATTGTATATTTTTTTCTTCTTTTATTGTAAAGCACTTTGGCCACAGCGTTCCTATGTTGTTTTAAATATGCTATATCAATAAATTGACATTGACATGTTAACATGATGAGTTTTTTAAAGTGCTACACCATATTAGTCTGGCGAATTTCTATTGGCAGGCTATTCAGGATTTTAGGCTCATAACAGCAGAAGGCCGCCCGCCTCACCACTTCTTTTAAGTTTAGCTCTTGGAATTCTAAGCAGACCCTCATTTGAAGATCTAAGATTACAATTTGGAGTGTAAGGTGACAGACATTGTCAATGTTAATGATCCAAACTCTGGGACTTGAGTCAGCGTTGTTTAACAGCAATACCGGCTCTTTTTACACGGCAGCAGTGGGTGCGTTTGCGTCTCCGAGAGGTATTCAGCTCACTGATACAGGTGAACACCGGCATCCAGATGAAGAAGTCAAGATTGTGATGTAGGGATTGTGTTAAAAAAATGCTTTAGTTGCCTCACATGTTTATGTAATCGTTTTGTTCACCGCACTGAATTAAAGCTGAAAGTCTGCACTTCAACTGCATCTGAGTTGTTTCATTTAAAATTCATTGTGGTAATGTACAGAACCAAAATGAGAAAAACGTTGTCTCTGTCCAAATATTTATGGACCTAACTGTATTATTGCTAAACTGAATTCTAACTTTCCCCTTTTAAGTCAGTGGGTCACTGATGTTTTATATTATTTGAAATTGGAAAAAATCAAATTCTCACTTAGAGGATCTGTGCAGAAATTTTTCGAAATCTGAAGGACCTAAACAATAATATTTTAGATTAAGCTCTTAAAGCACCGAGGAAGCAGATTCACTCCCTGTTCCTTTTTTTTTCTTTTTCTTCTCCATTCATCTATAGTCACTTATTAATTTATCTATTTACTTATTTTTACTAGGTTTACGTTTTATTCTGCTGCCCATGCTCTCTTTCTCAGGGCTGGGGGTTTGATTTGTTTTCAATCCTATTCTTGCAAAATTGATCTATTTGTTTGGAATGTTGTGTGATTTCAATAAAATCAATACAATTTAAGAGATTAAAAAAAAAGAAGATGTCAGGCGATGAAGAAAACAAAGGTGGAGGTTGACATAATATCCCATCAGGAGAAGAAAATTGAAAGGAAAGCAAGCAAGAAAATATGTTAAGTAAAGAATCACAATCATAGGACAGTGGCCGTTGAGATAAACTAATACATAAAAATGAAGTTAAAACATAGATTAGCGAGACGAGCAGACAGCCAGCCACACCAGTCGGTGCCATCTTCATGGGAGATGGAGCAGATTATTGAAGGCTTTGCAGCCAGGAAAAATGATCCGGGTGGCTGTCCCAAACCTTTTTGTGGCTCTTTGTCTCGTCTTTGTCACCAGGACAAATTAACAGTACAACTGGAGGACCTGCCAGAAGGACTGGCCACCTCACTGGGTAACCCAAGAAGCCCTTCCACCTGAGTGTTAGGCACATTGGCTGACTATTCTATGACAAGGAGCACTGCTACCCATCCAGGGTGTTTTTGGGGTGAATGCTACACCCACAAACCCTTCTTCAGCTTTAGAACTCAAGGACTTACAGTATAATGAGTGGATTAAAGGGTTGTGCCCACATCGCCGTTTGATTGCTGTACCCTCTCTTTACTGTGTTTGAGCAAGTTAAAGATAAATGACACATGAAATGAGAATCCTGGGTTGGTCTGTCTGTGACCAGCGTCAGTCAAAGATGTCACAGTCTGACTCCTCACTGCTAGATAAACAGGCAGAAGTTAAATCGGGCCCACAGCCGTGGTCAAAAGTTTTGAGAATGACCCAAGTGTTTGTTCTCACAAAGTTTGCTGCTTCAGTGTTTTTAGATCTTTGTGTCAGATGTTTCTGTGGTATACTGAAGTAGAATGACAAGCAGTCCAGAAGTTTCAAAGGCTTTTATTGACAATGACATGACGTTTATGCATATTTGCAGTGTTGGCCCTTCTTTCTTTTTCAAGACCCCTGACATGCTGTCAATCAATCAACGTCTGGGCCAAATCCTGACTGATGGCAGCACATTCTTGCTGAATCAGAATTGGTGGGTTTTTGTTTGTCCTCAAGTTCTCAATGGCATTAAGGTCTGGGGAGTTTCCTGACCATGGACCCCAAATTTAGATGTTTTGTCCCCCATTCCACTTACTTAGTTGTCACTTTTGCCATATGGCCCAGTGCTCCATCATTGTTGGTCACCTAACTGTTCTTGGGTGGTTGGTAGAAGTTGCTCTCGGAGGATGTTTCTGTCCCATTCTTTATTCATGGCTGTGTTCTTAGGCCAAATTGTAAGTGAGAAGCCACCCTACGTGACATGAATGGTCTCAGGATACTTTACTGTTGGCCTGACACAGGACTGATGGTAGCGCCGCTCACCTTTTCTTTAATCCGGATGACCCCAAACAATCAGAAAGGTGGATTCATCAGGGGAAAGTACTTGACCCCAGCAGTCCAATCCCAGAATATCAGTCTCTGTCTCTGATGTTTTTCGTGGTAGTTTCATTGCTGGCCTTCTTGACACCCACCAGGCCGTCCTCCAAAAGTCTTCACCTCACTCTCACCTGTCTGCTGCCATTCCTGAGGAAGCTCTGCCCTGGTGGTGCCCGCAGCTGAATCAACTTTAGGAGACGGTCCTGGTGCTTTTTGGACTTTCTTATGCACCATGAAGCCTTCTTCACAACAAGTGAATGACTCTCCTTGAAGTTCTTGGTTGATTTTGGTGCACTTTTACTAGCCTTGCCTGTGAAGCCCTTTTAGTGCAAAGCAATGGTGGTCCTTTTGTGACAGGGTTGACATGTTTTTTTTTTTCATGGCAAAGAGGGACTTTGCAATTCATCTGGTGACTCTTCAGAACCTGCAGTGGGCCCGGGGTTTGTTTCCTGCCTTGCGCCCTGTATTGGCTGGGATTGGCTCCAGCAGACCCCCGTGACCCTGTAGTTAGGATATAGAGGGTTGGATAATGGATGGATGTATGGATGAACTTTTCAGAACATTCTGGAGTTGATGAAAATTGCCATCATAAAAACAGAGGCAGCAAACTTTGTGACATTCTCAAAACGTCTGGCCACGACTGTAGTATAGGTGAGGTAGGGTCGTTCTGTGACACTCCCATAGAAAAACCAAAAAACAATGAATTGAATGAAACGTTTTGTTAATATGCTTTTCATTTGTATTCCAATTAAAAATCTGCATGCTCCTTTTGGGTTGTAAAGAGACGCCCTTTACGTTACAGCAGGCATACCACCTGAAGCTAAGCACGTTTAGGCCTGGCCAGTACTTGGATGGGAGGCCAGTGAAGAAAAGCTGGGGTTGGTGTTGTTGGTGAGGCCAGCAGGGGGAGCTTAACCTGTGCTCTGAATGTGGATCCCAATGCCAGCAGTGCAGTGACGGGCATACGGTGTTTTAAAAATGGTGCCATCCGTCAGATAAAACTGAGGTCCTGACTCCCCGTGGTCATTAGCGTGCATTGTCGCATCATTTAGGTGGGTGGGTGCTACACATTGGTGGTGCTTCTCCTCTCTCTAAGACCTTTGAGGAGCAAGAAAAGTAAAGAATTATTATTATGATAATTCTTTACTGCTACTATTATTTCATTTCGGTCAGCTGAATGACAATTAAAATTCAATTCAACTATTCATCATTTTCTAAGATGGACCCCAGGTCAGCAACCAAAGCCACCCTGTAATACAAACTTCTCAGTCACAACAATACAACAACGAGAGGCTTGAAAAAGGTGACACTGAAGGAAGGTCAGCAGAGCTCAGAAGAGACGAGGCATCCTCAGCTCCCTGGTTGCACTTGTTGAGACATCGCGGATCTCTGAGCTCCCAACTAACAGGCCGCACACTTCCTCCTCCTCCTCCTCCTCTCTCTGACTTGTTCACGGGCTGGCAGTTGGTGCAGCTATTTCTGGCTCCGTCTCGCAGGAGCAGCCTCACCTCTGGTGGCACCGCGCGTTTCTTTATGTTGTTGTTGTATTTTTAATTCCTTTCTTTTTTAATTTCTGTCCCTTTCCAATGTAAGATCCTTAAATGCTTGTCTTTCTGTGCAGAGGCTGACTGGAATAAATTAACACTTTCACATTCACACTCGGATTAGCTTGTTTTTTTTTTCTTTTTATACAGCTGAATTCCTACTAAAGCCAAGTTAGGGGGGAGGTGAGGGGGGTGCAAGGGGGGGGGGTCATCACAGCTTTGTTTAATCACAACTTACACAGGCGAGCTGTCTGCGATGTTCAGTCTCCTAGCAGGAGGGGCCTGATGAAGTGTGAGGTGTGAAAGGCTCTTTAAAAATAAACTCCAGCCGCGAGCTTGCTGTCCTCCTGGATCTCGAATTCTCATCTAAAAAATTAAAAGGGCATCTTTGGAGATTTAATGGGAGAGGAAATGAAACCTGATTCACTTTTATTTGAATTAAAGGTAGAACCAGACAGAGAAAAGATGAAAAATGTTAAGTGAGTATTAACATCTTAAAAGATAGCACTGGAATGTAAAGGGGAACATGAAGAGATAGAGACATCATCATATACAGCTACATCTTTACCTTAGGACAAATACCTGTTATATAGCACCTTTCAAATCTATCTATCTATCATTTAGTGATTTTCACATCTATCTATCTATCTATTATATAGTGCCTTTCAAATCTGTCTATCTATCTATCTATTATATCCATCCATCCATCCATCCATCCATTTTCCAACCCGCTGAATCCGAACACAGGGTCACGGGGGTCTGCTGGAGCCAATCCCAGCCAACACAGTGCACAAGACAGGAACCAATCCCAGACAGGGTGCCAACCCACCGCAGGACACACACAAACACACGCACACACCAAGCACACACTAGGGCCAATTTAGAATCACCAATTCACCTAACCTGCGTGTCTTTGGACTGTGGGAGGAAACCGGAACGCCCGGAGTGAAACCCACGCAGACACGGGGAGAACATGCAAACTCCACGCAGGGAGGACCTGGGAAGCAAACCTAGGTCTCCTAACTGCGAGGCAGCAGTGATACCACTGCGCCACCCTGCCGCCTCTATCTATTATATAGCACCTTTCAAATCTATCTATCTATCTATCTATCTATCTATCTATCTATCTATCTATCTATCTATCTATCTATCTATCTATTATTTAGTGCTTTTCACATCTATCTATCTATCTATCTATCTATCTATCTATCTATCTATCTATCTATACACCCCTCACATTTTTGTAAATATGTTATGATATCTTTTCATGGGACCACACTGAAGATATGACATTTTGATCCAATGTCAAGTAGTCCTTGTACAGCTTGTATCACAGTGTAAATTTGCTGTCCCCTCAAAATA
>JANRMT010062834.1:51658872-51685554 GCA_026402145.1 Polypterus bichir lapradei
AGATAGATAGATAGATAGATAGATAGATAGATAGATAGATAGATAGATAGATAGATAGATAGATGCCATGGTCTGAACACACACCAGAATGACTGAAATGGCTGAACACACCACCTTTTTCGGACTTTGCCTTGGACAAAAAAGTCACATGAAAATGTGACATAAGATCGTTGCACAAAATCTTTGAACTTTTAGGCTAAGGATAATATATATGGAGAGTAGATATATGGTGCGAGTGTATTTAATTATCCTCTCCATAAGCGTATTGGAATATTTGACCTCCTAACACAACTAAGAGAGAGAGAGGGAGACAAAATACAGAAGCAAAAACTAAACTAGCTAAATAAAAGCAGACTCCATTTATTGTCAAAAAGAAAATAAACTCAAAAAATATGGAGAAAGTTACACAAAACAGAAACAAGGCAGGAGGACAACATTAACTTAGCTTTCTAGCTTCACAAAGTTTACACAGCTAGATACGCACTATCCACATTTATCACATAGATGGCTGACTTATAACAATTACATTTCTATCCATTATGAAAAAATCATGGAAGGTTGGAAGAAGACGAGACGTGATTTTCTCAGAGAGACACTTTCACGTTCCATTAGACGAGACTTTGTGCCAAGGGATTTCACCAGGCCCGGGGCTGGAAATAACAGACAAAGAGTAGATGACAAAATAGAACATCATACAGAATTCAAAAACGTTGGCGTGATACACATGTACAGCATGTTAGAGATAATGGAAGTACAAAAATTCGAAAGTCTCAAAGACTCACTTTAGAGCAGGAATCAGCACAAACAAATGGAAATTAATACTCAGTGAAATAACGGAACAGCGAAAAGAGATTGAATATTTTGTTCGGATTTAAACTTTAAGTCGGAGACTTGTAGATCTTCTAATTCGAGTGTCCATCAGAGAAAAAAAAGTAGCGTTTCTTCCCAATGAAGAGGCGTATCTGCGAGAATTCAAAGATTTGTTGTTTGGTGAAAGTGAAATCCCACGAGAGAAATCATTTCTCATTTATGTGAATGCTATTGTCAGACACAGTTCATGTAGAGAGAAAGAAAACGATATTCACTCACGGGCAATTATACGTTGCGTTGTCACGATGTAAGTCCAAACACAATCAAAATCCAATGCGATATTGACGAAAACGTTGAATATATGAACATAGGTAATATGACAAAAGTGTGCCTCCCGAGATGCAGATCATGTGGCACAAAAGCAGCAGCAGCAGTAAGCAAGCATCTGATTGAGCAAAGAGGAGGTAAAAAACTGTATTTGTTTCACATTGTATCACCGTTTAACAGGGGGTTTCAGTGGAGTGGCCACATCTTCTTGGGGTGTGTCCAGCCCCCCTCTTCAGAGCGGTGCATAGCATATGTGGGTCATGGGGGGTGGGGCATAGGGGGATAATTAAGCGAAGCGAGTAGGGGGTGAAGCCCTCTAGTAAATAATATGATAGTTCTAATTTGTTACTAACCCTCACCTATTCTGTTTCTCTTCTTGGTACTCAAATGTGGCACTTGGTTCCACGGCCCACCTGCCAAGTTGTTCTGCCTATCTAAGGTAAAGTCATCTCTGATGGAGGATCACAGGAATTGTTAGGTAGAGGGATGCTTTCATCAGATTGGCTGGCCCAGCGCTGACTCAGCTGTGGAATGGCCAATAGGAGGTGGCAGCTTGATGTCCGAGGACTCCAGGACTCTAAACAAATCCAAATCTTATGATGTGATATCCTCTTCTGTTGAATTCTGCTCTACACTTGTAATATTTCATATTGTATTGAGGATGACTTGTGTTCTGTTCTGTGTATTGTATTGTATTGACCCCCTTTTTCTTTTTGACACCCACTGCACACCCAACATACCTGGAAAGGGGTCTCTCTTTGAACTGCCTTTTCCCGAGGTTTCTTCCATTTTTTTCCTACTAGGGTTTTCTTGTCTTCTTAGAGAGTCAAGGCTGGGGGCTGTCAAATGTCAGGGCCAGTTAAAGCCCACTGCGGCAGTTCTTGCATCACGTCATTTGGGCTATAGAAAAAATAAATTGTATTGTATTGAATTGTATTGTAAATCGGCTAAATAACTGATTGCATAAATGGAAACGTGTGTGACATGCATTCAAGAAAACAGAGAGTTTGAAACATCACTCAGATCCAATTATTCAGGGTCTTTCCTAGGGGTCCCAACAAACGGTTGCAGGCCATGTTAGAAGATCTTTGTAGAACAGGCAACACTTTATCTCTTGTCACACTCGATCTGCTTTACTCGATGACATCTCATAGGCATGCAGGTCCACAGGGGATGATTGCCTTTTTATTTTGTCACTTTTCAGGACACAGATGGCACTATTTCAATGAGCTGTAAAAGGACCGACCCAAATGTCCATCCTGGAGTTAAAGTCCGCTTTATGAAATTGTGCAGTCAGGCAGTGGAAGCTCTTCTGTTGCCGGTGACTGAAGTCCTTGTTCTGAAGACTGATGCACAGCCCCATGTGTGTAATTCAAGGAAACGTCCAACTTACTCTTTCCGACTAAATCCCAGATTTTCTAAAATGTAAAACGTGCTTTCGATCAGAGGAGGTTATGTCCGATTTCACTTCTAAAATGATTGAGAGTGTTCGACAGGGCAGAAGGTCGGGTTCTTTGGTGGCTTTCCCATTGCAAACTCCATCCAGACTCAATTAAGATTAAGGAGCCATAAAATGCCTGAGGTCTCGGCAAAACAACTCCAGATTAGCCCCTTGAAAATCCTTTCGCTTTCTTCACAACTTTGATGTAATGCAGCTCAGTTCACGGGGAGGTTGGTTTTCATAAATCTGTTCACGCTGTGTGCCCAGTAGTGGCATTTATGCTGATTTACATCCTGCCGAAAATGATAGACAAGCTGCAGCAGCCCGCCGGTAATCTGGACCTCGTTAAGATTGAAAGATGGTGACTGGCCGCCAAGGTTTTCTGCTTGAGGAGATCCAGGAACAGGAAACAGGAGACATGGAGAGAATAAAAGAGTGAGCAAGGATGTGAGATAGGGAAGGGCGGAATGAGAATGGCATTACCGTCAATTGATCCGTCTGCTAACCAAAAGCAGCTTTTGGGGTCCTCCTCATCTTGAGAGGTCACTTGACCAAAATTCTCTTTATCACCTCAAATGAGAGTGGCACACTGGCAAGAGAAAGTCTGAGGAAAGGAACGGGAACATTGACTACAAAATGACAGAAAGGCATGCAGCGTGGGCATGGGGGGCCTAGATGAGAGCAAATTCTCAGAGGCTATGGGAGCCGACTTTATAATTTAATTTAAAAGATGTGGGCATTAAACTGGTCACCCATATTATGGAACCATTTCTTGTATTAAAGTGTCATGGCAGGACACAGCACTGGGAGCAAAGTTGGAATGAGATGCCACTCCATTACACGGCACCAGCATACAGACGGCACCACTTAGAAATATCCATCAACTGCAGAATCACTGGGGGGCTGAGCTTCTCATTAAAAGAGGTGACTGAAAGGGGTACTCTGATGGCAACCCCACTGCCCTCGAAGGATACCAACAGGCCAAAAAACAGAAAAATGATATAGTGCCTTCCAGGTCTATCTATCTATCTGTTTATTATATAGTGACTTCTATAGTGTAGAGTGCACTCTACATCCCCCGGAACGCATGGTGACAGCCCTCCTGAGTTACATCGGGGCCACAGGTATGGGACTTCAGGACTCAGACCTGTTGGGCTCCGTGGCCACCACCCAGAGGAGCTGCAAGGTTTAACGAGCCTCTGTGGGCTGGAATGCAGCCACACCCAGAAGTGCAGCCTAATTAGGCCAATTACCACCTGGAGCACTTCTGGGAGGGCTACAAAAAGAGCCTGCAGCCACTACTCAGGGGCCAGAGTCGGGTGGAGGAGGACAGGGTTGCTTGGGAGTAGGAGTAGGAGTAGGAGTAGGAGTAGGAGTAGGAGTAGGAGTAGGAGTAGGAGTAGGAGTAGGAGTAGGAGTAGGAGTAGGAGTGATGCCGCCGCCGCCAAGGAGAGAAAAGTGCTTGTTGTACTGGTGGTATTAGTGCTGGGACTCTGTAGTACTTGTGGGTCACGGGGAAGACATGTGCCCATAGGGGACGAAAATAAATAGTTTATTTTATTGTATATGTGCCTCCATGTCAATCTGTGTCAGGTCAGGCGCTATATAGCGTCAGTTTACACTGGCGTAGTCGGCAGGATTCCAGTCTGCCCATTTGGGCCGGGACCTGCATAAAATTTGTGTAAAGGCCCAACACAGCAGCGTAAGAGTATGTATAAAACAATGTGGAGAGCGTGCACAGCAACACAGTGCACCGAAGAGCACACCCGCGTCAGGGGCCGCAGGACGACCACTGAGGAGCTCCTAAAGGCACTGTGCTAGATGGGGGAGAAGAAAGCCGGGCGGATGCAGAAGTCAGCCGCCAGACGCCGCCACGCTAATCCGCACCATGGGTTACAGCAGGAGGTAGGTGAAGGGCCGCGGGAAGGGTTTTCGCCGTTTGCGTCTGCCTACCTCTTAGACGCCGAGGGGTGAAGCACCTGTTGGTGACCGAAGGACTTGTGTCCGTGGCGTGACGGCGGAGCGAGCTCGGGAGAGAGCGAGGCTAAGCTGTGTATTCCCTTCGGCCCGATCCATCGCCTGGAGGAGGAGAGCCCGGACAAGCTTCCCAACGTGGTGTCCCCGCTAGAGGAGCAGGAGCTCCTCCCTGAAGTAGGTAAAGGTGGGGAGGGCATGCGTCAGTTGCCTGCCGAGGAAGTTTGGCAGGCGGGGACGACGGACCTTCTCCCCAAACCTTGGGATTACCCGAAGGGACCTGCGGAGGTCCCGCAGGGCCTTGATGGCTCGTGGTCGGCGGGAGGGGACGAGGGGAGCCCAAGTCCACTGCCGACTGAAAGTATTAACTTTTCTTGGGCTGCACGGGAGGTCGAACTTGTCCTCCTACCCCTGCAGTCCTTGGTTAAGGTTTTTCAGGTCCTGCAGGATACGAAGGAAGGATTGGACAAGAAACTCAGCACCCCGTTGGGAGCCATTACCGAGTGGCTTCGCACACGTGGTGCATCATCCTCTAGCCTGCAGGACACAGTGGTACAGGTAAGTGAGACCTGTGTTATAGAGAAAGGGGGGTGGGGGGGGGGGGAGTGCAGCGGCTGCAGTGATGATTTGTACTGCTTGCTTGGCCACCCCGCCCACTACACGAGACGTTGCCGCATTGACTGACAGCGTGGCAGGGGAGCATGCAGGGAGGCAGCAGGTGGATGTCGGCTGCCAAACAACCTTGCCCCGAGTGCCCATGCCGGTCTCGCAGCCATCTAAAGGGGTGCAGACAGCAAGGGGTTCCTCTTCCCCAGCAAGGGGTTCCTCTTCCCATAGAGTGACTCAGACCGTCAATGCACCCCAGAAAAAGAGGAGGACCCAGAAGAAGAAACCGGGAACTCCTGACAGTGCGCAGCGTCAGCCTGTTTGTTTGAGGGCACGTGAGGGCTACGCTACTAAGGGGCAGAGACACCATGAGCCCTCAACCGTGCCGGTGAAGGGGCAGGGGTTTCCTGCCTGCTTTCACTCCCGCAAGGGTCGAGATGGAGGGGGTGGCCTTGTTACCACTGCGACCGCTGTGGCCACGTCTGGAGATGTTGTCCAGAGAGGACGTCTGAGTGGCAGGGACGTCGGGGCAGCACACCCAGACATTATGTTTATATTTCCACAGGGTGGAGCCGCAGATCCAAGGAATCCGACTCCCTATCTTGGAGAGGACCGGCCCTCACGGGACATGCCAATGAACCCCACAGGGCTCATCTGAGAGATGGGCAGTGTGACAGGTTGCCAGGATGCCCCTTCAACACAGGATCGGGGGAGAAGCCATGGGATGCACTCTACATCCCCCGGAACGCATGGTGGCAGCCCTCCTGGGTTACATCGGGGCCACAGGTGTGGGACTTCAGGACTCAGACTTATTGGGCTCCGTGGCCACCACCCATAGGAGCTGCACGGTTTAACGAGCCTCTGTGGGCTGGAATGCATCCACACCCGGAAGTGCAGCCTAATTAGGCCAATTACCACCTGGAGCACTTCTGAGAGAGCTACAAAAAGAGCCTGCAGCCACTACTCAGGGGCCAGAGTTGGGTGGAGGAGGACAAGGTTGCTTGGGAGGAGTGGTGGTGCCGCCAAGGAGACAAAAGTGCTTGTTGTACTGGTGATATTAGTGCTGGGACTGTGTATTACCTGTGGGTCACGGGGAAGACGTGTGCCGACCGGGGAAGAAAAAAAATAGTTTATTTTATTGTATACATGCCTCTGTGTCAATCTGTGTCGGGTCAGGTGCTATATAGCGTCAGTTTACTCTATCTATTATATAGTGCCTTTCAGGTCTATCTATTTATACAGAAGCTGCCTTCCCCTATCCTTCCGTTTCTTGGGCTTCCGGCTGTTCCTTACATTTTGCCCTCACACCTTTTCATTTATCACTTGATTTTTTTTTTTAATATACACAGGGTGTTTTATTTTCATTCCACTTCAACAACTTGGACTCTAAGTCCATTTGTTAAAATCCAAATGAAAATACATTTTAATTTCTGATTGTAATGCGACTAAATAGGACAACCATTGAGGGGGTGAAAACTTTCACAAGGCACTGCATTTTTAGAATTAATTTAGACGACTTTACAGGGGTCCCTTGTCACTTTGACATTATATTCATTTTATGTTGAGCAGGATCAAGGAGCCAAAATATTCCTCTCTGATTTCATGTTGTGTAATAATAAAATATAAAAATGTCCAAGGGGGGTGAATGCTATTCATAGGCGTTGCACACGTTTATTCCTTACAGCAGTTTATCGAGCCTCACTGTCCTTGTTTCTGTAGTAATTAATGTCACTCATTGTCTTGGAGTCTTTCTTATTGTTGCCTTTTTCTTTCCATAATTAACTCCTTCATGCTGCTCCCCTAATTTCTGTAACTAAACTATAGCCGACGGCAGCGACCCTTTTATGACAGACGTCGAATTGTACAAAGCAATGAGCTCATTGAGTGCTGCCTTCGTTTTTCTGCACTTTGTGGCTCCCGCTATTGTTCCGATGGTGTGAAGCGTGTGCGTTCCCATGGACAGGAGCGGAGCAGCTACGCCTCGCTGTTAACGTCAGCCCTTTCCTGCCATTCACTACATGTTCCTTCCTTGAGCCCAGCCATTGTCCTGCGCAAGCTTCTGTTTCTTCAGCACCATCCTGTACAAAAAAGGGGGTAATGAGATCAATCGGCAGCTTCCATTACTGTGCCGATAGTCAAAGCGTGCTGGGCATCACTCGGAGGCCATCATGGCATCATTCTAGCAATGCCACCAGAAATTTGCTGGGTTGTTTGGCCCCGCTTTACTAAAGCAAACACAGTGAGGCCTCTGGGGTCAGATGAACACTTTAAGTGTACGTATTAGGAGTCATCTTGTCCCATATACAGACTTTTAAGGGACACCATATCACTCTGATAGCTAACTGAACACTGTGCAGGTGTATGAGAAATAAAAAGAATAAAATTAAAAAGTTGGCCACTGCATTTATTAGCTCAATGATCAGGCATCTGGTGAAATAAGTAGGTGTGTGTGAGTGTGTGTGTGTGTGCAGCCAGAAAGACTTTAAATGAATTAGCCAATAGCTGTGAATAGATGGAGGGATAGAGAGAAGTGATAGATAGATAGATGTGAAAGGCAATATATAATAGATAGATAGATAGATAGATAGAAAGTCATTATATAATAAATAGATAGATAAAAAGTCATTATATGATAGATAGATAGATCTGAAAGGTATTATATAATAGATAGATAGATAGATAGACCTGAAAGGCACTATATAATAGATAGATAGATAGACCTGAAAGGCACTATATGATAGATAGATAGATAGATGTGAAAGGCAATATATTATAGATAGATAGAAAGTCATTATATGATAGATAGATAGATCTGAAAGGCATTATATAATAGATAGATAGATAGATTGACCTGAAAGACACTATATAATAGATAGATAGATAGATAGACCTGCAAGGCACTATATAATAGATAGATAGATAGACCTGCAAAGCACTATAAGATAGATAGATAGATAGATTGACCTGAAAGGCACTATATAATAGATAGATAGATAGACCTGAAAGGCACTATATAACAGATAGATAGATAGATAGATGTGAAAGGCAATATATAATAGATAGATAGACCTGAAAGGCACTATATAATAGATAGATAGATAGAAAGTCATTATATGATAGATAGATAGATAGATAGATAGATAGATTGACCTGAAAGGCACTATATAACAGATAGATAGATAGATAGATAGATAGATGTGAAAGGCAATATATAATAGATAGATAGACCTGAAAGGCACTATATAATAGATAGATAGATAGAAAGTCATTATATGATAGATAAATAGATAGATAGACCTGAAAGGCACTATATAACAGATAGATAGATAGATAGATAGATAGATCTGAAAGGCACTATATAATAAATAAATAGATAGATAGATAGATAGATAGATAGATAGACCTGAAAGGCACTATATAACAGATAGATATATAGAGAGAGAGAAATGAAAGGCACTATATGATGCATAGACAGATTGATTTAGAAAAATGCATCGGTGTTGTTTAAATTTGCAGGAAATTAGTAAATATTTGCATTTTTCATTTTACTTTTGATGCCAAATGCTGTCATTTTCTTCTTAATTCACTTTTTCTTTGCAGTTTGCTCTCTTATTTCTGTCCTTCCAGTGACAAGAATGGCAGATCGAGTGACACTCACTGCTAGAGTCATCCACTTTTGTACTGTTTAATAAATGATGGCATTAATATCTAGAAAATATTCTAAAAAATAAAACAAAGAACCGTTCTGTGTCCTGCTTGCTGCCTCATGTAGTGCACTGTGAGCGCTGTATCGGAGATCTAGGTGTGAAAGGCACTATACAGTACTCCATATTAACCAGATCAGTAGATGTTTGGTTTCTTAATTCTGAACAGCATGGCCGCTGTCAGGCTGCGTGCCCCTCACTGCTAAAGGACGGCCAGCTCTTTTATTTGCGAGTAACCTACTTGTGCGCTTATTAGTAAATAAATGCATTAATAAGTGTAAAATGAACAAGTGCAACATTCTAAATAGCAAACACGTCTCTACTCCTGCTTAGCACGTTTGTATTTTGTAATTTCCTCATTTTCACCAAAACAATACAAAACCATTACAACATTAGAAATCGATTAGGTGACGGTATGACATTCAGCTAATCTCTGCATTGCTCAACCAAATGGTATGGAAGCCACCCAAGGGAGGAGAGAACATGAAAATGATAATGACTCAGGAAACAGTGGGGCACGCAGGACCTGGCGTCCCCAGAGGGCCTCGGCTACTGAAGGGTACACAAAGTGACTGCTTTATGCTTAAGGGCGGCTGCAGGACTTTCAACTCTTCTTTAAATTGCAAATACAATAAAAACAAATCCACTCTGACTGTTGCAACTCCTCTATGCTTAGAATCACAGAACAGATGCTTGCTATTTACCTAGCGAGGTCGCCGCTGGCAGAGGCCGCTCTTTAAAGCGATGCGTCGTTGGTGAATTCCCATCGGAGTGGTTGGCACAATTAGAGCAGTCTTTGAGCATAAATGCCATGGAGCCAATCGCTTATTCGTAATTGTTTATTTTAAAGGCAGGATGAATTATTTAGTGGGCTATGATAAAACGTTCTCTTGAGCCATTAAAACAAGAAATAAAATAAAATGAATTTGAATTGATGACGTGTGTGTGTATCTGTGTATGGATTAATGGAGTGGGACCCATCAAAAAATCACAAAGAATCGGTTCACCATATTTACGTTTTATCTTTCCAAATGATTTGCTACGCAGACACTTTTCTCCAAAGTGACTTACAAAAAAGGTCAACAGAATCGAGTAACGTCAGTCTGGGGAGTGATGAGGAGCAACTGTGTGGAAGACGGGGGGGCACTTTCGAGCCCCAGACTCCAGACACAACTGACACACACACACTCACGGGTTCAGATAATGGATTTTCTTCCTCCAAATACCTGGAAACAATACAAATCCAAGATGGAAGGTGAATTATTCCCTTTCTCTCTTCTTCTCCCAACTCCTCCTCCTCTGCCTCCCAGCTCCAACCTGCCTGGATGAGGTCGAGCAGCTCCTTTCATCTTGGACCCTGGAGTATTTCTGGTGCCAGAGCATAGGTTGATGGAAGCACTTCCGGGTCACTTATAAGTCCCATAAAGTGTGGAGTCTAACTTCCTGTAGCACCCTCTGGTGGTACCCACTGACCCCAGCAAGTCTGCCTCTTCACTGCACTACAGTTCCCATCATTTCCTGCATGTATCTGAATGGGACCCAAAGCCCAGGGATACTGCCATCTAGTGGGTCAGAGGAGCCTCCCCTAATCTCTGTTATATCAATTAATGTAATGGGGCCACTCCTGGCAGGGATGCCAGCCTAAGTGTGCTGCCAATTATAAGTGTTACAAGACAAGGTGACAAAATTGATCATCACAGTCGTAGATAAGAAAATCTAACAGCTACCATCAGTTACAGAGGACCTTCAAACACTTCTTAAACACATTGGGGGAGTCAGAATTTCAAATGGAGGTGAGCATCTCGTTCCACCAACCAGCAGCTACAAATGAAGAATGAGTGTGGACTGAAATCTGATACCACACAGAGATGGCATCACCAAATGCTGTCCACCAGCAGATCTGAAGGAGCTGAGGACCTCAGGAGTGCCTCCATATATATAAATGCTGACCCACTGACTACCCTGTAGGTGACTATGTAGATCTTGAACTTAATACAGAGAGCCAATGTAGCAACCAGAAGAGAGGAGTGACATGTGCCCACCTCAGCTGGTTGAACACCAAATGTGCCTCTGAATTTTGAATCATCTGCCAGTACTCCTGCTGGCAGAATGTTCGTCTAGTCCAGACGTGACAAGACCAAAACCTGGACCAGGAGTTGTATTGCATACCCTTGTCAGAGACAGTCTGATCATGTGAATGTTGTTTAGAGTGACTCTGTGAGACCAAGAGACCCTAGCAGCATGGTCCCTCGAGGATAGCTAGTCATCGATCATCACCTCAAGGTTGCATACTGACTTGACGGGTGTCAGCGATACTGAATCAAACTGAACAGAGATGGGGTGATGAAGAAACGGGTGAGCTGGGTTAACAAAAAGTTCTGACTTTGCCAAGTTGATCTGGAAATGATGCTCCTTCATCCAGGTTAAAATATCTGCGAGACATGCAGAGATTCCAAGTTATGGTCCTCTGGAGTGAATAACATGAACGGCTGCCTATCAACTGAAGAGATAAACCATGAGACTGGATGTTAAGGCCTAGTGAGGAGGTGTACTGGGAGAAGAGGAGAGGGCCCAGCACCAATCCTTGGGGAACCCCCATGCTAGCCTGGTATACCCTTGGCATCTATCCACACCAGGACATACACACACAAACATGGTAGAAGTGGGACTCAAAGCACCTTAATGCAGTCCCAGTGATGCCAAAGTCAGAGAGGGAGACAAGAAGGACCTGGTGGCTGACCGTGTTTAAGGATGAAAATAGATGATATGTTGGTAGCTGTAGCCTGCTGTAATGTAGTTTTGAATGATCTGTACCACATGCCAGTACTCCTGCTGACAGAGTGTTCCTGTACTCTTGACGTGAAAAGGCCAAAACCTGGACCAGGACTTGTATTGCATACCCTTGTCAGAGATTGTCTGATCATGTGGATGTTGTACAGAGTGAATCTGTGTGATCAAGAGATCCTTGCAGCATAGTCTCTGGAGGACAGCTGGTCATTGACCATCACCCCAAGGCTGTATACTGACTTGACGGGTGTCAGCGATACTGAGTCAAACTGAACAGACATGGGCGAGCTGGGATAACAAGAAGTTCTGTCTTTGCCAAGTTGAACTGGAGGTGGCGCTCCTTCATCCAATTTAAAATATCAGCAAGACATACAGAGATTCCAAGTTGAGGTCCTCTGGAGTGAATAACATGTACATCTGCCTATCACCTGAAGGGATTAACCATAAGCCTGGATGATAAGGCTTATTGAGGAGGAGTATAGGGAGAAAAGGGAGGGCCCAGCACCAATCCTTGGGGCACCCCCGTGCTAGCCTGGTATACCCTAGGCATATCTCCACACCTGGACACACACACACACGGTAGAGGTGGGACTCAAAGCACTTTAAGACAATCCCAGTAATGCCTGGCCAGGATGCTACAAAACCTTTTGCCTGATTTTAACAAATGAAACAGGCTATTGATGAGAGGAGTCTTTGATAATCCTGAGAGCTCTGGTCCTGCATCTTCTGGTGTAAATGTTCTGCATAGATGGTAGAGCTGACCAGCGTTCCACTGCACAGATCACTCTCTGTAGGGCTTTACGGTCCTGAACACAGCAGTTTCCAAACCAAGATGTAATGTTCTGTGTCAGGATACTTTCCACAGCGCCAGAGTAGAAAGTCTTTAGAATCCCTGAAGAGACCCCAAACTTCCTAAGCTGTCTGAGATGGTAGAGTTTCCGCTTTGCTCTTTTGGTCTGAACTTGAATGTGTTCAGACCATGTCAGGTCCTAAGAGATGTGAACCCCCTGTTATTTAAAACTGTTCACTCTTTCCACTGGAGTCCCATTAATGATGAGGGGCTTATAGTCCCGCTGCTGTCTCCTGCTGAAGTCTACCACCAGCTCCTTGGTTTTGCTGAAGTTGAGCTGGAGACAGTTTTCCTGACACCACAATGTCAGGTTCGCAACTTCATCCATGTAGGCCGTCTCATCGTTCTTCGCGATGAAACCCAGTACCACCGTGTCATGTGCAAACTTCACGATAGTGTTGGAGGAATACGTGGCAGTGCAGTCATGGGTGTAGAGGGAGTACAGCAGGGGGCTAAGAACACACCCTTGAGGAGCTCCTGTGTTGATGGTGATGGTGTTGGAAACACAGTTACCAGTCCTCACTGCCTGTGTTCTGCCAGTGAGGAAGTCCAGCACCCACACACACAAGCAGTTGTTGAGTCCTCAGTCCCTCAGTTTTACAAACAGCCTACAGGGTATTATTGTATTGAATGCTGAACTGTAGTCAGTGAACAACAATCTCACATAGTTCCCCTGTTTCTTGTCCACATGGCTGAGGGTGGTGTGCAGTACGTGGGAAATGGCATCCTCCGTCGATCTGTTAGGACGGTAGGCGAGCTGGAGTGGGTCAACGGTACTTGGGATGGAGGATGAGATGATGTCTTTCAGTAGCCTCTCGAACACCTTCATGACTACTGATGTCAGTGCAACAGGCCGGTAGTCATTCAGGCACGTGGGCTTATTGTTCTTTTGAACAGGAACGATTGTGGATCTTTTGAAGCACATAGGAGCCACAGACTGCGCTAGAGACTTGTTGAAGATGGTGGTGAGTAATCTAGCTAGTTGGTCAGCGCAGCAACGCAGCAAACACCCAGAGATGCCATCTGGCCCTGACGCCTTCCTGATGTTTACTCGCTTCAGTACTGCACGCACATCGCGCTCTGCGATACTGATGACATCACCATCCTCTGTAGTCAGGCAGTAGTTAGCGCTAGCTGCGTAATCAGCCTCAAAACGGGCGTTGAGTTCATTAGCAAATGCAAATGTGGAGTCTGAGCTTACCGTCGCGTGAGATCTTCCTCTGTAGTCCGTGATGGTATGCAGTCCATGCCATAGGCTCTGTATGTCACCCTGTTGAAAGTGCAGTTCCACTCACTCCTGATACCGGTGTTTGGCGACTTTCACCGCACGTCGAATGGCATATGAAGCCGCTTTGTAGGGGCTTGTATCGCCATTCCAAATTCCGAATTCACTGGCAACATCTTTTTTTCTTTTTGCCACAATCGAGAGCTGCAGAAATGTAAAGTTCTTTTTTCTAATATGAACTGTTATCGTTTTTTCGTGTCTGCCATTTCTATAGGAGGGTGACAATGAGTTAAATTCCAATGGAAGTTTTTCAAATGTTGATGAGCGATAAGTAAAAAGTATCACTGAAAACCGCAGCAAAAAAAAAAAACAGTATGAGCAAAGTTCAAAGAAAGAGAAAATTTACAATGTTTCTGTTCGGGGATCGTTGTGCACAACTGAGCTGCGACCACTTCTGTGGTTGATTCATTCAGGCATTTCAATGTCACTTCATTGTAATGAAAGTATCTGCTGAATGTACTTCGTAGTAACGAGATTTCTATACATTCGTGTCATATGAGGAAACTGTCGGGACCATAAAAATACTTCGTTGTAATGAAAATTTCATTGTAAAGATATTCACTGTAACAGAATGTATTTCTAAATGTCTTATGAATGTAAAAATCATTCTGCTGTGCTTTTCTGAATGTACTGGGAGATTCACGTGAAAGAGGCCCAGAATATTCTGTGATAACTCTCTCTAGGACGAAGCAATCTGAATGAAACAACGTGAAATGTGCTCCGCAGCATGTGGAGATTCGAACAAGCCGAGATGCTCCTGAGGTAGACGGCGGACAGCCGTCACAACCTTTAACCTCCGCTTGCAACTTCTGGGTGCATCCCGCCCGTACCCCTTCACTCAGTCACTCGACTTCTCATCAGGATGGTGGTGTACAACATCGACAAGCGCGTCTTTATGGTGCCAACCTATTGGGTCACCAATTCGTTTAAGTGATATCAGAATCAACTGGATGATCGGGAGTTAACGGAAGGTGACTTCCAGCAAGATGGAGCAACGTGTCACACATTGAGCTAGGAGCATGGCAGAAATGGAGTCCTTCTTCGGCAAACAGGGTCATTTCAAAGGGGTCTGCTCAAAGGAAAAGTCTATCGGAACAAACCTCGCACTGTGGAAGATTTGAAGGAAAACATCCAACGTGAAATTGCTGCTATTTCCCCCCCACGAGATGCTTGCCGATACGCTCGGGAACATGGAACGCTGCGTTGAAATGTGTCTGGCAGGAAACGGAAACTACTTCCAGCAACTCATGTAACACAATCGATTACACAAACGTCAAGGTATAGAGCGGATTTTATTTGGTTCAGATTGCTTCATCCTAACGGGAGTTACAACAGAATATTTGGGGCCTCTTTTGAGTGAATCTCCCTGTACTATGCATGTGAATGAATGACAATAAAAATTAAGTTGAGCTGATTTGGATAGGAAGCACATCTAGACTAGAGAGTGACGAGCTGTTCTGTTACAGTCTCTGGTTGTATTGTTCCTTTTTGTTTATTTTCCTTTTTATTGTTTTTTGAATTATTATTTTTCGTGAATAATATTATCTTATTGGGCGGCACGGTGGTGCAGTGGGTAGCTCTGCTGCCTCGCAGTTAGTAGACCCAGGTTTGCTTCCCGGGTCCGCCCTGCATGAAGTTTGCATGTTCTCCCTGTGTCTGTATTGGTTTCCTCCCACAGTCTCCAAACACATGCAGGTTAGGTGCATTGGCGATCCTAAATTGTCTCTAGTGTGTGCCTGCTGTGAGCTTGGTGTGTGGGTGTGTGCACCCTGCGGTGGGCTGGTGCCCTGCCCAGGGTTTGTTTCCTGCTTTGCGCCCTGTGTTGGCTGGGATTGGCTCCAGTAGACCCTCATAACCCTGTAGTTAGAATATAGCGGGTTGAATAATGGATGGATGGATATTATCTTATGTAAATATTAGCCGTGCTACGTAGCTTCGCCTGCGAAAATATCCTAAGATAATGAGACAGGGGCCTTCGGAAATCAGATGTTATCAAAAGTACTTTTCTGTATAGAATAGAATGCCTTT
Source organism: Polypterus bichir lapradei (assembly GCA_026402145.1). Taxonomy (NCBI): domain Eukaryota; kingdom Metazoa; phylum Chordata; class Cladistia; order Polypteriformes; family Polypteridae; genus Polypterus; species Polypterus bichir. The sequence goes on from JANRMT010062834.1 coordinate 51,674,685, forward strand.
TATTGTCACTATACACATGTACAATGGGATTAAAAGCAGCATCTCCAGTGCAGACATATATGTAGAACACAACAAATAAATAAACAAATGGTCCAAAAAGTTGTAAAAAAATTGCAGAAAATATACATATGGAAAGACTGTATTTGATAAAGTCGGTTTTCCGTATCCACCAGGGGGTTTTCTTCCAAGACCCTCATAGATACTAAAACCTGCAGATGCTATGCACATTATCCCGTATATTTTAAAATGTCTCTGCCTTCCTGTATTTTGAGTTGGAGTTTGTTATCTACCCAACACCTCAGGTCTCCACAGTCCTGACTACACATTCAACCTTAAGAACATTCAGTCAGTCAGTCATTTTCCAATCCGCTATATCCTAACACAGCCAATCCCAGCCAGCACAGGGTGCAAGGGAGGAACAAATCCCGGACAGGGTGCCAGCCCACTGCAGGGCACACACACACCAAGCACACACTAGGGACAATTTAGAATCGCCACTGCACCTAACCTGCATGTCTATGGACTGTGGGAGGAAACCCACGCAGACATGGGGAGAACATGCAAACTCCATGCAAGGAGGGCCCGGGAAGCAAACCCGGGTCTCATAACTGCGCTACCACTGTGCCACCGTGCCACCCTAAGAACATTCAAACTGTGCCTTGTTGGTCGATAATGAAGCCATTTATGACATATGCAGAAGAAACCTGGATGTGGAGCGACCCTCTCACTCCAACCCTGCCTCCTCACATTTTGATGGTGCCCTGAATGAGGATCTAACCGAGTCTCAGACCAACTTGGTGCCGCATCCCCCTATCCACTTTCATTTGGTGTCTTATTCCCCAGTTATATCTGCAGAAAAGGCCAATCATGAGCAGCACTCAGTGGCCGAGGTCACATGCTCCTGCTTTGAGCCAACCAATCAAATGGTGAAATGAGACCGTCGCCATGGAGAATACATGGCCTGCTGTCTGCTGTACCGGAGTGACGTTGTTCCCAAGAAGGTGAATGTTGCCACTGCTGCTATCAAGACCAAGTGGTCCATCCAGCTGGTGGATTGGGGTCCCACAGGCTTCAAGGTAGGTGTCAATCTCTAGCCACCAACTGTCATTCCAGGAGGTGACCTGGCCAGGGTACAGTGGGAAGTCTGCATGCCAAGCAGCACAACTGCCATTACAGAGGCTTTGGCTCATTTAGATCATAAGTTTGATCCGATGTTTGCAAAAAGAGTTTTGGTGAATTAGTATGTAGGAGAGGCCATGGAAGAAGGTGAATTCCAAGAGGCCAGGGATGATCTGGCAGCAGCAGAGAAGGACTATGAAGAAGTGGGCACTGCCGTTGACAATGTTTAAACAACATTGAGGAAGAAGATTATTAAATAGAAAATGGATAAAATGAGGAAAGAATCAAAAGTAAAATGTGCACCAGGAAAGGATAGAAACTAATTTAAACGCCCACATTTCTTACAAATACAATAAGCATTGTATTTGTACTGACTCAACGTTTAGTAAACATGTCCTAGATTCCTCATATTCCTACGGGTAAAATCTAATAAATTAAATTACATGTCAAAAAAAAGAATTTCTATATTAATTAATTTTAATACCTTATACAATGTAAATGGAGAAACCCTTACTTGAAGCTCTGCTGAAATCTTCTGAAGAAGATAATGATGATGATGACAATACAGAAGTTTGTCAATTATGAATAATTGTTAGACAATACTGAATTGTTTAGGAAATAATGACAAAAAATGTCTGTACACATTCAGAACAGACATAGTTATCGAATGCCTAACTTTATAGTATACGTCCACAACAACGTAACATTTTCTTTCTTCCAACACTTATAGATTGGATTTATTTAATAGCCTGAAAAAGAAATAGATGGAATAAAACACACAATATTTAAAATACAAGTCAGTCGTCATTTCCAACCCGCTGTATCCTAACACAGGGTCGAGGGGGTCTCCTGGAGCCAATCCCAGCCAGCACAGGGTGCAAGGGAGGAAACCCCGGGCAGGGCGCCAGCCCTCCACAGGGCACACACACAATAAGCACACACTAGGGACAATTTAGGATCGCCAATGCACCTAACCTGCATGTCTTTGGACTGTGGGAGGAAACCCACGCAGACACGGGGAGAACATGCAAACTCCATGCAGGGAGGACCTGGGAAACGGACCCAGGTCTCCTAACTGCAAGGCAGCAGTGCTACCCACTGCGCCACCGCGCCGCCCTAAAATACAAATGCATATAGAAAAAGTAATTAAACATGGAGAAAATATACATGTAGTCTCTCACACACGCTGTGCTAACACTCTGATTGCAGACATTGAGGTTGAGGGCTGAACATCTTTGAGCTCTGAAAGTCGAGGGTTGGAGACATTGCTATAAGAACCTGTTTCTGCAGTCTTGCAGTGCTTCCTGACATGTTGATATCCCCTAGATGACACTGTGGTGTTGTTCCTTCCAAGGATCGTACTTGAGGGCCACACACTTTAACACCTGCGCCTGTCGATAAACTTCCGCAAATATCTGAAGTTCTCAGAAGATCTTCCAGTTCCTCATTGGTGAGGATTTTCTCCATGCTCTTCTGTGCTCCTTCTCAATCACGTTAGAGGAGTTTTCCCAACCAGCTTTTCTTGCAACATTCAAAATATTTATGACTTCTGTATCAGTAGTGGGCAATCCTCCGAAATCAATGACTACATCACTCCATAATACCTGCCAACATGCAGTGACTGTCTTGGTGCTTTAAGGCAGGGGTGTCAAACTCCAGTCCTGGAGGGCCGCAGTGGCTGCAGGTTTTCATTCTAACCATCTTCTTAATTAGTGACCAGTTTTTGCTGCTAATTACTTCTTTTAATTAACTTGACTCAGGCCCTTTAATTGTTTCTTTTTCCTTAATTAGCATCCAAACAATAATGAGACACAACATAAGCCACAATATCAGAAAATAAAGAAAGGTGAAGGTCTCAGTAAGGTTGATCTCTCACCTCACCAAAACACTTTGACGGAGTTCTTATGAAAAACAGAAAATCAAACATTTTGGAAATGTCAGCTGTGGCAGAACGAGAGCAACATCAAGTCGTGGAATTAAGTAACAACAACAACAACAACAACAACATTTATTTATATAGCACATTTTCATACAAAAAAATGTAGCTCAAAGTGCTTTACATAATGAAGAATAGAAAAATAAGAGACACATTAAGAAAATAAAATAAGTCAACATTAATTAACATAGAATAAGTGTAAGGTCCAATGGCCAGGGGGGACAGAAAAAACAAAAAAAAACTCCAGACGGCCGGAGAAAAAAAATAAAATCTGCAGGGATTCCAGGCCATGAGACCGCCCAGTCCCCTCTGGGCAATCTACCTAACATAAATGAAACAGTCCTCTTTGTATTTATGGTTTTCACGGAAGGACTTGATGATGATGATGATCACGTGGACTTCTGGCTTTTAGTCCATCAATGCTGGGACATCATGGTGCTTTGAGTAAGTTGGTGGTGGCGCAGGCCGCCACCACAGAAAAACCGGAAAAAGAAACAGAAGAGAGAGTAGGGGTCAGTACGGATTTTAGTGCCACCATGAATAGTTATTATAATGAATTGAACATACAGAGTATCAGGATTAAGATAAAGTGAAGTTATAAAAAGGCCATGTTAAAGTAATGTGTTTTCAGCAGTGTTTTAAAGTGCTCTACTGTATTAGCCTGGCGAATTCCTATTGGCAGGCTATTCCAGATTTTAGGTGCATAGCAGCAGAAGGCCGCCCGCCTCACCACTTCTTTTAAGTTTAGCTTTTGGAATTGTAAGGAGACACTCATTTGATGATCTAAGATTACGATTTGGAATATAGGGTGTCAGACATTCCGATATATAAGATGGAGCGAGATTATTTAAGGCTTTGTAAACTATAAGCAGAATTTTAAAGTCAATTCTGAAAGACACAGGTAACCAGTGTAGTGACATTAAGACTGGAGAAATGTGTTCGGATTTTCTTTTCCTAGTTAGGATTCTAGCAGCTGCATTCTGCACTCGTTGCAAATGATTTATGTCTTTTTTGGGTAAAACGGGTTTAATTAACAGCAAGAATTGGCTTCTCATTAAGAAACTGCTTGGAGTTTGAAGGTCCAGTTTAGCTGGTCATCTGTTGACTCGTTTTACGTCTCATTTCTGTTTGGCTGCATTTTAATGAGGAAACAAATTAATTCAGAGGACTGAATCCTTCTAACAGGGCTATTAAAATGTGAATTATCAGTGAAAACAAGTCACTGATTAGGAAAAGGGTTAGAATGAAAACCTGTAGTCGCTGCGGCCCTCCAGGCATGGAGTTCGACACCTGTGCTTTAAGGTATCTACAGTCTCTGCAATACACACATTGATAACCCTAAACCTAACCCTAGATGTATAATCCTGCTAAATTTCAGCTGTTTAACAAAATAGGAAATATTATTTTTGTTGATGAATGAGTGATTATATATTTGCCTAAATTTGGAATTAATAGGAAATACAAAAAAACAGTACTGTTGTCACACACGTGCGCATGGGATGCGGCTAAAGGGCTCAAAAGAAAGTAATTCCCAGTCAGACCAGGGGGTGGCAGAGTGCATTAATCCTTTCTCTTATCTCCCCACAGACCAAATGCAGGAAACTCCGCCTGTCTCCCTTGACGTCACTTCTGTCTCCGCCCCAGAAGAGCCCACCTCCTAATGACCTCATTTTCAGTTCTGGTCTCAAGATCCCTCCTCTTCCTGCTTTTCAGTTTTATGTCCACCATATTTTCTAACCTGATTCAGGTCTGTTCTCGACTCTTGTCTATAAAGATAATTTCCTCAACCTTTTTGCATTTGCAGCCAATTCGCAAGTACACGGGAGGCTGCCCCAAACCTTTTTGTTGTGTCAAGGCTTGATTATTTATCACAGAAGAAGCTGCAGGAAAAGGAAAAACAGACAAATAAGACTAATGACTCCCATGTGAATCATAGGGCGCATGAGAACATGAGGGCAATCATTAAGGAGGATATTAGGAAGAAGCTAAAATACACAGAGGAACATTCATCTATCTATCTATCTATCTATTATATAGTGCCTTTCCTATCTATCTCTCTATCTATCTATCTATCTATCTATCTAGTGTCACGCACGCGTGAATAGGAGACCGCGGACAGACCTTAACACGCTTCGGAAGACGTTCGCCGGCAGGGAGTGGCGGGGTACTAACCTTTCTCCTTTGCTTTCTTCCAGGAAAAAAGACGCTCCGCCACCATAAGCCTCATTCCCGCAGCACGTTACTTACACCCTTCCTCCGCCATTTTGTCTGATGTCATCAGTCCCATCCTCCCTCACGGTTCCTTCCCAGCATTCCTCCACTTCCGGCTCCTCCTCTATAAGATGGCCGCCGATGCCATTCTCAGCGTTGCGCATATGAACACTTGTTTGTTTATATTTTTGACCTGTTTATTTTCGATTGTGGATATTTCTGCATTATACGGGGCCGGAAACCCCAAACCTTTTTGCTGTCTTCTCTTGTCTCTTTTACACTATCTATCAATTATATAGTGCCTTTCCTATCTATCTATCTATCTATCTATCTATCTATCTATCTATCTATCTATCTATCTATCTATCTATCTATCTATCTATCTATCTATCAAGAAGAGTAAGGAGAACACTAGAAATTACAGTGAAATAGAAGATACTCTAATCCTGCATTTTATTGAAGTTCATATATGTGAATCAGTAGATAACCTCCAAGTGGTAAAATGAACTACTAAGGAGATATTGAGGGATTTGGAAATTGTAGAGAGAGAAGAGCTGTTTAGATTAAATAAGCTAAAATCAAACAGATCACCAGGACCAGATAATATTTACCCTTCAGATCTTAAGGAGGTTAGAGAATACAGATATAAACCCTTGACACATATTTTTAGGAAGTCACTGCACACTGTGGAAATTACAAAGGAATGGAAAATGGCAAATATTATCCTGTTATATAAAAAGGGAGACCAGACAGATCCAAGCAATTATAGTGCAGTAGTAAAAGCGTATATGTTAACATCACTTCAACTCAATTCTCTGTGTTGAACACTTGATTCATAATCATAGGAAAATCAATGGAAGGAATTATTAAGGATAAAATTGGGCAACACAAGGACAGGACAGTCAGCATGGGTTCAGAAGAGGGAGGTCGAGTTTTACTAACAAGCTGGAATTCGATGAGGAAGAACAAAAGGATATGACCAGAGTGGAGCAGATGAGATTATTTATCTGGACTTTCAGAAAGCATTTGATAAGGTGCCACATGAGAGGGTGGGCATCAAACTAAAAGAAGTGACAGTTCAGGGTGTGGTGTGTAGGTGGGGTGATGGTGTGAGGAACCTTATTAGAATTGACTGACGTTAGGAATGGTGTCCAGAAAGAGTCAGTGCTGGGGCCGCAGCTATTTTTAATATATGGAAATGATTTGGATAGGAATATAAAGAACAAGCTGGTTAAGTTTACAGATGATACCAAGATAGGTGGATAGGCAGATAATTTGGAATCTGTTAAATCATTACGGAAGGAATTGGACAGCAGACAGGCTTGGGCAGAATTGTGGCAGATGAAATTTTATTTCAGTAAATGTATTACATGTAAGTTAAAATGAGATGTTTAAATACAAAAGGGGAAGTTTGAAAAACAAAAGTCCACCTTATGAGAAGGATTTAGGAGTCATGAAGGATTTGACATTATCAACTGGCAGACCGTGTTCAGAAGCCATTAAGAAGGCTAACAGAATGTCAGGTTATATAGCACCTTGATTTGTGGAGTACGAGTCACAGGAGGTTCTGCTCAAGCTTTATAACACACTGGTGAGGCCTCATCTGGAGTCCTGTGTGCAGTTTGGGTCTCCATAAGAACATCAGAAATTTGACAGAGAAGCGGACACCATTCAGTCCATTTGTCACCCATTTGTTTAGCTGTCCCAACATCTCATCCAGATACTTCTTGAATGTTGTGGTCTCCCTAAAGGACATAGCAGTGCTTGAAAAGGTCCAGAGAAGAGCGACTAGGCTGATTCCAGGGCTACAGGGGATGAGTTATGAGGAAAGATTAAAAGAGCTGAATGTTTACAGTTTAAAGAAAAGAAGATTAAGAGGTAACCTGACTGAAGTGTTTAAGATTATGAAGTGAATTAGTCCAGTGGATCAAAACTGTGACTTTAAAATGAGTTCATCAAGAACACGGGGACACAGTTGGAGACTTGTGAAGGGTAAATAGGAAGTTTGTCATGGTAGAGAGTAGGACATAGGCACCTTCAAAGCTCGACTTGATGTTATTTTGGAAGACTTAAGTGGACAGGACCCACGAGCTTTGTTGGGCTGAATGGCCTGTTCTCAGCCTGACGGTTTTAATGTTCTGAAATCCTGCCACCAATGTTCTCCCACCTCTTACTTGGGGGCTTCACTTCAATTGCACACGCTCAGATGGTCTATATCTAGGAGCTGTCACTCTATGGCAGTGGTTCTCAACCTGAGGTCCCTAGGGGCTCCATGGATGGCTTTCAGGGGGTCCGTGAGGGTCACATAAAAATGAACATTTATATTCATTCTACAGCCCGGCAAAGTTGATGTAGAGTAGATGTAATAGTAGTAGTAGTAATGGTAGAAGAAAATGTAGTAGTCGTAAATCTGTTTTAAGGGACTTTCAAAACTTGACTTGATGTTATTTTAGTAGAATTAAGTGGACAGGACTGGCGAGCTTTGTTGGGCTGAATGGCCGGTTTTTGTCTAGATTGTTCTAATTTGCACAAGAGGATTGTCTTATATAAAAACATCTATGCGTGGAAGTGTTTGTATGTCTGCCTGTCTGGCCCGGAAGTGGGAGGTGGACTCGGCGTAAGGGCTCCACCTCTGAGGATACACAAGTGAGGCGAGCACGTCGACAAAACGAAACCTCCAAAGAAAGACAATGTCGCTTAGCTGTTAATACAGAATCAAAGCGAGCGCATTGAAGGGACGAAACCTCTGAAGAAAGACAAAGTCATTTAGCCGCTAATACAGAAGTGAGGCGAGCGCATCGAAGGAACAAAACCTCCGTAGAAAGACAAAGTCGCTTTGCCACAATACAGAAGCGAGGCGAGCGCATCGGAGTAACAAAACCTCCGAAGAAAGACAAAGTCGCTTAGCTGTTAATACAGAATCAAAGCGAGCGCATTGAAGGGACGAAACCTCCGAAGAAAGACAAAGTCACTGAGCCGCTAATACAGAAGCGAGGTGAGTGCGTCAAAGGAACGAAACCTCAAAAGAAAGACAAAGTCGCTTAGCCGCTACTACAGAAGCGAGGCGAGCGCATCGAAGGAACAAAACCTCCGAAGAAAGACAAAGTCACTGAGTTGCTAACACAAAAGCGAGGTGAGCGCATCGAAGGAACGAAACCTCCGAAGAAAGACAAAGTCGCTTAGCCGCTAACACAGAAGCGAGGTGAGCGCATCGAAGAAACGAAAACTCAGACGAAAGACAAAGTCGCTTAGCCGCTAATACAGAAGCGAGGCGAGCACATCCAAGGAACAAAACCTCCGAAGAAAGACAAAGTCACTTAGCTGCTAATACAGAATCAAGTGAGCACGTCGAAGGAACAAAACCTCAAAAGAAAGACAAAGTCGCTTAGCCGCTAATACAGAAGCGAGGCGAGCGCATCGAAGGAACGAAACCTCCGAAGAAAGACAAAGTCGCTGAGTCGCTAACACAGAAGCAAGTCGAACACATCGAAGGAGCGAGTCCTCCTAGGAGAGAGATGCCCCGAGTAGATCCTTTCAATTACCTGTCATATCTATACATTTCAATTTTTTTTCTGATGATGTCAATAGTTTCTAGGACCCCCGGGCTTTTTTACAGCACAGCCTTACACAGCTAGTATTTCATCATTTTAATGAGTGGCCATTACTTTTTACATTAAAAGGAGTTTTCTTTTTTAGATTGTTAAAAGTTTAATAATACTTTGTGTATGTCATATATGTAAGAGACAATCAAATCTTGATAAATAAAGTACATTATATTCATTGCATGTGAAGTTGTGTTTATGTGAATATTTTTGGGCAATTGGGGTCCATAGCTTTGATCAGATTTTTAAAAGGGTCCGTGACTTAAAAAAAGGTTAAGAATCACTGCTCTGTGGACCTGCTTTAACAAACCTGAGGACGTACACTTCAGTGAATTGCCGTCTCCATGTGAGTGCAGGCGTTGAGTCTGAGTGACTGCACCCTGCAATGCACTGACACCCCTGACACCCCAACCACGGATGGTTTTTTGTTGCCCAGGTTTTCCACGACCCTCATGTCTTTCATTCTGGTTTCTCCCAACGGATTGAGCTTTTGCCCTTTAAATTTTGCCCCCCTCTGCTGGCAAATTTGTGGAATTCCATGAATACAACAAACTCGACCAATAAGTGAGAAACACATAATCAAATAATCATGAATTAATATGACACATGTCCTAAAGGTAGCAGGGCCCTCTTAATGCATGGGCATGCTGGGCAGCTGCCTGGGGGGTTGCGCCATGGTAATCTAGGTGTGCTGTGACTTGCTGTCAATAAATAAATACTATACTAGACTAAACTATAAGTATTTGTTATTGTGTTACAAGTGGACATTCGCCTCTGATTTAATATCACAGTCCCCTCTGCCAACTCACGTGCCTGTATGTGTATGGATCTCACGCACGACATCACGTAAAAGCATATATATTAACGTCACTTCAGCTCAATTCTCTGTAAAGAACACTGTGTTGAACATTTGATTCATAATGTATAATTTCATACTGTGCCATCAGTACGGTTTACCAATCGAGTATCATTTATATGTTGAAATTTTTGTGTTTTGCAAGGCATGTGTTATATTGTTCAAACATTTGTATTGATTAATCTTTGCTTGACTATAATCAGTTCCCAATGCAATTTGGGAAAAAAGCATGATGGAGCCATGTGTATTCAGCAACGTACATTTGTTGAATGCCGCAAGCAGCTAAAATCAGTTCCAAGAGTAATTTACCAGCACGCCGGAGCCGAGTATATTCAGTGACATACATTTGGCGACGTACAATTATTAAATGCCGTAACCGGCTACAGTCACTTCCCGGTGCAATTTTACAGCACGCCGGTGCTGATCAATCTGTGCCGTCCATTTGTTGAGCAGTCAGCTCATGACCACTGGCGCCCCCTAGCGAAACAGCAAAACTGTCTCTGGGATTCAGCCCCTGCACTAGACTAGCCTGTGATCATCAGCGTTGGCCTCTGTGTGCTTGCGTGCAGCCAGTTCAAGTGCAGTTGGCTCGGTGATTTACTGAATTTCATCAATGGTATCAGTTGCACCTTCTATATATCATAATAGTTTGTTGCAGTAGTTTTTTTTAATAGTTTTTACAGTTCATTGGCAGTGTGTAAAATGATCAGTGGTGCAGTAATTATAGTAAAACATGCATTTCATTTGTCATTCCAACAGATGGTTCATCACAATCATTAACACTATTTTTTGAATCCCTGACAAAATGGCATATAATAGAGACATATGAACTGAAGTAGTAAAAATGCATTTCATTTGTCTTTCCAACAGGTGGTTCATCACAATCATTAACACTATTTTTTGAATCCCCGAAAAAATGGCATATAATAGAAACATATGAATTGAAGTAGTAAAAAATGCATTTCATTTGTCATTTCAACAGATGGTTCATCACAATCATTAACACTATTTTTTGAATCCCCGACAAAATGACATATAATAGAGACATATGAACTGGGGTAGTAAAAAATGCATTTCATTTGTCATTCCAACAGGTGGTTCATCACAATCATTAACACTATTTTTTGAATCTCCATTAAAATGGCA
>JANRMT010062834.1:51686771-51698866 GCA_026402145.1 Polypterus bichir lapradei
CACAGGCAGATGAAGTGACTTGCTCATAGTTAGATGGTGTCAGCAGTGGGATTTAAATACATAACCTCAATATGTTGTCTGTGGGCTTGCATTTCTTTGTTGTGTTTGACTTTTCTCATTTGTTTATCTGTGAGTGTATGCTGTCTTCTTCAACGTAGTTATGCTCAATTTGCCCTGTGGGTGACACCCCTAGAGTTATGGCCATGTCTATGTCACCACTCCTGCCATGATCTCCGGCTGGCTATTCAAGTCAAGCAATGGAGGAATGCCAGGCAGTGGTGCATTGAGTTTCATGCAGTCTTCCTAATTGTTGAGTTTTCGTTGTTTTCCGAACTTACGGCTTTCGACTTTTTCTGCTCTGGTTACTGGATTACTCTGTTGCATTGAGTTTTGGATCTTTGTTTTGTACGATTCGTTCGTAGGCATCTCCTTTTGTTCCTGATTAATTTATAAAGGATTTCTTAATTGAAATGTCCCTAGACAAGCCAAAGTTTTCATGATTCATCCCTCTTGTTAGCTTGTTTCGGTATTTTGAGTATTCCTTAAACTTTAACCCTTAAACTGCCACATACTTAGGAGTTAATGCCTGTTAATGCACCCCCTAATCCCAAATACTTTTTTGCTGCACTTTTTAAGGAAACGTCACAATTCACCAGGAAAAAGTAAAATTTTAACAGAACACATTTTTTTTTTGTCATGCAAAGAGCATCACAATTACTACAACACTGATCATTTTACACACTGCCAATGAACTGTAAAATCTACAAAAAAAACTACAACAATACAGTCATATAAAAAAGTTTGGGAACCCCTCTCAGCCTGCATAATAACTGACTCTCCTTTCAACAGAAAAGATAGCAGTGGTATGTCTTTCATTTCCTAGGAACATCGGAGTACTGGGGTGTTTTCCGAACAAAGATTTTTAGTGACGCAGTATTTAGTTGTATGAAATTAAATCAAATGTGAAAAACTGGCTGTGCACAATTGGGGGTCCCCTTGTCATTGTGCTGATTTGAATGCCTGTCACTGCTCAATGCTGATTACTTGGTTGGATGAGCTCGTTAAGCCTTGAACTTCATAGACCAGTGTGTCCAATCATGAGTGGTAAAAGGTATTTAAGGTGGTCAATTGCAAGTTGTGCTTCCTTCCCTTTGACTCTCCTCTGAAGAGTGACAGACAGCATGGGATCCTCAAAGCAACTCTCATAAGATCTGAAAACAAAGATTGTTGAGTCTCATGGTTTAGGGGAAGGCTACAAAAAGCCATCTCAGAGGTTTAAACTGTCAGTTTCAAGTGTAAGGAATGGAATCAGGAAATGGAAGGCCACAGGCACAGTTGCTGTTAAACTCAGCAGGTCTGGCAGGCCAAGAGAAATACAGGAGCGGCATATGCAGAGGATTGTGAGAATGGTTACAGACAACCCACAGATCACCTCCAAAGACCTGCAAGAACATCTCGCTGCAGATGGTGTATCTGTACATCGTTCTACAATTCAGCACAATTTGCACAAAGAACATCTGTATGGCAGGGTGATGAGAAAGAAGCCCTTTCTGCACTCACGCCACAAACAGAGTCGCTTGTTGTATGCCAATGCTCATTAAGACAAGCCAGATTCATTTGTGAACAAAGTGCTTTGGACTGATGAGACAAAAATGGAGTTATTTGGTCATAACAAAAAGTGCTTTGCATGGTGGAAGAAGAACACCGCATTCCAAGAAAAACACCTGCCACCTCCTGTCAAATTTGGTGGAGGGTCCATCATGCTGTGGGGCTGTGTGGCCAGTTCAGGGACTGGGGCCTTTGATAAAGTCGAGGGTTGGATGAATTCAACCCAATATCAACAAATTATTCAGGATAATGTTCAAGCATCAGTCACAAAGTTGAAGTTACGCAGGAGTTGGATATTCCAACAAGACAATGACCCAAAACACAGTTGGAAATCTACAAAGGCATTCATGCGGAGGGAGAAGTACAATGTTCTAGAATGGCCGTCACAGTCCCCTGACTTGAATATCATCGACAATCTATGGGATGATTTGAAGCAGGCTGTCCATCAAATTGAACTGAACTGGAGAGATTTTGTATGAAGAATGGTCAGAAATACCTCCATCCAGAATCCAGACACTCATCAAAGGCTATAGGAGGACAGCGTCTGGAGGATCAAAGGAGCAAAAGGAGGCTCCACTAAGTATTGATGTCATATCTCTGTTGGGGTGCCCACATTTATGCACCTGTCTAATTTTTTTATGATGCATATTGCATATTTTCTGTTAATCCAATAAACTTAATGTCACTGCTGAAATCCTACTGTGTCCATAAGGCATGTCGTATATTAAAAGGAAGTTGCTACTTTGAAAGCTCAGCCAATGAGAAACAAAAATCCAAAGAATTAAGAGGGGTTCCCAAACGTTTTCATATAACTCTATCTTCGTATCATCTTCAAACTTAACCAGCTTGTTCTTTATATTCCTATCTGAATCTTTTATATATATTAACAACAGCAGCAGCCCCAGCACTGCCCCCTGCTGGTCACCACTCTTAACATCACCCAATTCTGATGAGGTTCCTCACCCCATCACCCTCTGCCTCCTGTGTTTGAGCCAATTCTGTACCCATCTACACACCACACCCTGGACTGCCACTTCTTTTAGTTTGATTTAGTTTGATATTGCATGCATGTATTATGAATATCCATAATTTATCCACCCTATGTCAACACAAACATGAACACATTTTTAAAAATTGATAATAATTACCAATAATGAATCAAACAGTATGAAAGCATAAATTAAACAAAGAAGAAAAGCATCAAAATGGCATCACATTCAGATGCATTCAAGGTGTGGTTCGGACACGTACCTGTAAAGTAGTAAAAACCCAAATGTTAAAGTAGTATGTTACCAGCATTTTGAAATCTTTTGGTACTGGAAATAAATATCAGCTTTCCAATAAGTCTCCTCCACCCCCTCTATGCCCTCCACTCCTATGGTTGTAAATATGCGGAAAGACATTCAGTCAATACACTTCACAAAACAATGGGGACACCCCCACTGAAACAACCCCACCTCAATGTTTTGATTCAACTGGAACTTCATGAAGAACCCCACCCCACACACACACACACACCATTGCATCCAGGCTATCGGTACTACATGGATGACCCCCACCTCCTCTTCCCACCTTAATGTTTTGATGCGACTGGAACTTCATGGATGACTTCCTCCCCTAATTGCTTGGACGTGATGGGAACTTCATGGCTGTCCAAAGGGAAACGGTGCAGAGTGTGGTGTGATGGTGCAGCACAACTGGGAGGTACAACATTGTGTGGTGTGCCAGGGAGGCTGGAGCAAGACAGGGGTTGGCAGAGTGGTATTTGGAGGTATCTCTTATTTGCTTCCGAACCATTTTGACACCAGTACTAAAGTCCTTTGGCTGGTGTTGGTATCCAAAAAAAAAAATGTCCAACACTATACAGTACTCTCCTAATTACCAAACTGAATTAATGACATTATTTTAATTGAGTCGTGACAAGAAATGTTAGTATTGACTGGCAATGGATAGGAAAGTTCAGCACGCTGTCCAGTTTAGGCATCTGCTGACTAACCATTGACCATTGATTTTGACCATTGATTTTGAAACTGGACCGCTGCCTCACCTTAGTGAACAGGAGAAATAAAATAAAATAAAAATCACAGTCACTAGTGATTGTAAAGTCTCTCTTCCTTTTTTATCCAATGTTATTCCATCAATCTGGCAAATTTGCTTTATCCTGAGTAGGGTTATGGAGAAGCTGGAGCCTATTCCATCATTATTAATTACTTATTATCCATCTACAACAATTTGAAATCTAAGTTGTCAACACAGACCTCAGCCTTCCATCTACTAGAATGTATTTTTTAATGCATGTAGCAATAAAATGCATTGCATTTGTCATTCCAACAGATGGCACATCATAAACATTAGTTGTAATAAAATCAATTGCCTTCTTTTGGAATGTAAATGTCAAGCATTGTATTGCTACAAATGCTGTTGGAATGACAAATGCAATGTATACGTCTCTATTATATGCTATTTGGTATGAGATTTGTAAAAGTAGTGTTAATGATTGTGATGCACCATCTGTTGGAATGACAAATGAAATGCATTTTATTGCTACAAATTGTTTTGACAATCCAGGCATGTGTTGGAATGACAAATGCAGTCCATGCATCTCTGTTATATGCCATTTGGAATGGAATTTGTAAAAGCAGTGTTAATGTTTGTGATGTGCCATCTGTTGGAATGAAAAATCCAATGCATTGAAATACTACAAATGTATGTGATGTGCCTTCTTTTGGAATGCAAATGTCAAGCATTGTATTGCTGCAAATGGTTGTGATGTTCCATCTATTGGATTGACAAATGCAATGCATATGTCTCTATTATACGCCATTTGGTATGAGATTTGTAAAAGTAGTTTTAATGATTCTGATGCACCATCTGTTGGAATGACAAATAAAATGCATTTTTATTACAAATGTATGTGATGCATATTCTGTTGGAATGACAAATGCCACACAGTTTATTACTACAAATGCTTGTGATGTTCCATCTATTGGATTGACAAATGCAATGTATGTGTCTCTAGTATATGCCATTTCATATGGGATTTGTAAAACCAGTGTAAATGTTTGTAATGCACCATCTGTTGGAATGACCAATGTAATGCATATGTCTCTGTTACATGTCATTTGGTATGGGAGTTCTAAAAGCAGTGTTAATGTCTGTGATGTGCCATCTATTGGAATGACAAATTCAATTCATTTTATTACTACAAATGCGTGTGATGTGCCATCTGTTGGAATGACAAATGAAATGCATTTTTTACTACAAATGTATGTGATGTGCCATCTGTTGAAATGACAAATGAAATGCATTTTTTTACTACAAATGTATGTGATGCGCCTTCTGTTGGAATGACAAATGTCAAGCATTGTATTACTACAAATGCTTGTGATGCACTATCTGTTGTAATGACAAATGCAATGCATATGTCTTTATTAAATGCCATTTGGTATGGGATTTGTAAAAGGAGTGCTAAAGTCTGTGATGCACCATCTGTTGGAATGACACACGCAATGCATATGTCTCTATTATATGCCATTTGGTATGAGATTTGTAAAAGCAGTGTTAATGTCTGTGATGTGCCATCTGTTTGAATGACAAATGAAATGCATTTTCTTACTACAAATGTATGTGATGTGCCTTCTGTTGAAATGACAAATGTCAAGCATTGTATTACTACAAATGCTTGTGATGCACTATCTGTTATAATGACAAATGCAATGCATATGTCTCTATTAAATGACATTTGGTATGGGATTTGTAGAAGGAGTGCTAATGTCTGTGATGCACCGTCTGTTGGAATGACACACGCAATGCATTTTATTACTACAAATATATGTGATGCACCATCTGTTAGAATGACAAATGCAATGAATTTTATTCCTATAAATATTTGTTAATATGCCATCTCTTAAAATAACAGACCCTAGTACTTTATTTAAGGCGGATTATCATTTTGATATAATGTATAGTACTAAAGCAAAATGGTAAATATCATTTCTTGTCACTGAAAGCTTTTTCTTTTTTGTTAAGTGTTATTTTCTTCATTCCCTATGAGCTGTGAATTAATGGGCCCCTTACTTCACAAATGAGCACATCCACCAGGAGACAGCAGCATTTCTAATCAAGGCTCAATTCTGAGGTCTGGTAATTGGCCCTCTTAAGATTTGGCCCCTGTTTCTTCATATTTGGGAGTGAATTTAAGTGAAAAATCACACAGATGACAAGAAGACCGCAGTTGCTTCATACATCACAACTGATGATCTGTCAGTGGTAAAAATGTTATTATCTTTGTTTGATCTAACAATGACAGACAGGCCTGATTCAAGTACAGTCCACCGTATATGAAACAGGCGTGCTGTGGTCGCCCTTTTAGGATTTGTGTGCTGAAAGCCATCATCACGTGAGTGCCTGTCATATTCAGGACAAAGCTATTTTATACGCTGTGAAAGCCATCCAAAGGGAGCCCGTCTGACATATGATAATTAAATCTGACTCGTCCCTTCAGATGAAATAATACAGTTGTGTAAATCTACTGGAAAGAGCACACAACCTGAGAGGAATCAGAAACCTTCTGTCAGTTCCCGTGCTCTGTCAGCTTTAAATTAAAACGTGTTAGTTGTTAAATAGAGACAGCGACTTTACAGAACATGAGGAAAGTGAGTTATCCATCCGTTCAGTCACTTTTCAAATGGACCTTTTTTCTTTTTATTTCAGGGTCTCAGATAGGCAGAGCCTCAGCATCATCAGGGGCCATTCCAACACAGGGCACACTTACTGCGTGCACACAATCAGAAATAAAAAGGGGATATCTGAGTTGAACCCAAGTTGTCAAGCAGCAGCTTTAAGTACTGCACCACCGAGTCACATTAGATGACTTTCCCAGTTATTTTAAGCCTGTGGCCATCATTTACATAACCTTAGCCAGTTAGTGGCACCCTACTGTGAAGTGAGTCGTCTAATGTGAAGCACCCAATGACTGAAGAGCAGCGAGTCTGCCCCTGGCTTGGTTTTCTCATTCATCAGAGGGGCGGGCTCTTCAAGTGCGAAAACAGAACCAATGAGCATTCAGCTGGTATTATAATGAATAGAATGTTGCGAAGAGGAATAAGGAACGCGTGTGTGTTGAACCACACAAGTAGAGGAGAAGTTCTTCTGTCTGACGTCTGGTGTTTCATGTACTAAAGTAAACAAGATGCAAACCGGTGAGCAGCATTGGATCCCATTGACCATTCAATTTTACTGCACAGGCTAGAAAATGATGTTGGGCTTACAGGCCCCGTGCTCACTTGGTTTAGTTTTTATTTATCAAATCGATTCCAATACGTACAGAAATGTGCTGACAGGACTCCATCATTAAACACTGAAGTTCAATATGGTGTCCCGCAGGGCTCAGTAAATTATTTAACTGAATTTGGCAATATTGGCTACGCTGCCAATGTGGTGCAGTCGCGCCGCATTATCACCTGATCTACTGTTACCCGAATGTTCGCGACAGATACCGATACGTCTCGAACTTTCTGGATTGAAAATACGCGACTATAAAAGCAGCAGCAGCAGCGCTGCTCGTCAGAGAAATAAACTTCAAATAGAAAAGGAGCTCAGAGTGTCTGTCTGGAATATCAAACCAAACCTGGACAGGCTGTGTACTTTAAAGCAGGCATATATCAATCATTAGATCTACGCCTTAGAAATGTTTTATTTTAATTTTAGTTATAATGCATTTGTTGTGATTAAATGCTTGCAAATTTAAATTTGAAATAAAAATGTAAAAAATGAATTTTGATGTCTTGTTCATTTATTCGACGCCCCCCCTTGTACAGCACTCCCCACAGTTTGAGAACCGCTGAATTACTGTATGGTGTTAGACTTAAGTGCAGCATTTGACACCAGTGACCATTCTATTTTACTCTACAGACTAGAAAATGATATTGTAATTATTGGAGGGAGTGACGCTGATGACAACAATATTCTGTCATCATTTAACTCAGTTGGAATCCCCATTAATTTTACTGAATCATCCCGTAATCTCTGAGTTATCTTTGACTCTAGCATGTCATCTAAAGTGCATATTACAAAGTTGTCCAAATCAGGTTTCTTCCATCTTAAAAATGTTGGGAAATTAAGGCACTTTCTAAATAAACAGGATTCTGAGAAATTAATTTCTGCATTTATTTCTAGTAGGATTGACTACTGCAATGCGGTGTTCACTGGCTGTTCAAACTGTTCTTTATTCAGCCTCCAGTTAATCTAAAATGCTGCTGTAAGAATTATTACAAGAACAAGAAAATACAAACACATAACTCCAGTTCTTAAATCCTTACACTGGCTACCGGTTAAGTTTAGGGCAGACTTCAAAATCCTCCTTTTAACATATAAAGCATTAAATGGTTGAGGTCCGGCTTACTTATCTGAACTTATCATGACTTACATACCACAGTGCACATTAAGATCTCAAGATGCCGATCTGCTTATGATTCCAAAGATTAATAAAATAACAGCGGGAGGTCGAGCTTTTAGTTACAGAGGAGCACCTAAACTGTGGAGTGGTCTGCCTGCTACTATAAGAGATGTCCCTTCACTCTCAGCTTTAAAAGACTCGGGACTTCAGTTTAGCACACCCTGACTAGAGCTGCATCTCTGTTGTTAGTCATTAGCACTAAAACATAAATATCAATCAATCAATCAACATTTATTTATATAGCACATTTTCATACAAAAAAATGTAGCTCAAAGTGCTTTACAAAATGAATAGAAAAATAAAAGACACAATAAAAAATAAACATAAGTCAACATTAATTAACATAGAATAAGTAAGGTCCGATGGCCAGGGTGGACAGAAAAAACAAAAAAAAAACCCAGAGGCTGGAGAAAAAAAAATAAAATCTGTAGGGGTTCCAGACCACGAGACCGCCCAGTCCCCTCTGGGCAATCTACCTAACATAAATCAAACATTCCTCTTTGGATTTAGGGTTTTCAAGGAAGGACCTGATGATGATGGTCACGTAGACTTCTGGCTTTCAGTCCATCAATGTTGGTGCATCATGATGCTTTGAGTAGGTGGTGGTGGCGCAGTCCGCCACCACAAAGAAACCGGAAAAAGAAACAGAAGAGAGAGTAGGGGTCAGTATGGATTTTGGAGCCACTGTAAATAGTTATTATGAAGAATTGAACATACAGAGTATTAGTATTACGTTAAAGTGAAGTTATAAAAAGGCCATGTTAAAGTAATGTGTTTTCAGCAGTGTTTTAAAGTGCTCTACTTTATTAGCCTGGCGAATTCCTATTGGCAGGCTATTCCAGATTTTAGGTGCATAACAGCAGAAGGCCGACCGCCTCACCACTTCTTTTAAGTTTAGCTTTTGGAATTCTAAGGAGACACTCATTTGAAGATCTAAGGTTACGATTTGGAATATAACGTGTCAGGCATTCCGATATATAAGATGGAGCGAGATTATTTAAGGCTTTATAAACCATAAGCAGTATTTTAAAGTCATAACATGACATGCCAAGTTATTGTGCCTGCCTAAGGTAAGTCAGCTTTAGTGGAGGATCACAGGAATCATCGTGTAAAGAGGTCCTTTCATCGGCTGGCTCAGCACTGACTCAGCTGTGGATGGCCAATAGGGGGAGGCAGCTTGATGGCCGAGATCTCCAGGACTCTAAACAAATCCAAATCATATGATGTGGTATCATCTCCTGTTAAATTCTGCTCTGTACTTGTAATATTTCTATTGCACTATTATATTGTATGGAGAATTACTTGTGTTCTGTTCTGTGTATTGTGTTGTATTGACCCCCTTTCTCTTTGACACCCACTGCACGCCCAACCTACCTGGAAAGGGGTCTCTCTCTGAACTGCATTTCCCGAGGTTTCTTCCATTTTTTTCCCTACAAGTGTTTTTTTTTTGTCTTCTTAGAGAGTCAAGGCTGGGGGGCTGTCAAGAGGCAGGGCCTGTTAAAGCCCATTGTGGCACTTCTTGTGTGACTTTGGGCTATACATTGTATTCTACTGTATTGTATTGTATTGTATTGTCTGATGTGGATCTTGATGGTGCCGCTGATTGTGAGGACTGCCTCTTGCCAGATATTCCGATACTTACCTGAAGGTGATTATGCTAGTAGCAGCCTGAGTGTCAGCCATAAATCCAATGCCTGTTTCTCATTTCTTGCTGCCAGTGAGTAAAAGAGCATCATTGTTTCATCAATGGCAAGTGGTTGGATGGTCACCGTTCCGCATCTGGTAAGTCTCATTTTGGATAATGAAGCAAAATGGATACACCTGGATAATTCTCATGTAATGATTTCCTTCTGATCGAAGTGACGTCCGGTTTGAACAATTCACATGGCCATGTTAATTTCTATTTTCTATGTGACAATTTTCTTTCTTCGTCCAGTAGTTCAGTTTTCACCAGCACCCTGGGTCCCCATTGCTGGCACATTGGTTGACCCAGATGTGGTAGTATGAATGAAGGAGTTTGATCCGTTTTCCATACAGTTTCTCGCCTCTTTTCTCCAGTTTCCCGGTCCTTGTCACCTGGGTGGGGTGACCACCACCCTCCTCCTCCTCCTCCTCTAAGAGGGAGCGTCGTCTGTACTTGTATTTTAAACGAGAATTGTTCACAATGGTCTGTGCCAGAGCTCTGGTGAAAAGTACTATGCAAAAAAAGTTCTGCGTTGTGTTGGGCGGTGAGTTTTTTCCTCTTCTTGAGTTTTGCGGTGTCATTTTTAATCCTGTAAGGCCCACTGTTGTAAAATTATAACATTACCTTTATCTTTCCTAAAAATATACCTGTAAATGTTCTTCTTCTTTTTTTTTTCTTTTTAAAAGACCACTTTTGTATATTCAATGGGACCTAGTGTTTAGCCTTGCAATGCTATTGTATAGTCTTCTTCTTCCTCATTCCGCTGTTCCTATTAGGGGTCACCACAGAAGATCATCTTCTTCCATCTCTTCCTGTGCTCATCATCTTGCTGTGTCACACCCATCACCTTCATGTCCTCTCTCACCACATCCATAAACCTTCAATTAGGCCTTCCTCTTTTTCTCTTGCCTGGCAGCTCTATCCTTAACACCCTTCTCCCAATATACCCCTCATCTCTCCTCTGCACATGTCCAAACCAACACAATCTCGCCTCTCTGACTTTGTCTCCCAATCGTCCAACCTGAGCGGACACTCTAATGTCCTCATTTCTAATCCTGTCCATCCTCGTCACACCCAATTCAAATCGTAACACCTTTAACTCTGCCACCTCCAGCTCTGTCTCCTGCTTTCTGGTCAGTCCCACCATCTCCAACCCACTAGTTAATGTGTATAAACTCCTGGCCACCTGCAGACTTTCCATGAACCTCATCTCCTTGTTTTATTGGAATGGATATAACATTATTCAAGTAAGTAAAGTGCATCGTATTTTTATTACAGTATCTAGAGCAGGGGTCCTGGAGGGCCACAGTGGCTGCAGGTTTTAATCGAGGTTCAAAAACGTTGCTGTGAACTAGTGCAGAATGCAGCTGCTAGAATCCTAACTAGGAAACAGCGCGTCCCGGTCTAAAAAAGGCAGAATTAGATCCTGGAGATTTAACCAATTTTCGCCCGATTTCCCAATTGCCATTTCTGGCTACAATTTTAGAAAGTATTATTTATAATCAATTGGTTGATCACTTTGACTCCAATAATTTATTTGAGATCTACCAATCTGGCTTTAGGCGTTATCATGGTGTTGAGACGGCCCTCCTTAAAGTATTCAATGACATCTCTATTATTACGGACTCCGGTGGCGCTGCAGTCCTTTTCCTCCTTGACCTGTCCTCTGCCTTTGACACTACTGACCATGAGACATTGTTGATGCGGCCTGAACATCTTGTTGGGCTTAAAGGGGCTGATCTTAACTGGTTCAGGTCATATCTAACTGGTAGACACTTTTCAGTGACTTTAAATTCCTCTTTTTCGTCTGCTGCTCCTCTTAAATGTGGTGTTCCTCAGGGATCCATTTTGGGTCCTATTTTATTCTCTATATACCTTCACCCTATTGGAGCTCTTTTTAGGAAATTTTACATTTCTTTTCACTGCTATGCTGATGACACTCAGGTTTATATTCCCGTCTGCAACTCTGCAATAAATCAACTGCACAACTGTCTTTCTGAACTAAGATCCTGGATAGCTAATAATTTCCTTGATCTGAATGAATGATCATCTAATGTTGTCTACCTAATTCTCTGCATGAAATGTCCTGACACTGCACTCTATGTGGGAGAAACTGGACAAACACTCCTCCAGAGAATGAATTTACACAGATTCCACATTAAACATGGCAACACAGATGTTCCTGTAGCGGCCCACTTCAACAGCCATGGGCACAGTGAGAGGGACTTTAAAGTCACAGTGCTAGATAGATAGATAGATAGATAGATAGATAGATAGATAGATAGATAGTAGTGAAAGGCACTATATAATAGATAGATAGATAGATAGATAGATAGATAGATAGAT
>JANRMT010062834.1:51699769-51715039 GCA_026402145.1 Polypterus bichir lapradei
GCACCATTTAACAAAATCTTTTATTAGGTTCCTATACTCCTTCTCCTGCCCACTCCTGATGCAGCTCACGATAGCAGTGTCATCAGTGAACGTTTGCACGTGGCAGGACTCCAAGTTGTATTGGAAGTCTGATGTATGTTGGCTGAACAGGACCAGAGAAAGTCCAGTCCCCTGCGGCGCTCCTGTGCTGCTGACCGCAATGTCAGACCTGCAGTTCCCAAGATGCACAAACTGAGGTCTGTCTGTAAGATAGTCCATGATCCATGCCACCAGGGGCAACTTCAAAACACAGCAAGAGAGAAAAGAATGGGAAGTTAAACTCATGTTAAAAGTGAATACGTTACAACATGGCTTGAATAAAGACAAGAGTTTTATAGCCAGGTATGAGGACTGTTTGCATCTCTCAGACTGACACAGATAACCTGTCTACAGACCCATATTGTTTTGAAAAACTCATCAGAAACTTCAAAGGACATTGTTGGACAGTTATCTTATCCAAAGATCTTGACCATACATTGTTCTTCTCTCTCTCTTGTTAAATTAATCTTAGCCTGAATGAACCTATTAATTTTTTACATTTAAGATTTTTCATTTAAAGATTTACCAATGTTATTTCTTGTCCTAGTGTGTATATAAACACAGTTTCTGTATTACATCTTGCCTGAAGAAGGGGCCTGAGTTGCTTCGAAAGCTTGCATATTGTAATCTTTTATGTTAGCCAATAAAAGGTGTCATTTGAATCAAAATAAAACAGAGGTGCTTATAGTTGGTCCATCAGCTAAAGCCCACATTGGTCTTGGACTTCTCGGCTCTTTCTCTGTCTTTTACAAACCTCAAGTCCGCAATCTTGGTGTTATCTTTGACAGTAACCTCTCTTTTGAGAAACAAGTTAATTCTGTAGTCAAGAGCTGCTTTTTCCGACTTCGTCTATTAGGTAAGATCGAGCCTTTTTTACCTTCTAGGGATCTTGAGACAGCAACTCATGCTTTTATCTTCTCTCGCCTTGATTATTGCAATTCGTTGTATTCTGGGATCAACAAATCTCTGATACGCAGGTTAAAGTTGGGCCAAAATGCTGCCACTCACTTTCTGGTTGGGGCAAGAAAGTCTGACTCTGTTTCTGCAGTATTAGCTTCTTTGCACTGGCTGCCTTTCAGTTTTCAAATTGATTTTAAAAATCTTGTTTCTAGTTTTTAAATCGTTTAAATGTGCTCGCTCCTGCCTGTTTATCTGAATTGTGTGTTTTACACCAGCCGTCCAGAGTGCTTAGATCTTCTGGTCAGTTGTCTCTTGTTGTCCCTCGTACCGAGTGTCAAACTAAGGGGGACAGACAGGACTTTGTCAGCTGCTGCTCCTCGCCTGTGGAACTCTTTACCTCATCACATAAAGGAGTCGTCGACAATTCAAAACGAGATTAAAGACTCATTTCTACTCACTTGCATTTCGTGACCTTCAGTAATACTGATGGTTTCCTCATTGTGATTATGTTACATTACTTCAGTTTATTATTTATTTTATTTATGTTCATTTATTTTATTTCTATTTATGTTATTTATGTTAATTGTATGTTTTTCTTTAATTCTATTATTGTAAAGCACTTTGGCCACAGCATTCCTACATTGTTTTAAATGTGCTGTATAAATAAATTTGACATTGACATTGAAAAGAAAATCCGAGCACATCTCTCCAGTTTTGATGTCACTACACTGGTTACCTGTGTCATTCAGAATTGATTTTAAAATACTGCTTATGGTTTAAAAAGCCTTAAATAATCTGCTCCATCTTATATATCGGAGTGTCTGACATCTTATATTCCAAATTGTAACCTTAGATCTTCAAATGAAGGTCTGCTTAGAATTCCAAGAGCTAAACTTAAAAGAAGTGGTGAGGCGGGTGGCCTTCTGCTGTTATGAGCCTAAAATCTGGAATAGCCTGCCAATAGGAATTCACCAGGTTGATACTGTGGAGCACTTTAAAAAGCTGATAAAAACTCATTACTGTAACCTGGCTTTCTCATAACTTCATCTTAGTTTAATCCTGATGCTCTGTATATTCAATTAATTATCATTACTATTCATGGTGGCTCCAAAATCCATACTAACCCTTACTTTCTCTTCTGTTCTTTTACCGGTTTTCTGTGGTGGCGACCTGCGCCACCACCACCTGATCAAAGCACTGTGATGTCGCTATATTGATGAATTAAAGGCCAGACGTCCATGTGACCGTCGTCATCAAGTCCTTCTATGAGAACCCTGAATACCATGAGGACTGATTGAGATCATTTATGTTAGGTAGAATGCCTAGATGTGGCTGAGCGGTCTCATGGCCTCGGACCCCCTGCAGATTTTATTTTTTCTCCGGCCATCTGGAGTTTTTTTGTTTTTTCTGTCCTCCCTGGCCATCGGACCTCACTTTTATTCTACGTTAATTAATGTTCTCTTATTCTAATTCTTACTTTGTCTTTTTTTTCTTTCTTCATCATGTAAAGCACTTTGAGTGACATTATTTGTATGAAAATGTGCTATAGAAATAAATGTTGTTGTTGTTGTGATACATATTACAGAGCAGGTTAGAGATAATGGAAGAACGAAAATTCAAAAGTCTCAAAAAAGTGATAGTAAAGATCTCATTAGCAAATGGAAATCATTACTCAGTGAAATAACAGAACAGTGAAAAGAGATCGAATATATTGTTCAGATTTAAACTTTAAGTCGGAGACTTGTAGATAATTCGTGTTGCCATCAGGAAAAAGTAGTGTTTCTTTCCAATGAAGAGACGTATTTGCGAGAATTAAAAGATTTGTTGTTTGGTGAAAGTGAAATCCACATACGGTGAGTGACAGATACGTCAAGTGGCTGGAGTTAGCGCAGGCCTGGGGGTTGGCGAGCAGGGGGCAGAGCCCCCTAGTATCGTCTTCAGAAAACGCTTATGAAAAAGTAAAGATGACAAGGGTGATTGTCGCAGGCGGCTTGTGATCGAGCACTCGTAGTTGTTCATGAGAGGCTTTTCTGATGATCAGTTGGAAATGGCTGCACGTTGCCGGTGCCCTCTTTTGACGTCACTCTGTTCTCTTCTCTTGATATCTTCGTCTCTTCTTCTTCCTGATATCACTCTTCAGAAGAGGTATATTTATTATAAAATTCTACCGTGGTTTGCAAGATGTGATTGTTAGAAATTCTGATTGGCTGGCTGTCAATACGATGGATGAATATCGCTCAGATTCTTTAATCTTGAGTTTGTTCAGGATGCCCAGGTTATAAACTAATCGATAGCCTTAGGCACCAGCATGTCTCCCTTTTTTTGTTGGAATAGATAATTTAAAGGTGAGGCTCAATCAGGAAGAGGATATGCTTTGATATGTCCTGAATTTAGTTAATTTGTTGTTGTCTTGAGCAAAATATAATGAAAATACTGAACAAAATTTACAGATTTTGTACCCCACAACAAGGACAAAAATCAATGTGTCAGACCTCATCCATTTGATACAGCGGCAACCAAACACCAATAAGCACAGAAGCGGGATGAGACGAGGACTTTAACACTAGAATTATTCACACATTATACACTTTATGTCTACGTTTTATCAATGATTACTAAAACATGAAAAATGTTTCTTTTTTAACGATGTGTTTATATAGATCGTTGTAGACATGAAACACACATGAAATGCAAGTGTTCCAAATAACGATATAGTATTTATAAAAGGTGTCATTTTGCTTGACTTCTCACTCTATACAACTTGAAGCAACTGACACGCAGGTAAATAGACTTGAGCTGAGAAAACTGTGCGGTGGTGGGAGATGTGATAGCAGGCTGCTTGCTGTTGCTGCTTATCAACACATTTAAAGAACAAAAGACGCTGACGGAGAGGTGCAAAGAATTTTAAGGTGGAGCAGATCTACAAGTTTTTTCGTAGGCTCTGGTAATTCTAGTGTTAAATAATAATATTTAAAAAATGAGGGTGCAGGTACAAAGCAACAAATTCTCTGACAGTGTCACAAGCATGTCTTTCAAATCCAGAAATATGGAAAATGATTTTATCATTCAATACTGATGAGCACGCCTGCCAGAAAAATGTATGTATGTATTTATTTATTTATTTATAAAACACTTTAAAAACAACATCAAGGCTGACCAAAGTGCTGTACCATAAAACCCAACATATCAGACACACAATAACCAAAGCATAAAAGAAACAGAAACACATAAGAGCTGAAGAAATTCATGATAAAAAACAACACAGATAGTCAACCTATCATACTGGGTTAAAGTCCAGGGAGTAAAAGTGCGTTTTTAAATAAGACTTAAAGACAGCAAGTGAAGGAGCCTGCCTAACGTGCAACGGCAAATCGTTCCCGAGTTTTGGAGCTGCAACTGAAAAAGCCAGATCACCTCGGAGTTTGCATCGTGTCTTAGGAACAAGTAAAAGCATCTAGGGCCACATGTATAAATGGTGCTTACGCACATAAATGTTGCGTACGCCCGCTTCCACGTTCACATTGCGATGTATAAAAACTAAACTTGGTGTAAAGCTGCACACATTTTCATGCCAGTTCAATCCCTTGGTGTACGCTAGTTCTCCGCTCGGTTTTGCAAACTGGCAGCACCCAGCATCAAAGCAGTGCTACTATTCCTGTGTGGTTTCCCTTTAGTTTGTAGATTCACATCCTTGACGCCGCTTTATCAAATACCATGCAATTAACTGCATATCATTGATTAGTTTAAGGCATCTCATTGTAATCAACCTGTAAAAATATAATGGTGCACCGAATGGCCAAACTATTCTAAATACTGTACCATCATTGCTTTAGTGTTGTTATTCCCAGTGCACCATTGAGTATTTAACCCACTGTATCTGAGTGTGGAATCACAGCTATACAGCAGCTGATCAGAAAGAGAATTATCGGTATACAGCATCAAGCACACGCTGCCTCAGCCATGCTGTCTATTTGAACTGCCCCCATACGACAAATGCTTCAGAACCTTTCCTGTACGGACCTCGTGGTTCAGAAACAGTTTCATCCCAAGAACTCTAAATGCACTCAATCAGTCGATCAAGTGCTCCTTGTAGAACTGTTTGTACTTATAAGTACAATCACCTCACTGGAAACTTGCAATAGTTATAATATTGCACAACCTGAGCCACTTTATAAAGCGCGTATTTACATATGATGACGACTGGCTTCTAAGTTGATTAAGATTTCCAAGCGTTATCTTCTTGGAGCTCTTGATATCATTTTTAAGATTAAATGCAGTAAAGCATATTTATTACATTATACAGATAAAATGTTAACATCATTTACTGTAAATAATCTATATTGTTAATAATTAAACATGTGAGGACATGGTGTCGCAGTGCTAGCAAGGATCTGGTGCCCCGTTCAGGGATTGTTCCTGCCTCCTGCTGTGTTCTTGCTGGGGCTGGCACGACAAGGGGAGGATAGATGGATAGAATAATTAAACACGTACTACGAAGATATTTCAATGTTCCTTAAAAGTTTTGAACAATCTGCGTTCTCAGCTTACAGATGGCTTAACGTCTATTACAAAGCTGATTGTGTGGTGATTGGTTACTTGGAGAAAAAAAAGTAACGACAGTAATTGGAGGTTAGTACGTTTGAAAGAGACAGTACTGCTGCAATAAATTATTTAATTGAAGTCGCGCACGGAGCAGCAAGCATCTTGCGTGAGGCAGGAACAATCACTGGACGGGGCACCAGCTCGTCACTATCATTGCGCCACCGTGTTCCCATGTTTAATAGCATGCTTTAATTCCTATGTGACAGGTGTCTGGTCATACTTACAGGTAATCTAACTTAGACACCATTCAAATATCCGACAACGCCACCCCAGTTTTATTAAGAGACTGGGAACTCCTGAAATTTACCGATTAGCACACAGTGTTCTTTAAATTGGGTGGTGAGTAAAAACACAATGAAAGACACAACAGTAATTTCAGGAAAAGCAACAGTAACTTCTATTACACCAGACAATAATAAGTACATTAAAAAGATAAATGAACATAAACAAAATCTAACAATATCAGGAAAGAATTTCTTTTTTTAAAAGGAAAACACACAGTCCACACTCCAAAAGTCCGTTAAAAACAAGAATTGGAGGATACAACCTTTAGTGGTGCAGAGTCCAGTTTGTGCACTGTTACCCCAACAATCAATTGTCCAACTGTCCACCGACACACTCTGTTCACTGGACACTGCGTTTCCCAACAGAAGTTTTGTCCAATCGTCTCCTCGTCGTTCTTTTTCTCCACTCTGGGCTCCTTGTGTTTCTGTGACCTAGGCACGCCTCACTTCTCGTCTGCCAGCTTTGCTCCTGTCCTTTCATGCAGCTTCCCTCACTCGCTGAACCTCACAAGCTGTCTCTTCCTCCCTCGGGGTAAGTGTTGCCGTCCGTGTCCCTCACGTCGCACCAGCCACGTACCCCAGTCTGCCAGTGAGCCCCTGTGCTCTCTGCGAGTCTTGGCAGCGTTCTCAGTGGACTGTCCCCCATGCTTTCTCCTGCCCAGGAGTTTAAATCTCCTTCAGTCCCTGCCATTATCAGTTCTGGACAAAAAAATTAAACAATGACACGTCTACATTTCCTGGGTTTAACAATTAATGAAAACACAAATTAATAAAATGTATTGTTACCAATCATGAATAAGTACAGATATGCTGATTAGAAACCAATAGTGTCAGACATGTAATGCCCAAGTCAGGTAAATACACACATCCTCCATGGGAGGAGCAGGTCTGTTATCACAACTTGGTATTGTTTGTATGCTCAACCAGCCAGACTTCAAAGTGGTGACTCCTTTGCCAGACAGCAATACCTACATCCTGTAGACAACCCTAAAACACTCAGTAACTGGATTATCCAGGAAATCGAAAAACAAGGTCCCCTTCTGACACCTATCATCATGAAAATAATATCAAGTATACGTCTCAGTATTTTAATTATTCAGAGAGCTGTAATATCACAAATGTAATGGATTCTGTGTCCTATCGGAGGAAGAGAAAGCCCGTTTAAGAAGCATGTAGCGATTCACACACGTAGAGCACACAGAAGATCAAATACAAAACATTTAACGTGCTACTTTAGTTACGATGGGA
Source organism: Polypterus bichir lapradei (assembly GCA_026402145.1). Lineage (NCBI taxonomy): Eukaryota > Metazoa > Chordata > Cladistia > Polypteriformes > Polypteridae > Polypterus > Polypterus bichir. Next base: position 51,706,882 of record JANRMT010062834.1, read on the forward strand.
TTTGAGAAACTAGTAAATTAAACGATTTTAAGATGAAGTTTATGATTTTCTACTTTAATGACAAAATAAACTATGTGATTAAAGTGGAAATTTAGAGATTAAAGTTGACATTTCATGCTTTTTCCCCACTGTGTCCCTATTTTTTTTTTGTACCCTAATAAACTTTCATATGACACTCAGACGGTGTGCTACGACTCGCCTTTTCACGGCGACTTTGATATCTGACAACTTTTTTTTTTTATTTCGAGCACTGTGCGACTTTATGAACTTGAGCTTTCTAGTTTCTCCGACATGCTATGTCACTCGATCAACTTCCTTTTGTTGTTTATACCATTGTTTAAACCAACAAATAGTACATTTTTCTTTGCCTCCACTTGGTATTCTCTGAAATTCTTCTATTTTCCCCTGTGCTTTTGCCATTGTCTTTTCACAGAACGCTGAGCTTAACTCTTTCAGGGCTGATGTTGACTTTTGTCAAAAGGAGGAGCTGACGATAATTGGTAATCAACTGTAAACTGTGACAAAACCAACCATTACATTTTAGTTAGACTCGAAATACCGTGTCTATGGAAAATAGCGCCAAGTGGCTGCAGGTACAAGGAGAACAGAAGAAGTCCCAGGGCAACAGAGGTGGAAGTAAAATCATCAACACTGACACAAAACTAAACCATTGGAGAGCTGAACCTGTGATGCCCACCCACTGCTCCAGCCTGGAGATGGAGGATCTCACGGTCTAGAGTGTCAAAGGCAGCTGTTCAATCCAGAAGCATAAGCATAAGTAGCACACAGTCACCAGAGTCCACTGTTAAAAGAATAACAGAGAGGACTCAGTGCTGTGGTGAGTTTTAAACCCAGACTGGAACACTTCCAGTATTGCATGTTCGTCCTGGAAGGACTTCTGTTGGTTGGAAACGTTAACACAAAGTAAACAGAACTCCATATTTGAAAAGCAGTGAAAATAAGCAGAGGGCTCTCCATTTGCACAACAACTAACGTGAGTAAAACCAGATTCTGTCCTGGGCAGGAAAGATTGAAGACTTCATGAAGATCCGACATAACAAATCCACGTTTGGTGCCGAAACAGGCTGAAGAGCAAAGCTTGGGTCTCACTGCTCGATCATGCACCTTACCGGCGTATTCCAGCCATGTCCTTCTTCAGCTGCCCATAACAGAGACAAAACCCTTTGGAATACCCAACTGTTATTTCCACTGAGTGATTTGTAATATTCATTTCAGTTGGCTCATAAAGTCAACGGCACCTTGTATGGAATCACAAGCAGCAGAAACACAAAAGTTATATTTGAGGGTTATAATGAATTCAGACGCAGGTTAGAGGTTAGTGGAAACTGCACTCTTAATTACTCAAGAGGCCAGCAAGCCTGAAATTTCGGTATGCACTCAGCTGTGTGTGTTTATTGATCCACAAATCATATGGTCATGCAAAACAAATAAAATTTCAGAATTTACGGATCACGATGTGATTCTTGGTGCTCGAATTCACTGGTGTCTCGATTTTAGTGTTCAGAGTACCGTCAGCACCCCAGGCTCTACTCGCCCCTTAAGAATAATAGACTTAAAAATAACTGAATAGTTTAAATCATTTGTGCCTTTGTTTCTTAATTAGGTTTGTGTATCACCTCATTTCTACATGACTATGCTTCATCTGTTCTATTCCACCTGTCATGTTCCTGTTGGGTGGTTCCCCCAAGAAGCAGAACCACCTGTCTATCACCGTCAAGGGGCTGCCCTCAGTTCTATAGAGGCTGAGCAAACAAACAGTCCCCTGTGGTTCATTGAATGTGCCAGCACTGGTGAATGTCTTTTGGGATTATACCGCACTTTCTTCTGAATACTCTGGAAGTTTTGGGCACCTTTGCTCTGTTTTTTGATTATTCTTTGGATTTGTGCATTGAGACCTTGTTTACCTTGGATTGCCTTTGCTTTTTCAAGCCACCCCTGCTGTGTCTTTGGTGTTCACCAGAGGTTCACTGTTCACAGAGCATTTTTGTGTAATAAATATGATTTATTTATAAAGATTCCACATTTGCCCTTTCTTGACTAGCTGAGATAGAATGATTTGCCTCCTCTACGGAATATCTCTCTCTTATAAAAAAAAAATCTTGGAAGGCTGGAAGGAGAAAAGACATGATTTTCTCAGAGAGACACTTTCACGTCCCGTGAGACGAGTTTTTGTGCTAAGGGAATCAACCAGGCCCGATGCCATAAATAAAAAACAAAGAGTAGATGACAAAGTAGAACGTCGTAAAGAATCCAAAGCGTTGGTGCGGTACACAGGCAGGGCAGGTTAGAGATAATGGAAATACCAAAATTTGAAAGTCTCAAAAAAAGGATAGTAAAGAATTAGCGCAAACAAATGGAAATTATTACTTGGTGAAATAACGGAACAGCGAAAAGAGATTGAATATATTGTTCAGATTTAAACTTTAAGTTGGAGACTCAACTAATTCGTGTTGCCATCAGAGAAAAAAAAAGTAGTGTTTCTTCCCAATGAAGAGGCGTATCTGCGAGAATTAAAAGATTTGTTGTTTGGTGGAAGTGAAATCCCGTAAGAGAAATCATTTTTCATTTATGTGAATGCTATTGTCAGACACATTTCTTGTAGAGAGAACGAAACGATATTCACTCACAGGTAGTTAAACGTTGCATTGTCACAATGTTATTCCTGAATAAAAATTCAATGCGATATTGATGAAAAGGTAAAAGAGGTTGAATATATGGACGTAGGTGATATGACAGAAGTGTGCCAGCAAGATGCAGATCACGGGGCATGGCAGCAGCAGCAAGCCAGCAGTTGAATGAGCAAAGAGGAGGAAAAACAAAAAGCTGTATTTGTTTCCCATTGTATCACCATTTAACACTAGAATGACCAGATCCAACGAAAAAACTCATAAATCTGGCCCAAATTAAATCCCTTTGCACCTCTCCGTCAGTGTCTTTTGTCTTCTAAATGTGTCGATAAACAGCAACCAGCCTGCTATACCATCCCCCTCACCAACTCAGAACAGGACAGAAGTTCTCCCAGTTCCTGCCTTGATTGATTATCTGGGTGTGAGCTACCCAGAATTGTAAGGGGAAATAATTTGATGTGTGTTTTGTGTCAACAACAATCTATGTAAACACATCATTAAAACAGAAACGTTTTTAGTAATAAATTACAAAATGTAGACATGAACTGTATAAGGTGTGAAGGCTGATGGCCAAATATCAAATAAACACTTTCACAAAAGGTGTAAATACAATACGGCAGGTGCTGTGGTTAGATCTGCTGACTTATAATCCGGTGATCGTGAGTTCGAAACCAGCTTCTGGGTAAATTTACCATTTAGAGTAGTGAGCTGCTCTTATTGTTAATATTATACAATAAAACATACATTTGATTTGTGTCTGTAACAGCCGCAAAAGTCACAAGTAGAGTGCAGAGCTTCCGATGTACATATACAAAGTACAGCGATGGCAAAAGTGCATTTTCGATCTGATGTAGAACCGTTGTCATGATCTGAGTTCACCTCTGTTATAGTGCGTCTTTGTGTGAAAACAGCAGCGTCAAATGTCGGGGGGGGTGACATTTGGGATCGTGAATGCAGCTGAGAGAATAAAAATGAATTAAAAAAAAACAAAGCTAACCTTTAGAAGTATCAAAAATTACACAGGCTGTTATAGACTGGAATCAAATGTATGTTTTTATTCTAAAATAGTAAGAATACGAGCAGCTCACTTCTCAAAACCGACTCGTCCGGGATCGAACCTGTGAAGCTTTGATTACCAGTCAACAGTTGGTACCGTTGTGCCACCGAAACGGTCGGAGTAAATGCCTGTCAATGTCACACCCAAATGCGGGTGCTTTTTCTGCAGTTATATTTTTGAATAAAAGCGCACTTGTTATGTTATATTTGTACCTTTTGTGAAAGCGTTTCTTTGATATTTGGACTTCAGGCTTCACACATTATACACTTCATGTCTACATTTTTATTACATTATTACTAAAACATGAAAAACGTTTCTGTTTTAACGATGTGTTTACGTAGATCATTGTAGACACGGAACACACGTGAAATGCAAGCATTCCAAATAATGATACAGTATTTATAAAAGGTGTGATTTTCTTGACTTCTCACTCTATACAACTCTAAGCAACTGACACGCAGGTAAACAGACTTGAGCTGAGAAAACTGTGCAGTGGTGGGGGATGTGATAGCAGACTGCTTGCTGTTTGCTGCTAATCAACACATTTAAAGGACAAAAGACGCTGATGGAAAGGTGCAAAGCGTTTTAAGGTGGGAAGGATCTACGAGTTTTTTTCGTAGGCCCTTGTAATTCTAGTGTTAAGAAGGTGTGCATTCAGCCACACTCTTCACAATGGAGCGTTGGGTGGGGGGGGTCGGGTTGGTATGCGAGCAAAGTTCAGATCACATCGCACGACAGAGCGTAGCGCTGGCTGGGGGAAGAGAAGGGGTAGGCGAGCGAAGTGCAGCTCACGTAGCAAAACAGCACCAGCAAGCCAACAGCTGATCGAGGAAAGAGGAGTTAAACAAAAAATGGTATTTGTATCCCATTGTTTCACCATGTAAGGAGGAGCGGACGTGTCCCCTTGGGTTGCATTCAGCCCCCTTCTTCACAATGGTGTGAAGCGAAGGCTGGGTTGGGGGATCGGGTTGGCAAGCAAAGTGAGCAGGGGACAAAGCCCCCTAGTATTGCATAAAACATTCAAACTCTAACGCACCTATCCCTATGAACTGAGCCTTGATAGCTTGTCAGTCAGTCATTGTCCAACCCTCTATATCCTAATAATACAATACAATACAATTTAATTTTTGTATAGCCCAAAATCACACAAGTGCCGCAGTGGGCTTTAACAGGCCCTGCCTCTTGACAGCCCCCCAGCCTTGACTCTCTAAGAAGACTCCCAAAAAAAACCCTTGTAGGGAAAAAATGGAAGAAACCTTGGGAAAGGCAGTTCAAAGAGAGACCCCTTTCCAGGTAGGCTGGGCGTGCAGTGGGTGTCAAAAAGAAAAAGGGGGTCAATACAATACAGTACAATATGCAGAACAGAACAAATCCTCAATACATTATAAAAATAAAAATTTTAGAAGTACGGAGTAGAATTTAACAGTAGATGATATCCCATAATATAATTTGGATTTGTTCAGAGTCCTGGAGACCTCAGCCATCAAGCTGCCTCACCCTATTGGCCATTCCACAGCTGAGTCAGCGCTGGGCCAGCCAATCCGATGAAAGGACCCCTCTACCCGATGATTCCTGCGATCCTCCATCCTTAGGGAGGCAAAACAACTTGACAGGTGGGCCATGGAACCAAGTGCCACATTTGAGTACCGAGAAGAGAAACAGAATAGGTGAGGGTTAGTATCAAATTCGAACTATCATGTTTTAGTGCTAATGACTAACAACAGAGATGCAGTCTATACAGTTAATCAGCAGCTCTAGTCAGGGTGTGCTAAAGTGAAGTCGTGAGTCTTTGAAAGCTGAGACCGAAGGGGCATCTCTTATAGTAGCAGACAGACCAGTCCAGAGTTTAGGGGTCCTGTAACTAAAAGCTCGATCTCCCACTGTTATTCTATTAATCCTTGGAATTCTAAGCAGAGCAGCATCTTAGATCTTAATGTGCGCTCAGGTTTGTAAGTCATGATAAGATCACACAAGTAAGCCAGACCTCGGCCATTTCAGGCTTTATATGTTAAAAGGAGGATTTTGAAATCTGCCCTAAACTTAACCGGGCGCCAGTGTAAGGACTTGAGGACTGGAGTTATGTGTTCGTATTTTCTTGCTCTTGTGATAATTCCTGCAGCAGCATTTTGGATTAACTGCAGGCTGTATAAAGAACTGTTTGAACAGCCAGTGAACACAGCATTGCAGTAGTCAATCCTACTAGAAATAAATGCAGGAATTAATTTCTCAGAATCCTGTTTATTTAGAAAGCGCCTTAATTTCCTAACATTTTTAAGATGGAAGAAACCTGATTTGGACAACTTTGTAATGTGCACTTTAAATGACCTGCTAGAGTCAAAGAGAACTCCAAGACTGTGGGCTGATTCAGTAAAATTAATGGAGATTCCAACTGAGTTAAATGATGAAAAAATATTGTTGTGATCAGCATCATTCCCTACAACAATTAACATCTCTGTTTTATCTGTGTTTAACACATGGTCACGGGGGTCTGCTGAAGCCAATCCCAGCCAACACAGGAACAAACCCTGGGCAGGGCACCAGGGACACACACTTACCAGTGCACCTAACCTGCATGTCTTTGGACTGTGGGAGGAAACCCATGCAGATACGGGGATAACATGCAAACTCCATGCGGGGACGACCTGGGAAGTGAACCCTGGTCTCCTCACTGCGAGGCCTCAGCGCTACCACTGTGCCACCCCTTGATAGCTTGTTTTACTCATATACTGCAAACTGCAGTCAATGTTAGATTTAACTGTCATTGCAAGTGTAGAGAGAGGCTACCTGAGCATACCCAGAATGTCTGTCCTATCAGATCGGCCATTGACCGCTGCAGGCTCTACACTTAACAGGCCACGTACACACAAAAGAACATTTGAAATTTGGTAAAGGAGAGGAGACCATTCAGTCCAACAAACTTGTTTGCTTAGCTAATAGCTAAGCTGTCTTGATATCTCATCTAGAGACTTCTAAACGTTGTCAGGGTTTCTGTTTTAATCTTTTTGCGCACCACTTTAAAGGATTGTGATTTCTTGATTTTGTACTGGGGGTTTGTTTTTCAGATATTGTTTTTTAGGCAACTTCTATTTGCCTAGTTTTACTTTTTTTCTATTTACTCAATTAAACATTTTTTTTTTAATTTTGTTTCTTTTATGAAGATTCTGTTGCTGTTTTTGGAGTTAATGATCTGGAGGGTTAATGATCATCCTCCTTCCTGTGGGGCTTTTGGCAGATTAAATAGATAATTGCAGAGTCAGATGTACGCAATAAAAAAATAAATAAATAAAAAGCAGTCGAGTTGGACTCCTGGAGATCTTCACCGACTCACACTGCGATATTCTACATCCTGATGTTTGAGACATTTCATTGAGTTGCCCGAACACTGGCAAGAATGTGACAAGAATAATCAAGGGGTCCGAAAAGAAGGATGTTTGTGCCCACCCTCAGCTTCCTCAGTATCGTGCACAGCACACACACATGAGCTTCAAGTCACATCACAAGGCACTTCCATTCTCTCCTTGTCAGCTGACAGGTGAGCCCTAGTGAGTGGAGGCCGATCCCGAAGTAAAAGGTCATCCATTCCATCTGTCTTTTTCTTCCCCAGTGCTTTCTCCTAAGTGAGACTGCGGTGAAGACCACCATCCTCAGTAGGCTTAAGGCACAGAGAAGAATTACAGCTTGCATGATAAGCCAAGGTTATGTCATCAAAAAAAGTCTTGTGGGCTGAACACTTCCCTCTTAAAAGGGAGTCTGGATAAACATCAAACAATAATGTGAGGCCTGCCCGATCCAACTCAGGGTCAGGCCTATTCTAAAAGTACTTGGCATGAGGCCGGAAAATAACCTTGGATAAGGTAACAGTTCAGGGGCCACTTAAAAACACACACACACACACATACTTGCCAATTTAACATCACCCATTGAACTGCATGTCTGTTTTCTACAACCACTGTTAACAAATACTGAGCAGTAGGGGGCGCAAGGCAGGAACCAAACTATGGCATTGATATCAATGAATCTTAGCATATTGGGATAGATAGATAGATAGATAGATAGATAGATAGATAGATAGATAGATAGATAGATAGATAGATAGATAGAAGTGAAAGGCATTATAGATAGATAGATAGATAGATAGATAGATAGATAGATAGATAGATAGATAGATAGATAGATAGATAGATAGATAGATAGATAGATAGATTGTGTGAAGGACGGCCCAGAGGGTGGAAGGATTGGGGAAGGCAGTTACTTTTCGATACTGCCTCCCCCAAAATGCTAGATGGCAGCTTCCCTGGAAGGTGACGGTTCCCTGGATTCCTGCAGGGTATCCTGGGACTTGAAATTTGGTTGTGCAGCCCTGTTGGGTGCTGTGAGTGCTGCCATGGGGAACTGAAAAGGGACACGAAGATTTTATAGCCCGGAAGTACTCCCAGGTCACATGGACAGAAGC
>JANRMT010062834.1:51765039-51793518 GCA_026402145.1 Polypterus bichir lapradei
GAAAGGCACTATAAGATATGTAGATAGATAGATAGATATTTATTTGTTATCCATTCACACATTTCAGTTTCATAAGAGTAGATGACAAACACATTTTAATCTACACCATAAATCTCCGCTGGTATGTTTCTTCTGGATTTATTGTTTAGTCTACGTCAATGAATGCCATTCTCATTATCAGCATGTCAAGCTTATATTTTGTTTAGCAACACTCCAAAAACACTTCAGCTAATTTTAGCAGACTTTTGGCAGAATTATTTTTAAATAGTGGAGAATCTGCATAAATTTCAAATGTCTAGAAGGACCTGGACAGCCAGTTGGCCCGAATATCTCAGAATGCTATTCACTATGTTTATATTCTTCAAGATTATGTGTTTTTTCCATTATATACTAGTAATTCACACCTCTCTTTGGTTGTTAATTTTTACTTTTTATTTGTACTTTTTTATTTTATCTCAGTTTAGTTTAGTTTTCACTTTTCTTCCATCATCTTTTTGTTAATGTCATCTAAGTGTTTGTGGCCACACTCCTCTAACATGGCAGGTACTTAAAGCTGGTAGAGGTTTCTTAGAACTTTTTGATGTAATTTTATTTGGTTATTTTCAAGCTACTTGTCTTGCTCAATGGAGTTTCAACACACTTAGTGCTTAAGGGGTGAACGACTACACTGTCCTGGATGTGCCACTGCTATTATAAAATGATCAGGTGAGACTGGGCAGCCAGGTGACTGAGGGCATTAGAACCTTAACTGCTTCTCTTCTTTTCTTGTATTCTTTAATTTTCTTCTCTTTTCTTCACTCTCCTTCTCTTTTTTCTCTTCTCTTGTCTTCTCTTCCTAGCTTAATTTCTTTTCATTTCATTTCTCTTTTTTCTTTTCTTCCCTCCTTTTTCTTTTGTCTTGTTTTGTCTTTTGTTCTTTTCTGGTCATCATTTCTTTTCATTTCTCTTGTCTTCCTTTCTCTTTTCTTCTGTTCTCTTTTCTTCCCTCTTCTTTACTTTTCTCGTCTTCTTGTCTTCATTCCTTTTAATTTCTCTTCTATTCTTTCATTTTCTTTTCTTCTGTTATCTTTTCTTGTCTTCTCTTTTCTTTTTTCTTTTCTCTTGTCTTCTCTTCTTGTCGTCATTCCTTTTCATTTCTCTTCTCCTCTTGTATTCTTTTCTTTTCTTCTGTTCTCTTTTCTTCCCTCTCCTCTTTTTTCTCTTCTCTTGTCTTCTCTTCCTGTCTTCATTTCTTGTCATTTCATTTCTCTTGTTTTCTTATCTTTTCTTCCCTTTTTTTCTTTTTCTTTTGTCTTGTTTTGTCTTTTCCTTCTTTTCTCTTCTGGTCTTCATTTCTTTTCATTTCTCTTGTCTTCCTTTCATGTTCTTTTCTTCTTTCTTCTTTACTTTGTTCTTTTATCTCGCCTTTTCCTCCCTTGTCTTCTCTTCTTGTCTTCATTCCTTTTCATTTCTCTTCTCTTCTTGTATTCTTTCATTTTCTTTTCTTCTGTTATCTTTTCTCCCCTCTTCTTTTCTTTTTCTTTTCTCTTGTCTTCTCTTCTTGTCTTCATTCCTTTTCATTTCTTTTCTTGTATTCTTTCATTTTCTTTTCTTCTGTTCTCTTTTCGTTTCTCATTTTGCTTGGTTTAGGCTTCTTAAGATGCAAAAAACAACACAGGGACACAGGGAAAGCTTCTGAATAACCTCATTTAAAGCCTCTTTTTATGCCCTTTCTCTGGGGAGGAATGGGGAGCGTCTCTCGTGCTGCTGTAGGACTACAAAGGGATTGCCTAGTGAGGAGTCTGAGAAGAGGTTTTGATGGTTCTAAGCCTGCCTGAGTGGACTGTCTACATTCACACTTCTGGGAGTCCAAATCTCTTTTGATTTCTCGGGCCATCCAGACTCCAGCTTTAAAAAACAAAGATTTTTGGGGGGGCTGTGGCTATATGGAAAGTTTATTTTTTATCTCTAAGAGATCATTCTCTAGGTTTTTGTTCCTAGTGGTGGTTTTTACAAAATATTCTCTTCTCTTTTCTTTTTTTTTATGTATAACTGAGTGCGGGTTGTAAACGTTGGTATCCCCTTCAGGGTGAGGGACTGGCTGGTTAGGTTTAGGGAAGGCCCGGATTCCCATGGGGTTCCATCAACATCTCCAAAATTCAAGCAGTTTGTTTACCATGGATGCCCAGAGATGCATTAATATTTTGGGGATTTCTTTTTTGTACCGAGTCCCCTCACATTTTTTTATGCTATTTGGATATTTTTTTTAAATTAATTTTATAGGGAAGTTAGATGGTCTCTGCTTGTTTTTTTGTCTCCCTATTAAATTATTGAAAGTTTATAAATTTGGTCCAATGGCTGCTGTCTCCCTCGCCCAGTGTGTCGTATCCATTCCTGTGTAGTAGAAGTTTGTCTAAGGCAGCGTTTCTCAACCTTTACGTATTTGCGACCCGAGTTTTCATAAGTTTTAATCGCGTCCCCCCTGTTTTTTTGAAAGGAGCCCACTAATACCAATTTGTTCTTTTTTTAATCAATGATATATCATAGAGGCATATTTTATTATACCTACTTAACTTTTATCGACATTTATCTAACTCTATGCTTATTTTTCTAGTATCAGAATGTAGTTTAAGTTAATTTGTTTTGGTTTCAATAGATGTATTTTTCATATTTTCGATTCTTGTTTTCTTTTTTTCATATCTTCGCACCCCCTTTATGTTACTTTGTGCCCCCCTAGGGGGGCCCGCCCCACAGTTTGAGAACCATTGGTCTAAGGGATTGCTGGAATGTGTGGTTCTCTTAAATTGGTTTGTCCTTAAAGGCTGAAGTTGTTTGAAAAATTTTACAAAGCGATAACAAATGTTGCTGTTGGGTAAGGAAGTTTGTGCTGTGCGGTATCATTTTAGAATTTGTTTCGCTTTGTTTCCTTACTTTTGATCTGTTTGTTGTTCATCCCAAACAATAAGCTGGTTATCTGTGTCTTGTTGTTTGGTTTTAATTTTTCTACTCTTGTTGTGGCATAAAGGATTTTGCTTTTGCCTTTATAGCTTTTTATTTGAATATCTTTGGGATGGTATGGAGGAATTCTGGCAAGGCTGGAGTCCCCTTTTATTATAATGGTTGTCTTTGGGGGTTAAATTCCTATCAATATTTTTATGGAATGTGTTTATATGTCTGGTGGTCGGGAAAAATGTTCTTATTGCACTAGTAGTGTAGGGTTATTGGGAGGGGTATTCAACTGGATTCAATGGGACTTTTTAGGGTTATGGTTTTTAATTTAGGGGTTCTGGTTAACGTCAGGGTTTGGAGGAGTTTTGTTTGGTGGTGTGTTGAGGTTAGGTTTAGGATGCTGAGTGTGAGTTAGGGGATAGTGTTAGATTAGGATTAGAGGAGTTAAAGCTCCAAAAAAGTGGACACTGGCACACGTGATCCAAAAAAATATTTTTTTTTACCAAAGTCTACCCAATCGATGCTCCACCACAAAATAAGAAAAACAATAATCATCTAAATAAAAGCTTTAAAATGATGAGATTATCCTTAAATAAAAGAATATTAATTTGTTATTATTATCGTTACTTGGAGGCTTTGCTTGCCAACGCCCCTGGCTTGCGCTACAAGCCAGCAACTTCCGCGTCTCTGTTGCTCGCGTATGTGGATCACTTTCATTAAACAACAAAACTTTCATTCTCGCAGATACGCCTCTTCATTGGGAACAAACACTACTTTTCCCTGATAGCCAAATGAATTAGATGATCTACAACTCTCCAATTTAAAGTTTAAAGCCAAACAGCATCTACATACTTCTGTCATATCACCTACTGTATGTCCATATATTCGATCTCTTGTCGCTTTTACCTTTTCATCATATCGCATTGAATTTTGATTCAATGTTTTTAATTGCATCGTGACAACGCAACGTATAACCGCCCCTGAGTGAATATCGTTTCTTTCTCTCGACAAGAAATGTGTTTGACAATACAGGGTGGTCCAGATCTAACTATGCAGCTCCAGATTGCCTAGATGATTTTGATTTATGTGGGAGCGATTCCAGTTCGGAGTGAAGACAATTCTTCATGTCGTCAGTTCACACACTTCTCAATGGTCTGGGATTTTTCGGATGATTTTCTATGTAATAAACTTAGTAATAATAAGTTATAGCGTAATGAAAATTGCATAATTAGATCTGGACCACCCTATATCATTCAAACAAATGATAAATGATTGAACCATGTGAGTGGTTATGTGGGCAGGACTTTTCCAAATCTCTTTGCATAAGCTCATGGCTCGTGGGGCTTGAGATTTTTTTCTCACGGGATTTCACTTTTACCAAACAACATCTCTTTTAATTCTCGTGGATTCACCTCTTCTGTGGGAAGAGACATTACTTTTTCCTGATGGCAACACGAATTAGACGATCTACAAGTCTCCGACTTAAAGTTTAAATCCAAACAATATATTCGATCTCTTTTCACTGTTCCATTATTTCACCGAGTAATAATTTCTGTTTGTTTGCGCTAATGCGGTCTTTACACGTCTTTTTTTGAGTCTTTTGAATTTTCATATTTCCATTATCTCTAACCTGCTCTCCATGTGTATCACGCCAACGTTTTTGAATTCTTTACGACGTTCTACTTTGTCATCTACTCTTTGTCTTTTATTTCCGGCCCCGGACCTGGTTAAATCTCTTGGCACAAAGTCTCATCACGCAGGACTTGAAAGTATCTCTCGGAAAAAGTCTCGTCTTGTCGCAGGATTTTTTTATATAATAGATTATTATTATTTGTATCATAAAAAAAAAAATTAAAATATGTACTAATAATCTGCTATAGAATTACTTTTAAAAACAACAACAACAAAAACAAAAATAGAAAGGGATTCAAAATCCTGCCCCCTCTAGTGATTGTAAAAATTGCAAAAAAAAAAATAAAATACAGGTTAAACTGCCCTTCAGACACATTTACGACAAAAGATTTACAACCAGCATTTAACCCTCCATCAGGTGCAACTGATCTGACAGCCACACAAATGATGTCATTTCGGATATCTCATCTTCTGATTGGCAGAGCCGGACCCACCTTTGAACCACCAACCATGTGTGAACATTGTGATGAGTAATCGCAGATTCGACATCGTGGAAGACAGATATGGTGTCAAAGATCCCGCTGGCACATTGCGCCCAAATACATCATTAGTGAAAAAATAGGAATTTTTTGATTTTTTACTTTTGCTTTACTTGTCTGAGACTTTCTATTGCCATATGTCGCAGTAATCCATTGTCGTTTACTTTATTACTTTATATTTCATTACCATTCCTATTAGGCACATTGCGCCTAATAGTGCAACTTCACTCCATATGTACGTCTAATTCTTTGTTTCCTGCATTTCTGTCTTTCTATACATAAGCAGGCTTCTGAACGAAGATGACAAGTTCAGTTACATGAAGATAACGTACTTCTTACATAAACATTTGTTTCAAAGAACATCCTCTGTGTCATGTACATAAGATTTTGTACAGTGTACTTAGATATTTTGTCTTTTGTTAAAAGTGGAATAAACAGAAAAAATTATTGCAAATGAAATTATGTGTAGTATGTACAGATTGTATTTCGAAAGCATAACACCAAAGTGTTGATATATGTCAGCACTTGCATTTTGAATTCCTTCTTCTTCTTCTTTTAGCTGCTCCCATTAGGGGTCACCACAGCGGATCCTCTTCTTCCATATCTTTCTGTCCTCTGCATCTTGTTCTGTCACACCCATCACCTGCATGTCCTCTCTCACCACATCCATAAACCTCCTCTTAGGTCTTCCTCTTTTCCTCTTCCCTGTCAGCTTTATCCTTAGCTTAAAAGTTAAAAGTAACAAGTACAGTTGAGCATCTAATAGAATTTAAAAGTATATTTCAAGAAAGGTATTTAAAAAGGAAATAAACAAGGGAGTAAACAAAGGGTTAATATCAGGCCCCAGATGTGATTTTTAAGTTTAGAACTAATAATAAAAGTTATGGTTGTAGAAGTATTGATGTTGGGTTAGGCAGAGGGTTAGGTTTAGGGTAGGGGATATATCACTTGTGCATGGGTACACAGTTTTCACTTATAAAAATATTTATTTTACAGGAGATCATTATTCCGTCAGAAGCTTAAATTTGTCTGACATGACCTTTATGATACTGTTCTCTACTTATCCTATCAAACTATACTATTCTAGATTCTGAATATTGTATAGAAAATGTAATTTTTGTTTTTAACAATGGCCCAAAAATTTTAAATATTTATATTTTGAGATTGATTCCATCCTAAATATTTTTATTATACAAATAAACTCCTAATTTCCAAAACATTTAGATTCAGGATATAAACAAGAACATTACAAACAGTTCACTAAGACCAAAAATCAGGCATTCAACACACCATATCTTATGACCTAACTTTCAATTTGCCTTACAGTCACACTACTCTGCCCCTTCTCCATTTAATATCAGTCCTAAATAACAAACTAACATCCACAACAAATAACATATTAACAGATCCTCTTAACACAGTATTACGACAGATGGTATTACCTTAACATCAGGGCCCCTACACCATTGAGGTTAAGATCAGAATTTAGGTGAGGGGAAGACCCTCAAAAAAACCAAGACTATAACTCATTCCATAGTAATGTGCCAAATAATACTATCTTTAACATTAGGGCCTTAACCTCACTATGGTTATGTTTAGAATTGGGCTAGGGTTAGGGTTAGGCTTAGGGTTAGGGTCCCTCTAAAGTATTCCCTCTAAAGAAAAGGCAAACAGAAACAACCCTACAACAGTATCCAGCCTAATGTTACTGACTTAACATCAGGGCTTTTAAAATATTGATGTTAAGTTTAGAGATGGACGAGGGAAAAATCCTCTTACAAACAGAAAAAACAACTATGACGCTGATATCCAAATATCATATCAAGTAGTGCCATCTTAACATCAGGGCATTCTTAAATACTATGACAAGCTAAAACAAATATATGATAACCTTATGAGGTTGTCTTAATATAGGCTTATCAACCTCCAAAGTCTACAATAAAAAACAAAACACCTTTGGAAAGAGACCATATCACTCAAATTTAGTCTCAGGGTTCCAGACAATAAGGGTTAGGGTCTATTTATTTTTTTTTTAACTTTAGGGCCCAAGGGTTCTATTGCCTGGGGTGTAATGAGTTTAGTATTTGGATTTGAGTGTCGGGAGTCTGTACATGTATTAGTATGGGAAGAGACCGGACTCCGTTGCCGTTATGTGCAGATTTGACCATTGGCCCTCTAGGAGTTTGTGTACCTCAGCGAGGATCGTTGATGTCCTGGGTCCCTCACTTGTTACCCTACAGTACGTGTGTTTGTTCCTTGTGTGTCAGAGTGACACCTTCCATCGAAGGTCCAACTTGGAAAAGCCCCGTTTCCTCTCCCGGCCTTCTTTCTTTTCCCAGACTCCCCCTGTTGTTCTGAGGTTGCCCAAGTTTGAATGGTGTCTGAGTCTGGCCGCAGATCTTAGGAAAGGTTTGCCCGTTTGAGTTTTGTCTTCCTTCCTAGTGCACCTCCAATCTCCCTGCTGCAGGTGTGTGTGATGGAGTGGAGACTCCCTGAGTGCCTCCTGAGAGAAGGAGACCTGGTATGGCCCACTACTGCCCCTTGTGTCCTGGCAATGCCAGAGTCAGATTGCAGCTCCGATATTAGGGGTTAGGGTTATCTGCATTGAAAGTATGTCAATTGGTGACCCTAATCAGACCACACCAAGCATCCAAGCAATGACCGGTCCCAAATAGAGTCGTAATTTGGTACATGACTGTATTCCTAAACTCTTATTTTTTCTTTGTCATGAGTTGTATGAGGAGGGAAAAAAATGAATTAAAATAATTTTAGTACAAGGCTACAACATCCCATAATGTCTAAAAAGAGAAGGTTCTGAGTTTGCAATGAATGCACTCAGAATATTGAAGGGAAACTTAAATCACCATCAGATCTTGATGAAGGAAACCAAAACCACCAACCCACTGAGGTGGGTGGGTGAATTAACTGAAGTTAATTCAACATTAACTTCTGTTGAATTCATTTTATTTGACTTGCTCTTGAAGACTCAGACCCTTCAATTGTTTCTTTTTCCTTAATTAGCAGCCAAACAATAATGAGATATAAAATGAGCCCAAACATAACCAGCAAACGGTGACCATCATACAATATCTGAAAATAAAGAAAGGTGAAGGAATGCTGATCTGCTCAGGTTCATAAAATATTTTTACCAGCGCTCTTAGAAAAGAGAAAATCAACAATTTTGGAAAAGTCTGCTATTGGACAATGAGAGCAGCAACAAGCCATGGAATTAAAGAACGGGTTTAATTAACAACAAGACTTGGCAGCTGATTAAGTAACTGGTTGAAGTTTGAGGCCCTGACTTAGCTGGTCTTCTGTTGGCCCACTCACTTCACGTTTCATTTCTATTTGGGTGCCATTTAAAGCACGATGAAGAAATTCAGGGGAACAAATCTTTAAAATCAAAATGAATGAAAAAGGAGTTAATTAGCAGCAAAAGCAGGTCACTGATTAAGAAAAGGGTTAGAATGAAAACCTGCAGCCACTGTGGCCCTCCAGGACTGGAGTCGGGGACCCCTTGCACTAGAGAACATTGGGCCTTCATGCCACCATTATGGAGTCTGTTTGTGACAGTTTGGTCAGAAACATGCATGCCAGTAGCCAGCTGGTGGTCATTTTGAAGGGGGCTGGATGTGCTCCTCCTGTTCCTCTTATCTCAAAGATACAGGTCTTCTTTCTGTGCTGATGTCCTTCTACCGCCCTGTCCAGCTCTCTTCGTGTAACAACTCATCTCCTGGTATCTCCTCCATGCTCTTGAGACTGTGCAGGGAGACGCAGCAAGCCTTCTTACGATGGCATGTATGGATTTGTCATCCTGGAGGAGCTGGACTACCTATGCAACCTGAATGGGCTGCAGGTACCCCCTCACACTACCAGTAGTGACAAGGACACTAGCAAAACACAAAACTAGAGGAGAATCAGTCAGGAAGGATAAGGAGAGAACAACTGTCTGTGGCTACCATTCCCTTTTGGGGTGGCCTCTCCATGTCACCTGTTGTCACTTTCATTGGCAACAAAGCAGGTGAAGTTGATTCCCAGTCACTAATATCCCTGATATCCCTGCAGCTTCACTGACTTGGTGTTAGACTGTCATGATCGAGTAGCCCCTTCATTTTTTGAGTAGTGTATTTTATGGAGGTTCAACATAACGAGTTTATTTTCATTTTATGTTAAACTGATCTACTATTTCCTGTCATTGCAATTTCCATAATTATAATGGAAATCCATCAATCCATCAGAATTCCTCAGAGCCATGAAACCGCATGGGGCACACAAAGAGTCCCGTCTGGCGGTAAGCGGCACACGTGTCTTCGGCGGATGTCAATCACACGTCGTGAGCTGGCTTATCTGATTTAGGATCTGATTGCAATATTGAAGATTTTAAATGAAGGCATTTCCTGTCCTTTCTTCATTCCTTTCAAATGTGAGCTCTGAAATCATTTTGCTTCCACCAGATGTTCAACAGAAAACCCACCATGTTCAAGTCTACTTAATTAGCGAAATGAAGTTTATCAAGTACTTGGAGTGATCTTTGTAAAATATGTCACTAATTGAGACAAGATGAAATCAAGTTACTGAAACTGAATGGGCTAACATATAAGCTGTAAGATACAGGAGGAGCCCAGGGTGGTCTGAAGACCCCCTAATTAACCCTTTGGATCCCCTGAAAGGGTCAGAATCAAAACTGTGGAGGGTTCCTTGAAAATGCGTTTTTAAAAACATGTCAAGATGTTATAAACTCTTCAGTGCACGTAACATTTTCCGGGTAGCGCAGAGAGCAGTAAGTCCAGGAATCACCTCGGCTTAATGTTTATGAAGGAATGATGGCACGATGGCCATCCTCTCACTGATTGGTTATTAAAATTTAGCATGAAAAGTCCATGGGCGAATTCAAATCTTCCAAACCCGACATTAAAGGGACAGAATTAGTCTGACGTTAGCCCACCTAACATGATTTGAAATTCATTTTGAATCATCAAAACTCAGAGCTCTGAAGGCAAATATTTCAACAAATAACAGCAGGTCTGAAGAAGAAGGTGTTGACGTTGGATATAATAAGAGAGGAGAGAGCAGGTGAGGGCAGTTTAGGATGAATTAGGCACATCTTCAAAATGATAAGCGATTTGAGTAGTCTGAAAAGTCATGTTAAGAAATTATTGTGTGATGGAACTGGGGAGTCCTCTACAGCGCATCTTCAACCTGAGCCTGGAGCAGGGGAGAGTCCCGAGGCTTTGGAAAACATCTTGTATCACCCCAGTCCTAAAGGTATCACGTCCTAGTGAGCTGAATGACCTCCGGCCTGTTGCTTTGACGTCACATGTGATGAAGACCATGGAGCGGCTGCTGCTTCACCACCTGAGGCCACAGGTCCACCACGCCCTCGACCCTCTGCAGTTTGCATATCCAGGAGAAGGTGGGAGCGGAGGATGCCATCATCTTTATGCTACACCGATCCCTCTCCCACTTGGACAGAGGCAGTGGTGCTGTAAGTATTATGTTTCTGGACTTCTCTAGCGCCTTCAACAAAAAACGCAGCGACAAATTTCGGCAAAAGTTAAATGCTTGTGTCATGAGCACGAGGCGGCTATGCAGTGTCTGCAACGGACGTGGCCATCCACCGTGCATAAGATACCTTACTGACATTGGTGGGCGAAGGAGCCACCGATTCTTCCTGTGCCCAGTGCCACCACAAGCCTAGAGCCGCCCATGAGTACTGCTGCAATAAATTATTTCATCGAAGGTCACACGCAATCACTGCACCATGAAAGCCATGTTTAATAACGTGCTTTAACTCCTATCATCATAAAAATGATATCACGTATACATCTCAGTATTTTAGTTATTCAGAGAGCTGTAATATCACAAATGTAATGGATTCTGTGTCCAGTTGGAGGAAGAGAGCCGGTTTAAGAAGCAAGTAGTGATTCACACACAGAGCACATAGAAGATCAAATACAAAACAAAGCATTTAACGTGCTACTTTAATTACGATGTGATTTGAGAAACTGGTTAATTAAACGATTTTAAGATGAAGTTTATGATGTTCTACTTTAATGACAAAATAAACTACGTGATTAAAGTGGAAATGTCGAGATTGAAGTTGACATTTCGTACTTTTTCCCCACTGTGTGCTTTTTTTTCTCTGTACCCTAATAAGCTTTCATATGACACTCAGACGGTGGGCTACAACTCGCCTTTTCACGGCGACTTTGATATGTGACTTCTTTTTTATTTCTGGCACTGTGCGATTTTGTGAACGTGAGCTCTCATGTTTCTCTAACACGCTGTGTCACTCGATCAACTTCCTTTTGTTGATTATACCATGGTTTAATTAAACAAATAGTACGTTTTTCCTTTGCCTCCACTTGGTATTCGCTGAAATTCTTATATTTTCCCCCGTGCTTTTCCCATTGTCTTTTCGCAGAAGGCTGAGCTTAAGGGCGATTTATATTCATTTGCATATTCAAAGAGGCGTAATTCTGGGAGGAGTTGGGGCGTTACATAAAGCGCGTGCACGAGCGTTACTTTTCACGCTGATCGGGATTTATGTAGCGGAAGAACGTGGAAGTTGGAGTACGCACAGATTCCTGCATCTGGATTTCGCCTTTTGTGCTTACGCCATGTTATAGTGCGAGTTCTACGCACGGCATTATACATGAGGCCCCTGGTCATGACCCAGTGATTATGAAACACTAGCTTAGGTAATCAACTGCAACCCACTGGCAGGCCAACTACGGCAACTTCGGACCCACCGGTGTCACAAACCTGGTGTACGGACCTCATAAACTGAAGATAGGTTTGTGCTACTCCAAACTCGGCATCTAACGTATACCAACAAAAACACATTTCTACTTGTTGTGGCCCGTTTGATTGCCACATTGATAGTGACTGCTAGTCAGTAAGTGACAGTGTTTGATATCAATGTCACATAACTGACTGTGTCACAACAGAGAACGTGAGACTCTGCTGATGACAGAAGACTTGTGTCTGCTATTAGTGGCTTTAAAAGGAAGCGAAGGAGTGTCGGACCCATTAACCAAAAGCGGTTAGGGAAGGGCGAGTATAATATTCTGGTGAGTGGGGGACCTAAATGATCAGCAGACACATTTCAAATGTTTCAGATGTTTGGGCTTCTTCAAACTAGTAATTAAAGCATACTGACTAAAACCCGTTTATATTTGCTGTGGCCTGCTCGATCGCTGCATTGATAGTAACTCCTAGTCAGTAAGTTAACGTACCACTACTGCTACACCTACCCACCAGACCCATAGAGCCTTAATTGATCGGAAATATAGACATATGGCCAATTGTCAGGTCACAAATGGAGCTGTACGTTGGCGATTGACTATATCCATTGGTTGCTATCAGAGAAGAAGATCACAAGGTAAATTAAACTGCAGTGTGAGATATGATGAGCTGCACCGGCTGTATCAGTTTAAGAGCTTTGACATGGTAAGCCTAGAGCAACTAATATTTTGAAGTGAATATTTCACCCCTTGTTTTACGCATGAGTTTAAATATGATACCATCTTATCGACCACGATGATCTGTGATATTGTGACTGAAATGACTGACTGATTGTTTCAGATGTCTATTCCTACATCTCAGATGACAAGTTAGGTGCCATTATCTCTGACATTCAAAGACACCACCCAAACAGGGGACATGAGATGATACACAGTCATCTGAAATCACAAGGACTATGAGTCCCAGTATGTGGCAGATAAGAAAGTATCATGTTTACCATTCATGATCAGAGCTGTAAAGTTGTTTGAAAAAGTAGCTAGACTTGTAAAGCAAGGGTGACATATTTAGTTTAAAATAGTAGTTGGCACTGGGGTGACATGGTGGCGCAGTGGGTAACGCTGCTGCCTCGCAGTAAGGAGACCCAGGTTCGCTTCCCGGCTCTTCCCTGCGTGGTGTTTGCATGTTCTCCCCGTGTCTGTGTGGGTTTCCTCCCACAGTCCAAAGACATGCAGTTTAGGTGCATTGGCGATCCTAAATTGTCACTAGTGTGTGCTTGACGTGTGTGTGTGTGTGCACCCTGCGGTGGGCTGGCGCCCTGCCTGGGGTTTGTTTCCTGCCTTGCGCCCTGTGTTGACTGGGATTGGTTCCAGCAGACCCCTGTGACCCTGTAGTTAGGACATAGCGGGTTGGATAATGAGTGGATGGATAGTAGTTGGCACTGCTTTAGGCTTTCCGTGTCAATGTGTCTAAAATGACAGAGCCGGAGCAGCTCACCGTACCTCATACCGAAAGGCTCATTCGCCTTGTGATCGTCTTCTCTGATATGCCATAGAGATATGCAATCTGTCGTACTTTTAAAATGCATAAAGCAAAGTGTTCTAGTGACTTTAGGATGGGCGTCCAGGCCTTTAATGAACTCTTGGGCACGGCCAGCAGCAGTGTGTCTGTCTGCGGAGAGAGTGTTGACCTCGTCATCGAGAGGTTTACTTACCTCAGCAGTGACATTCATGTGACTCTGGTGACTCTTCCTATGAAGTCAGTAGATGGATTGGGAGGTCATGGGGGGTCATGAGGTCGCTGGAAAGGAGTGTGTGGTGCTCCTGATATCTGCAAAAGGATGAAGGTCCAAGTCTTTAGAGTCCTGGTGCTCCCTGTTTGTGAGACATGGACACTATCAAGTGATATATAGGGAACATACAGACAGCTAGCCAGAAAGAGAGACATTCTAAACTTATAAAACATCAATTCCACATAGAAGTGGGATAAGATGAAGGGGAAGAAGATGAGAATATATATATATATATATATATATATATATATATAGATTATACTTTCCTCTAATGGTATTGTTATTAAACTTTACCTACCTCAGCAGCAACATTCACGTCTTTGATGACTTTGCTGACGATGCTGTGATCTTCGTGGTGTCAACGGAGTCTCTGATGGGGGGTCTCGAGAGACTGAGTGATGGGACTGAGTGTCTGGGCTTGCGAGGGTCCTGTTAAAAATCAAGAGCCAGGCCTTTAATGACCTCGTGGGCATGGCCATCAGCAGTGTGTCTGTCTGCAGAGAGAGTGTTGACCTCATCAAGAGGTTTACTTACCTTGGCAGTGCCATTCATGACTCTGGTGACTCTTCCTATGAAGTCAGTAGATGGATTGGGAGAGCATGGGGGGTCATGAGATCACTGGAAAGGGGTGTGTGGCGCTCCTGATATCTGCAAAAGGACAAAGGTCCAAGTCTTTAGAGTCCTGGTGCTTCGTGTTTGTGAGACATGGAATGAAGACGGGACTCCTTCATGTGTGTCTCTTCAGAGAATCCTTGGGTCCTGCTGGTTTGACTTTGTGTTCCTCAAGAGTCTCGAATGAGGCGAATGACCTGCATTGTGAGGGAGCGTCAGTTTCGGCACTATGGTCATGTGGCGCGTTTCCCTGAGGGTGATCCAGCTCATTGTTGAGGACCCAAGTGGTTGGATTAGGCCAAGGGGACATACACGTAACTCCTGTCTGTGGTAGATAGATGGCCTTTTCCAGAGGGTGGGACTGGGCCACATATCTGCCTGGTGGTTTGCCAATCGGGATCCAGAGCTGTTTCATCGTGTGGTGTGTGTGGCAACATTCTGTATCAGTGCATGCTCCCCAACTTAACTTGACTTGGTGTCCAGGGTAGGTCACTTGGTCATTTAGCTTCGCCCATTGTACCAGTTCTTCAATGTTTTCAAAAACAGTTTCATCGTTTTTGTAATCTAAAAAGGCCCCCAACATTGTAATTTCTTTAGATAAATCTTCAATTTTCTCTCTGAAATATGTAATAAAACTCTTATGGATAGTAATAAGCATTTTTGTAATCAATTCTTGTGCTGTTTTATGAACTTCTCTCTCCCACACAGGCATATTGAATTAGGCATGAGCAATCTACGAAGACGATTCACCAGTCAAAACACAGTACGTGCTAGAGCCCGCCCTCTCTAGAGCCCACCCTCTAATTTGATGAG
This sequence comes from Polypterus bichir lapradei, assembly GCA_026402145.1. Classification (NCBI taxonomy): domain Eukaryota; kingdom Metazoa; phylum Chordata; class Cladistia; order Polypteriformes; family Polypteridae; genus Polypterus; species Polypterus bichir. The sequence goes on from JANRMT010062834.1 coordinate 51,780,100, forward strand.
TGAAAGTGACAGTTTTATTTCTAGCATTATTTCATGATACATTTGGAGGAATATTATGGACAAAATTTAATGAATAAAAAAATAAACAATGCAATAAAGAACATATATCAGGATACATTTATTTATTTACGCTCACATTTCACATTTTTTTATGTTCACATGGGGTGGAGTGGTGGTTCTGAAGTCACCTGCAGCAGAGGTTTGAATTGTAAGGGTCTTGACAATATTATCACTATAACTGGATCACAATACTATAATAACACAATTTCTTATGTTCTGCCATCTATTAAATCTTAGGGCCAGAGCTTGTCCCAGGACAGAACCCACTTTGCCACACACTATATGTCTCAATCGCAAGGGACACCATGATATTTTCACTATAACTTATCACAATACTATAATAACACAATTTCTTATGTTCTGACGTCTATTAAATCTTAGGGCCGCAGCCTGTCCCAGGACAGGGCACATATGACAAGCACTTGAAGTTTCAGTTGCGAGTGACACCATAACATTATCACGATACTCTATCCTAGGACAGGACACACTTTGCCACGCACTTTATGTCTCAATCGCAAGGGACACCATCATATTTTCACTATAACTTATCACAATACTATAATAACACAATTTCTTATGTTCTGCAGTCTGTTAAGTCATAGGGCCAGATCTGCACTCCGAGTTTCAATTGTGAGCGACACCATAATATTATCGGGATAGTCCATCCTAGGACAGGAAACACTTATATGCACTAGAGGTTAGAATTGCAAGGGACCCCACAACATTATCACAATAACTAGATTATGATACTATAATAACACAATGTCTTATGTTCTGCCATCTATTAAATCATAGGGCCAGATCCTGTCCCAGGACAGGACACATCTGACATGCACTGGAAGTTACAGTTGTGAGCAATGCTATAATATGGTCATGATACTCTATACCAGGACAGAACACACTTATATGAAGTAGAGGTTTCAATTGCAAGGGACACCATGATATTATCACTGTATCTGGATCACAATACTATAATAACACAATTTCTATTGTTCTACAGTTTATTAAATCAAAGAACCACAGCCCGTTCCAAGACGGGATGCATTTGACCTGCACTTGAAGTTTCAGTTGTGAGCGACACCATAATATTATCAGGATAGTCTATCCTAGGACAAGAAACACTTAAATGCACTAGAGGTTAGAATTGCACGGGACTCCACAATATTATCACAATAACTAGATTATGATACTATAATAACACAATGTCTTATGTTCTGCCATCTTTTAAATCAGGGGTCGCCAACTCCGGTCCTGAAGGACCACCGTGGCTGCAGGTTTTCATTCTAACCCTTTTCTTAATGAGTGACCTGTTTTTGCTACTAATTAATGTATTTTGAACTAATTTTAGTTGACTTGCTCTTGAAGACTCAGACCCCTTAATTGTTTCTTTTTCCGTAATTAGCAGCCAAACAATAATGAGATACAAAATGAGCCAAAACAACTGGTGTCCATCATACAATATCTGAAAATAAAGAAAGATGAAGGTCTCAGAAATGTTGATCTGCTCGGGTACTCAAAACATTTTATCAGTGTTCTTAGAAAGAGAAAGTCCAGAATTTCAGAAATGTCTTCTAATGCACCTCGAGAGCAGCAACAAGCCGCATAATTAAAGAATGAGTTCAATTAAAGACAAGAATCGGCACCTCATTAAGCAGTTAGTTGGAGTGGAACTGGTTGGAGTTTGAGGCCCTGACTAAGTTGGTCTTCTGTTGGCTCAGTCACTTCACATTTTATTTCTGTTTGGGGGTCACTTAAGGAAAGCAATGAAGCAGAGGAATGATGAAGAAATTCAGGGGAGCAAATCCTAATAAAGCAAGTCAATTAAAATGAATTCACAAGAAGTTAATTAGCAGCATAGGGCACTCATTAAAAAAGAGTTAGAATGAAAACCAACAGCCACGGAGGTCATCTAGGAGTGAAGTTGGTGACCCCTGTATTACATCAAAGGGCTAGAGCCTGTGCCAGGGCAGGACACATCTGACATGCACTGGAAGTTACAGTTGTGAGCAATGCTATAATATGGTCATGATACTCTATCCGAGGACAGGACACACTTAAATGTAGTAGAGGTTTCAATTGCAAGGGACACCATGATATTATCATTGTAACTGGATCATAATACTATAATAACACAATTTCTATTGTTCTACAGTTTATTAAATCAAAGGACCACAGCCCGTTCCAAGACAGGATGCATTTGACCTGCACTTGAAGTTTCAATTGTGAGCGACACCATAATATTATCAGGGTAGTCTATCCTAGAACAGGAAACACTTCAATGCACTAGAGGTTAGAATTGCACGGGACTTCACAATATTATCACAATAACTGGATTATGATACTATAATAACACAATGTCTTATGTTCTGCCATCTATTAAATCATAGGGCCAGAGCCTGTCCCAGGACAGAACACATCTGACATGCACTGGAAGTTACAGTTGTGAGCAATGCTCTAATATGGTTATGATACTCTATCCGAGGACAGGACACACTTATATGCAGTAGAGGTTTCAATTGCAAGGGACACCATAATATTATCACTGTAACTGGATCATAATACTATAATAACACAGTTTCTATTATTCTACAGTTTAGTTATACAGGAGTGATGACTCTGAGGCTAGGGAGATTGCCGGTTCAAATACAGTAAATGCCAGAAATGACTCTACTTCCAGCGCTTGCCGATTCATTTTACCCTCGCACCCCCTGTGACGGAGGAGGCCGATTTCGCACCCCCTTGGTTTGAGAAGAAGTATGAAAAAATATGAGGTTAATGCAGAAAAACAGATCACCAGTTGAAGCTTTATGAATAATCGATACTTTATTCGCCATCAATAATTGTTTTGGTAAAGCCATACTCAGTGTAATCCTCCTTCCATTTTCTAAATTTTTCGCGACTAACCATGATTAAATGAACGGTAAAAAAGTAAGAGCGAAGCGACGGCGAGTTATTGAGGCAGGCAGGTGAGAGCACAATAGCACGCGGGCTCGATGTAGTGCGCGTCAAGTCGATCTGAAATGCGCGGTCAGTTTCGAAAAAATATATCTTTTCAAGTTCTATTTGGATATAAGTAGGTTCTATTTAGTCGACAGAAATATCTTTGGTAGGAATGTAAGTTGAATTTAGTCTTTAAATTTCTAGGTTGAAGAAAAATTTATGCAATGATGACTAAATTTAACTTACATTCCTACCAAAGATATTTCTGTCGACTAAATAAAACCTACTTATATTTAAAAATAATAAATAGAGCTTAAACAGATACGATAGTCCATAATACCCACGCAGCACTAAGTGCACGTAAGAGCGGAAATCATCCGTTTTAACAAGCAGCGTATTGCACTGATACGAAATAGGCTGCCCATTTAATTATTTAGGAATGGATAGATAAATTAAGATTTTGTACAAATAATGTTTTTCATTTTTCTACCTCGATGGATTCTGGCACCCCCAGCAACCCCCAATCGGGAAGTAATGCTCTACTCCATTGGGCCCTTGAGCAAGGCCCTTAACCTGCAATTACTTTGTCCTGTGTATGACATTAATCTAAATCCAGCATGTCCTCTGACTTGGAGGGGAAACTTGGGGGCAGATTGGCACTTCAGACCCTGAAAAAAAAAAAAAAAAAAGTGTTGAAAACTGAAGTGCAGAACAACAAAGCTGCAGGTCTTTCAAACTGCAAGGACAACGTTAGACTACCATTTTAAAATAACAGAGAACAATAATAATAATCCTCGTGTACTGTTCAGAACAGCAGCTAATTTAACAAATGGGAATTCAGATCTACAGTGCAAAATGCCAACAGACATTAGCAGTTCAGAATTTCTGAACATCTTTAATGAAAAAGTTAAAAATATAAGATCCCAGATCTCAGCATCACAGTGCAGACCGCATACTAGCCTGGCAAACTGAGTCAAACCTTGCATTCAGTGCTTTAGAAATTGAAACCTTGTGACAGATAAGGAAATCTTAAGTTGAATTTCTAAAATGAAACTTATTACTTGTTCCCAGTGCCAACAAAACTAGTAAAAAGTGCAATGGATGTTCTTGCAGGGCCTCTTCTTAGCATTCGCAACACTTCATCATTGAATGGAGCTGTACCTAATGCACTGCAAGTGTCAGTCATCAAAACATTACTTTAAAAGTCAGACCCACATATATTTAATAACTAGCCATGTGCACCCAACTACGTTGCGCGTGTTAAAGTTGTCTGTGATGGGCTCCCTGTTTAAACGCGGCTGCCAGTTGTGAACTGGGCCCTTCATCGCACAGCATTATGATTTTTTATAAGGGAAACAAAATTACAAAAGAAAACCCTTGGACATTAATTTGATAGGAATGGCCTACTCAGAATCACTGTCCGAATAGTAATTATGTGGTGGTGTAGGAGCATTTCTGCTTCTGTCCGTTCACAGTCCGTCTCGGTTTCACGACGCTATCGTTTCCTCTCACGATGTCTTAACCTTTCTCCAATCTCGCAGGTTGCTTTGTGGCAATCCAAAGAGTAAGGCAATATACACGGAGCAATGGTTATAAAAGGGGGACACATAGGTATCCAGGCTCTATAAAGCATAAATAGGGATCACTTCACTGACATGTGAGCAAGCCACGGTACAACTGTGAGACGCGCAGCACTCGCCGGCTACAACATAACAATAATAATTTCCGGAACGTGCTGTTACGTTGTCATTCATTTTACCCACTGTCTTTCTTTCATTCATATGTTACGTAGGCACGTACCTTTTATCTTCGGCAATCTCATTTTCTAACCAGGCCTCAGGAGCTAACCAGTGTAACACTATCCACCACCCCTTTTGTTATTCCGGCACATTGTTGACATCCGTGAGTAACAACAACATACTAAACTGGAAGGTGGTCTACGCATGCGTGGAATTCGCGGACAAAGATCAAGATCTAAATGAAGATCTCTTTAGTTAATTTAAAGCACAACAATTTGCTTAGTTTGAATGTCTGTGTTTTGAGGTGTGACTTGAGTACTACAGTCTTCAGTAGTATAAGCCTGGAGGAGATTCTTAATACAATGCCTATGTTCTCTCTACTGCCATCCAGTGCTTCTTCTTCTAATTCATTCGCGGACAAACAAAGATCAAGATCCAAATGAAGATTATATATAGAGATTATAGACCCATCTCAAATTTAATTTTCTCTCTAAAATTCAGCTTCAGTTTCACCTCATGCATCACATTTTATCTGAGAAATTCCAGTCCGGTTTCCGCACTGTTCATAATACAGAAACGGCAATGACATTCTGATATCCTCTGATGGAGGAAACTCCATTCTAATTATGTTGTTAGACTTAAGCGCAGCGTTTGATACCTTTGACTGTTCAGGCTGGAATATGACATTGGGTTCACGGGCACAGTCCTTACCTAGTTTAGCTCTTATTTATCAAATCTATTCCAGTACGTATAGAAATGTGCTGATGGGACTCCATCATTATACACAGAAGTTGAATATGGTGTCCCGCAGGACCTTTACTATTTTCACTGGGATCTATCATTAGAAAAACTAACATTAATTTTCACTCGTATGCAGATGACACCTAGTTATACTTTTCTTTTAGACCAAATGACGTTTCTCCGATGTTGTCCTTAATTAGATCCATCCATCCATCCATTTTCCAACCCGCTGAATCCGAACACAGGGTCACGGGGGTCTGCTGGAGCCAATCCCAGCCAACACAGGGCACAAGGCAGGAACCAATCCTGGGCAGGGTGCCAACCCACCGCAGCCTTAATTAGATGTGTTAGTGAATTAAAAGATTGGATGGATGAGAACTCCTTGTCTTTAAACACTAATAAAATAGAAACGTTAATATTTGGAGGAAATAATGCTGACCGTAACAATATTTTGTCATTATTCAACTCAGTTGGAATCACCATTAGTTTTACTGAATCAGTCTGCAATCTCAGCATTGTCTTTGACTCTAGTATGTCATTTAAAGCGCACATTACAAAATTGTCCAAATCAGATTTCTTCTGCCTTAAAAATGTTGGGAAATTAAGGCGTTTTCTAAATATGTGGAATACTGAGAAATTAATTCATGCGTTTATTTCTAGTAGGATTCACTACTACAATGCGGTGTTCACTGGATGTTCAAACCGTTCTTTATACAGCCTCCAGTTAATCTGCAAGAATTATTACAAGAACAAGAAAATACGAACACATAACTCCAGTTCTTCAATCCTTACACTGGCTCCTCCTTTTAACATTGAAAGCCTTAAATGGCCGAGGTCCAGCTTACTTGTCTGAACTTATCATGACTTACAAACCAGGATGCGCATTAAGATCTCAAGATGCCGGTCTGCTTGTGATTCCAAGGATTAATAAAATAACAGTGGGAGGTCGAGCTTTTAGTTACAGGGCCCTGAAGTTGCTGAATGGTCTGCCTACTGCTATAAGAGATGCCCTTCAGTCTTATCTTTTAAAGACTCACTACTTCAGTTTAGCACACCTTGACTAGAGCTGCTGATTAACTGTGTAGACCGAATCTGTTAGTCATTAGCACTAAAACATAAGTAATATAATTTGTTACTAACCCTCACTTACTCTGTTTCTCTTTTCAATACCCACATATGGCACTTGGTGCCACTGCTCTACTACCAAATTGTTTGCCTGCCCATCTCTGATAAAGCAGTGCTGGAATCATCGAGTAGAAGGGTCCTTTCATCTGATTGGCCGGCTTAGCACTGACTCCACTGTGGAGTGGCCAGTAGCGTGGAGGCAGCTTGTTGGCCGAGGTCTCCAGGATTCTGAACAAATCTGAATCCTCATATGTGGTATCATCTACTCTAGCATTGTTTTGCATATATTTCTGAGGTGGCCATGATTGATTGGCCATCTAGATCTGTGCAGAGGATTACTTGTGTTGTTTTGTGTGTTTTATGTACCCCATTTTTTGACACCCACTGCACGTCCAACCTACTTAGAAAGGTTTCTCTCTCTCAATTGCCTTTCTCAGGATTTCTTCCATTTTTTTCCCTACAAGAGTGTTATTTGGGAGTTTTTTCTTGTGTTCTTAGGGAGTCAAGGCCAGGGGGGCCCATAATAACATTGCATTTTGGGCTATACAAAAAATAAATTCTTGTTGTTATTATGAGCCTCACATCCTTGAGGAGCCAAATTCTGACAAACTCTTCACTTTTGTAAACCTGAGAGCCGAGATCCAGTTTCCCAAGCTAAAGACGGAACCAGTCTGAAGGTTGAAAGCAGCAATCACTTCAAGACGGGAATAATTTCATCATCTAAACTCTTAAACCAGAAGGACTAATGCTATTCCATATGACATTACAGATGACACATGAAAGGGCCTAACTGAGGAAAGCCCGAACAAAGGATTACACAGCAAAAAGAAAGAAGAATCGTCCACCACAACAATCCAACAACTCCACATAACATTGGACATCATCCATAAAGACTTGGCATTGTGGAACTAACTATCTGTGCCAAGATAAAGTAGAGCTCTAAATAAGCAGTGAACACCACCCAGGCTCTGTGTTATGTGCTTGTCTGTCTGGTCTGTCTAGGGCAGCATTTCTCAACCTTTAAGTATTTGCGACCCAAGTTTTCATAACAGTTTTAATCGCGCCCCCTAATGTTTTTTTGAAACCCTAATAAAATGTATTCCTATATTTTTTACTGCCAATACACCGCTACAAGTTTCATTATACCTACTTAACATTTATCGACATTTATCTAACTCTATATTTATTTTTCTAGTATCAGAATGTAGTTTAAGTTGATTTTATTTGGTTTCAATAGAGGTATTTTTCATATTTTCGATTCTTGTTTTCCTTTTTTCACATCTTCACGCCCCCTTTTTTGTTACTTCAGGGGGGTGCGCCACACAGGTTGAGAACCGCCGGTCTAGGGCCTGAATGAGAGGAATGCCATGCGGGACCAGGTGGTGGCAGACTACACTGACTCTTTATCTCACAGACCAGTTATGGGAAATTCTGCCTGGCCCTGATGATATCACTTCCAGACCCAGCCCAGATGACACCACTAACTGTACCGGCCCCATAGATGACATCATTTCCTCTGCTGGCCATTAACTCTGCCATCTTTTTACTCTCATGTGAGCTCTATTTTGGATTGGATCTGTACATATCAGTACAATTATTATTCCTATTTTGTAGCCAGGAAATAATATACGGGTGGCAATGCTAGGGACTATATATATATATACAGTATATAAATATTGTGATAAGAAGTGACATGAGACATGGCAGCCACCTGTATAATTCTGTATCCTGGCTGCAAAAGTAAATGTTTAAGTTTGAGTCAAGTTTATCAAACAGAGTTCAAAACAAAACTGAATTCCAGGGGAAAAAAGTGAGGCTTTACAGGAAGTCTGGGGGAAGTGATGTCGTCGCCGGGGCCGGAAGTGATGTCGTCCTCTGGGCCGGGGCCGGAAGTGATGTCACCCTCGGGGCCGGGGCCACAAGTGGAGTGTCCCGAGTCGAGGCAGTGGCTCCTGGTGGGATTCCCTGGGAAAGGTCTGCAGGGAACTTAGAAAGAGCGTTAGTGCACCCTGCCAACCCCTGGGCAGATGTGTTACCATTCTTCTCCAAGCCCTTCAGCTGCCTCCTATTCACACATTTGTGACTATATATATATATATGTGTGTGTGTGTGTGTGTGTTTGTGTGTGTGTGTGTGTGTTTGTAGTGTGTGTAGTATCAGACCGCCGGGGCCCTTCCCTGGCTGGGACACCTCTGCCATGGAAGGGCCAGGGGAGAGGATATCCACAGGCATTACCTCCCCTGGATTGCTAGATGGTAGCCCCCTGAGTTGTTATGGCACCACAGAACACATTGGGAACTGGAGTTTTGTTGGCTCAGCCCTGTTGGATTCCTACGGGACACTGGGATTACATAAATGGAGCCAGCTGCCACTGCTCATGTAGCCAAAGTTGGGAGGGAGAAGACAAAGCTTGATGGGAGCAGTGGAGGTTTAAGGAGACACAGAGAGGAAGAGAGACCTATTAATTTGCTTTACTGTACTTGGGTACTGTGCTGTGGGAAATGGTTGAAAAGTGTTTCCCACAACTAAGAAATGTGTGCTGTGAAAGAACTTATGTCTGCGTCTGCTTCTATCTACCTGTGTTGGGTTTGGGGGGCTGGTGCACCCCCTGCAAGCCACAATACACGCACACATATATATATATATACACGTGAGTGACAATATATAATATATATATATATATGAAGGAAAATAATTCCACACCAGACCAGGAGGTGACGAAGTGCACTGATCCTTTCTCTCTTTCCACTGCAGACCCGTTACGAGAAATTCTGCCTGGCCCTGATGACGTCACTTCCAGGTCCATAGGATGTCACTTCCGGTCACGAGCCTGATGACATCACTTCTAGTTCCGGTCACAATTACCGCACTTCCTCTGCCAAACTTTAAAAACCCTCCATCTCAACCTCCCCAGCCAGTTCTGTGTTGGACTCCAATCTGTACACAGTTGTATACAAAATCAATCATTTTCCAGGCAGGATCAATTATACGGGAGGCTGCCCCATACCTTTTTTGGCTCTTTGTCTCATCTTTTTGACAATATAATATTTAATGACAGCTCAGGACTGTAGCAACAATTCCAGGCCACCAACCTGGTCTTCCCTTTTATTTGTCTGAAGACACAAATCAAAGAAAAAGAACTGAAAATAGCGCTCATTGGCATGCATCTGTCTTGTGGTAAATTCAAAAAGAGGATTGAGAGAAGATTCTGTCTCATTCAGCGGAGTGCCGTCTCGTGGTTGCTTAGGCCAAAATTGACACCTCCTTCCGGGATGCTCGGGACTTTATGGCGGCACTACTGGGTGGCGTCTCAGTGCTGTGGGGCTAGAAGGAGACGAGGTGTTATCAGCAGTGCCCCCTCCTGACTTGTTATAACCTGTGGGTTATAACTGAGCCTGTGAGGAGGCCCTCTGATGCGTATGCATGACAATATGCATTTATCATACTTTTATATATATATATATATATATATATATATATATTATTCATTAATAAACTGTTTTATTTTGTTCTTTTCAAAAAAAGTGGGCTTCAGTTACCTCGCTATAAGTCTTAAAGCTGGAGATCCCAACTACAGAAACAGAGAAAGGTAAGATAAAGAAAGTAGGAGCCTTACCGAATTATTTGAGTAATTATCGGTATTTAATAATTAACTAACATTTAAATTGACTGTTGCTGGGAGGGCAAGTTACATTTTCTTTTTCAGAATCCCACAATGCTTAAAGACAAATCTGAGGAAGAAGAATCTGAACGCAGGTACAAGATATCTGTCTTTGAAAGGTTACATTTAAGGTCATGAGCATCCATTCATGGTAATATGACAGTGTGACAGCTGGAGACCTGGACTGAAACCTGTGGGTTGTAAGAGGAACTTCTGTGCATCATCATTATAATCATCAGCATAGAGGTGGTAGGACAAGCTATGAGAAGAAATCACATTGTGTAAGGAGCAAATTTAGAGAGAAAATGGAAGTGGAACCAACACTGACCCTTGAGACCCACCTTTGGAGTTTCTGTGAAGAAGCAAGGAGTTAGACCAGGAGACACAAAATGAATCAGTTGAAAAGGGTATAACCTGAACCAGCCCATAGCAGAACCATTGATTCAGAGTTGATTGAGGGAAAAGATAAGAAAGCGTGTGTTAACAGTATCAAAAGCTGATGAATAATCGAGAACAAACTAGAAATGATCCCTAAAAGTATTGGCTACCCTGCTGAATTTTATAAGAAATTCTCCACTCAGCTAGCTCCCCTCTTATTAGCAACATTTACAGAAGCTAGAGTCAATAAAATTCTACCTCAAACTTTTTGCCAAGCATTAGTCACCGTCTTTCCTAAACAAAATAAGGACTTATTACAACAATGTGCATCATACAGACCAATTTCCCTTCTGAATAATGATGTTAAGATACTCTCCAAAGTCCTAGCTAGAAGGATGGAGAAAGTGCTGCCTTCGGTAATATCACAAGATCAAACTGGAATTATTAAAGGCTGACACTTAGCTTCCAAACTTCAACACCTGTTTAATGTAATATATTCATTCACAAAGTCAAACAACCCAGAGTTATTATTATCATTGGATACAGAAAAAGCATGTGATTTGATTGGATGGATGAATGGAACTACCTTTTCACTACATTAGAGAAATTTGGGTTTGGCCTGAACATTTGTGCATGGACCAAACTACTGTATACCAATCCAGAAGCTTCATTTTGTATTAACAACATTTGTTCAGACTACTTTAAATTAGATTGTGGTACCAGACAAGGATGCCCCCTGTCACCACTACTTTTTGTAATCGCCATTGAACCACTGGCAGTTCACTGTAGAAATGCTTTTGAGATAATGGGGATTATCAGAGAAGGATTTGAACAGAAAGTTTCTCTATATTCAGATGATATGGCACTGTATATATCAGACCCACAAAATACTGTGTGTGCCTGCAGTCCTAACAGCACTTACAGAATTTTCAAAGATTTCTGGTCTCAGAATTAATTTGACTAGACGTGTGCTCTTCCTAGTGAATTCTCAAGCACACAATATCAGATTGGACACCTTTCCCTTTTATCATCGCAGATCAGTTTAAATACCGAGGGGTAAACATCACAAGTAAACGTAAACCTCTTTATCAAGAACATTTTGCTGTCTGTAAAAATGAAGCAAGACTTGCATGGATGGTCAACCCTCCATCTCACTCTAGCTGGAAGAATTAACGTTGTTAAGATGAATATCCTTCCTAATCTTCTCTTTTTATTTCAAAACATTCCAATATACATCAATAAATCGTTTTTTAAGAAATTAGACTCAACCATAACCTCATTTATTTGGAATTCAAAACATCCATGTTTCTAAAGAGTGACTCTACAAAGATCTAAGGCAGAAGGTGGCATGGCTCTACCTAGCTTTCAATTGTATTACTGGGCAGCAAATATACAAACTATAAAAACCTGGACATGGACACAAAGAGGTGAACACTCCGCAATAGAGAAGGACAGAGAAGAGAGAAGCATCTCGAGCAGAGCTAAGAGTATTTGTGACTGAAAACAGTGCAGTCTCGGTAGAAGAACCCACGTGGAATCCAGATTGAGGATGATCTAATAGAGTGGGGAGGTGTTTGTGGACTATGCGTTTTGGAGACTTGGAAAAGAATGGCCGAATGGAGACAGGAGAACGTAACTTTCATAAAGGTTCTTACTGGGCTTTTCAACATCTGTTAGTTTTCCTATAATTCTTGCTTTGGCCACTCACCTTTATCTTTGCTTTTAAGCACCTTCATAGCCAAACAGCAGGGGTGCAGTTACACCATGACAGACGCTAGAGGGTGCTGTTAGCCAGGTGTCCCTGTAAGTTAATTCCATTGTAACAAACAGACACAAAATGCTTTGCAGGTGGGGAGCCTTCAATTCTATTTTGAACACCGATCAAAATTTAAAAAAGAAAAAGAAAAAAAAGCTCGCCGATTTGTTTTCTGTTTCTACCCACTTCCTCCCCTGCCTGGTCCCCTTGGGCGCTGGCTGCTGGTTGAGGTTCTCATAAAGCTTGATATGCATTTCTGAAAAGAGAGAGACATCTGGCAGTGAATCACTTAGTCGATCAAAGCTTGTCAGATCTGCTCTCATTCATTGTGAGGAAAATTTGAAACGCAAGAGGAACATGTTGGATTACACAGTTAGCGGCGGGCAGCTTTAGTAAAACAAATTGACTCCATGTATGCAAAGGGGCGCGTCATTTACATTACAATAACGCCACGAGTGCAACAAGTTTCCGAGAGCTTACTTTTTACTGCCATGTGCTTTGCACTTTGTCATCGTCACCGATCAGCCCCTTTCGTATTGTCTCACAAGCTTAGCCGATTAACGGTTACAGACAACAGAAGCCTGTATTGGGTCACAGCCAGCTGTTTGCTGGAAGGGGTGGTGGGAGAATGTCAACGTCTGCATGACATAAATGTGGTGCTGTCTGGTCTGAGGAATAACGTCTGTGTAAACACAGCAAAGGGAACAAGATGTAAAAGTATGATTGGTTGAGCGTGTTCTTTGGAAGCATGAGTTGATGCCTTCAAAGCAATAAATGGAAATGACTAGCCAGCTGGAGGGGCTTCTGGGTAGTATCACAAATATCTTGTCTTACATTACATATGCATATGTATTACTTATATAAACCCATGACGTATAGTTTTAAGAAGTCACTGTGCACAGGGGAACTGATTCAAAAATGGCAAAAATTATCCCGTTAGCATTAAAGGGTGACCAGGCAGATCCAAGGAACTACAGTGGATATAGAAAAGAACCCCCCATTGAAATATTCCCATTTAT
>JANRMT010062834.1:51803912-51814565 GCA_026402145.1 Polypterus bichir lapradei
AAAAAACAGTTATATTTTCATTTTGAAACCTGACCAGGTTACATATATATAGTGGTGCCTCGGTATACATCCTTAATCCGTTCCAGATCCTTTGATTTATACCAAACAGGACGCATACCAAACAAATTTTTCCCATAAGAAATAAAGGGAAAATGATTGATCTGTTCCCATGAAAAAAATCTTATTGTTATTGTTCTATTATACATTGATGGGATTGTATAAAATAATGTAAACACTTCTTAATACTAAAATACATAAATACAAAAGCAATTAATAATAATAATAATAATTCATTACATTTATATAGCGCTTTTCTCAGTACTCAAAGCGCTATCCACACAGGGAGGAACTGGGAAGCGAACCCACAATCTTCCACAGTCTCCTTACTGCAAAGCAGCAGCACTACCACTGCGCCACCTGTGAAATTAGATGAAATAAATAAAAATGTAACCTCACTTTACTTTTTAATAACATTTGTTTTTCACAATTGCAGATACCGTTGTTCTCGGCATACGGTATGCAGTAGCCATGTCCCGGATACACATGCCACCTTCGTTCTTTTCAACAATCAATTCAAATTTACGCGAAAAAACACAAAATCACGTAAAAATACACAGAGAGTTCTACCGCGGGTTGTTTCACTGAATGCTAGCAACTGGCGTACTGACGCTCGTGGGCAGCCGTGGCTTTGTCTCGAGAGAGGTAAATAAGGGTAGCGCGCGGTGTTCTAGCGCGCGAGTCGTATTCCAAACAAAGGCCGTATACCAAGCAACATTTTTCACGTCCACACAGGACGTATGCCGAGTTGGACTTATTCCGAAGCAGACGTATACCGAGGTACCACTGTATATAGATTTAGGGATCCTACTCGCAATAACTTTATCAGCAAACCCTTTCACGTGAAAAATATTGCACAACCAACGGGAACATTTTCTCAGAATTGTGATTACTTGCTTCTGTAGATATGCCATAAAAAGAAGAGTTATTTATATCTTTAACAGTCTCTGCAGTAGTGTATGGAGGCCAACATTTTTTATTATTGCAGCTCATTTAGTCCAAGCACTTGAAAATTTGCTTGAAATTTTAGAATCAGGAAATAGTTGGTCGTAGTATGTTCGTACAGTCATTTGAACTGAATGACTGATGATGATGGACAGTATGGAAGGCCATTGCCACTTCTTTTTCTTGATCAAGAAGTTTGTTATTTTACCAGCTTCTTTTGAAGTAGAGGCAATACAACGCTTGTACTTTGCTGTTTCTATATGTTGCTTGGTATCAGACTTCCCGCCATGTTCCATACTGAAAGTGCAATGACATACACCACAGTTTGCTTCAAAACAGCTTCTGCCTTATTTGATAAATGTCCGTTTGCTGGTATATTCATCACGAAATTTACACTTACTTTTTGGCATCTTGGGATGGATGGATGGATTAGTTTTTATATTAGAAAAAAAGTGGGCCATGGCAAGTAGTAACAACACACTTTGTTGACGCTGTATGTTGCAGTGCTGATCCAGAACTGGAGAACAAAACGGTAAGAGTGTCACTGTCTTCAGCCAACCATAGCAACTGAACGAGTTGCAAACAGGCAGCAAACACGAGTTTCCTCGTTACTATTTCCTGATGACATTTCATGTAATGTTTTCCCAGCTGCTCATGATGATTCCCAGTGCGACTACGATTAATGGAGCTGCTATTGTCCTTATGTTCCATATGTGTCTGCTTTCGATCTCTAGGTCTTTATATCTGACGATCTTTTCTGCCTCAGGATGTTGTTGTCACCTGGGATCATCACATTGATGAAGACACATGACTTGCTCTTCTTGTCATGGAACATGATTTCCGACCTATTGGCAGTGATGGTGTAATCTTTGGGAATGGTCTTATTACACGTGATGAGACAGTCTGATCTATGCTTGTACCACTTGTACGTCGTTGGAACACCCAGCTGTTGACATAATGTCCAGTCCAGGTACATGCTGACCTGGTTGTGATGGTCTAAATATTCCTTCAGGACCTGTGAACTGTATCCAGACATTATGTGGCTGATGGTCTCTTCAACTTCACCACACAGATTGCATTTGTGGTTGACTGATATATCTATGATATACTCCTGGTGGTACTGGGTGTTCAAGGTCCAATCTTGAGAAGCTTTCAGTTTCCCCCTTGAGACCTACACTTCAAAACCATGTGTGTGTCAGGTCCTTGATAACCTACGGCCTGTCCAAGTTGTTGAAGATCTGGCCATACAATGGCTTCTCCTTGTAGTACTACAATCCTGGCCTCCATGATCTTGGACTTGAGTAACTGCTTGGTTTTCTTGTTGCTAGCGCAAAATAATAATAATAATAATAATAATAATAGTAGTAGTAATAATAATCATAATAATAATAGTAATAGTAGTAGTAGTAGTAGTAATTATTATTATTATTATTATTATTATTATTATTAAATTTAAAAGGTTTTCCATCGTGTCCATGTTATTCAGCCTTGACCACTCCCCTCCACATCGCTCGCCCAATCATTACTCCTACTGCGGAGTGCGCACCTCCTCTCTCCGTGCCACACTCTCTATGTTGCTAACTCTCCCCTTTAACACAGTCAATTATAAAGGCAAGGCAGAAAGGCAAAAGATCTATTCAAGAACGTCAAATTTTAGATTGCAATAGAAAAATAGCGGCAAGGGCTAATATTGAATGTCGAAAAAAGGAAAATAAACAAAAAACAGCTTCATATAACAAAAATGAAGACCAAAGAGAATCGCCCAATACACGAGCAAAGAGGAAAACATCCCGAATGATATGCAAACAGAAGTGCCAAAAAGCAACGTTAATAGAATGTAAGTTGGAGGATAAAGTAATTCATGATATTGTTCTTGACGACGCGTTAATTTACATTTTTTATTTACTTTTTATTACATTTTACTGGAATAGCTCCTGCGGTGGGTTGGCGCCCTGCCCGGGGTTTGTTTCCTGCCTTGCGCCCATGGGTCGACTGGGATTGGCTCCAGCAGACACCCTTGACCCTGTCGTTAGGATATAGTGGGTTGGATAATGGATGGATGGATGGATGGAATAGCTTACCGATAGAGCACTTTGCTAAAAACCCGTTATTTGAACATAGCTTTCTCATAGCTTTGTTTTAGTGTAACTCTGATATTCAGTTGATGCATTGAATTATCGTTTTCATTAATATTAACTCCTACTTTCTCTGGTGTTCCTTTTCCGGTTTTCCGTGGTGTCGATCTGCGCCCCCACCACCTGATCATGGCGCTGTGTAGTCCCTCCATTGATGGATTGAAGGCCAGAGGTCCACACGACCAGCATCATTGAATTATTTCACGTGAAGCCTAAAAGCCACGAGGACTGATTGAATTCATTGATGTGAGGTAGAATGCCCAGTAGGATCTGGCCAGAGGGTCTCGTGGCCTTGGAGCCCCTGCAGATTTTGATTTCTTTTTTCTGTACTCCCAGCCATTGGACCTTACTTTATTCTTTGTTACTTAGTGTTACCTCATCTTATTTTTGTTTCATATATAAACGTTTCTTTCTTCTTCATCTTGTAAAGCACTTTGAGCTACATCATTTGTATGAGAACGTGCGAGAGAAATAAATGTTGCCGTTGTAAATGACAACCCACCAGCCAGGGCCATCTTAAGAGCATTGTAGACCCCCCCCGGACAAAGCAGTGCACTGGGGCCCCCTACCTACACAACCACCCAAGCAAGTCACAACATACATAGAGTGGCATGTGGCTCCTATACTTGTGGACAACTGCCCAGCATGCCCGTGCGTTAAGATGGCACTAAACGCAGGTAATTTTTTGCACACTTTTAAGCCGTTCTCTCTCAAGATTAACTTCTCTGTCTTGTTTTTGTCCCTTAAATCTTAAATACTTTTCCTTTTTCTGACTCATCTTTAAGGTCTGGTAACTAATTTGGACTCCTCTGCAGAGAGATCTGTTTTCCCTTTGACATTAAGGAGTCGTTTTTGTTTTTTTGTTCTGTTGATCAGTCGTTAATAAAAACAAAGCCAAATGAAATGCATTGGGATTCAAAGTTGTATAACAATAAAATGTGAAAGCTTTCAAGAAGGTGAATATCTTGTTATAGGCAATGTAATATCCGTGTTGCTGAGTTTAGCCTCGCTGCATTAATCTTATTATTTGGGATTTAAGATCCTCATAATACTGTACAAATATAGGATGAGTCATTCTCGGTGCCAGGATGCCATCAGCGGGGTGCATTTTACGGTATGGTATACTGTACTGTCTGCCATAAGAGAAAATTAGCAAAGAAATGAATACTTTCTTTTATGTAAAATCCAGACGGAGTCTCTTGTGTTTGAATTATTAGCATAAATTATGAAAAGACATCTAAATTTGGGTATCATCTGTATATAATCATTAATTTGGGATTGAACGCGTTCCTTTATTTGGTACAAAGGTGAATAACAGCCTCGCTGGAGATGAGAAAAGCAATTTTCTGGGTAATGATGGGGTTCAATTCCCCTTTCTCCCTCTAATTCCAGAGAAATTGCCGGAGCTTTTGTTTCACGCATCGTTCTAAAGATAGAAGCAGTTTGAGATGTTATTTGCATTTTTTTTTTTTTTTACATGCGGCTCACTGTTACATTCCCTTTTTGAGCCGATCCGTGTTTAATATTAGATGAACCATGCCTTGGTGAATCATTGACGAGAACGCCTTCCCAACATTCCTGATGGTAAAGCGAATTAAAAACAAAAAAAAAAAAAACTGATCAGCCTGGCTTTTTAAGTTTAAGTGTGAAGCGCCGGCACACCGCCGGCAAAGCTGGAGGGCCTCTGTTCCATCCTTCTCTCCATCCACCCCTCCATTATCTTGTTTGTGACGGGAAGAATCCGAGGGAAGAAGCTCATTAGTGATGCATGCCATTGATCAGTCCAGTCTTCCAAAGAGTGCCACTCTGGCAAATTATTATCTTTATGCTCGCTCTCATCAAAGCTTGGATGGCTGAAAATTCTCATGTGGATGCGGAAATGTAGCGCAGGCCTGTTACAAATGGCGCACGGTGTTTATAGAGCCGACTAGGATGGAGGAGCATTTCTTGCCATAATGGGAGGATGGTCAGATTAAAGACACTACTTGTCTGGGACGATTCATAAGTCCCATCCAGGGTGGGATGCTGGAATGAAATCTGGAAGCCGGAATGGAAGCTGGGGGCGGTTCATCCTCCAAATTAATAGGTGGCAAGTAGTCCCAGTTTAAACACCCACAGGGTTGCATGGAAATTGGATTTTTGATGGGCAGCCCTGCTGGGTCTCATGTGAGCCACCATTGGGAGCTGCTGGGTAGAAGGTTTCCTCATTTTAGGGAGGCTCCACCTGACCTGGAAAAGAAGCTCGGCTGTAATGCGGTAGCACCTGGTATGAAGGGAGCCACTCCTTCTCACTTCAGTTAAGTCAGAGTTGAATGGAGAAGGACGAAGGTCTCTGAGGAGGAGTGGAGGAGAGGGAGAAGACCGAGAGAAGGATGAAGACTTTTGTGTAAATTGTGCTTGTACAACCTTTAGAGAAGCCTGTGAGAAATATTTGGGCACAATGAATCATTTGTTTCACGCCAGGCCAATTTCCGGTGCCATTGTTCCTTAAAAAGCAGAAGGGTGAGAGCTTTGGGTCATTAAGGTCCATTGAGGGAGTCTTCCTCTGGTCTGCAGATCTGAGCTCTTGTTTCTTCAATGCACCAGGGGTGGGTGGCTTTCCTCACTAGAGCCCTGTAGATGCTCCCTGTGCCATATGCGTGACAACACTTACATTTGTTTTAAAAAGCTATAATAGGGCTTATAATCTTTATATATATAAAATCCAATGTCTGTCTGTATGTATGTCTGTCCGCTTTTCACGAGAGGAGTACTTAACAGATTTAGATCGGGTTTTTTTCTATAATTTGCTTGAGCATTCCGGTTGATTTTGCAATGTCTCTCATCACGTTAGGTATTACAGTTCGTTTGCGATACCGATTTATTTGCGCTTATCCGAGAGAGATGCAGCGGGCTGTGGGGAGGGGGCGGGGCACTCCTCACTCACGCGCCAGCCACGGGAGTGTTCCTTATCTGCGCTTAGCTAGCGAATGAGAGAACTACTGAACGGATTTAGATTGTTGTTTTTTTCTAGAATTTGCTTGAACATACCGTTTGATTTTAAGACTTCTCTCATTGCACTAAGTATCATACTTTGCTGGCGGTACCGATTTATTTGCGCAAATCCGAGAAAGATGTAGCGGGCCGGGGTCCCTCCTCACTCATGCGCCAGCCTCGGGGCGTGTACCTTACCTCCCCTTAGCTAGCGAATGAGAGAACTACTTAAAGGATTTAGATCGTTTTTTTTTTCTAGAAGTTGCTTGAACATTCCGGCTGATTTTGCGACTTACTGTAGCCATCGGACGCAGGGACCGGAGACAGTGGAAGGTCAGCTGTGTCTGTCAGTAGAGCGACTCATCTGCTGCAAGGCCAGCATGGGATAAGCGGATGAGACACCAGTTAAAAGAACAATGCACATGCCTTTTAGAAAGGACACTTTTCTGCTAGCTGGCTGTAACCTCGTTGTAATGTATTTTATTTTTTTTCTAAATTTTAACCGCCACAAATGTACCTTTTTAATTGGTTTATTTATTTATTGCATTTTTGAGCACTGCAGTTTTTGAATACTTGTCTTTCTTTTCTTTTTTTTTTTTTGCTTTTTGATTTGCTTTAATAAATGCACTGAGCGCTTTGTACCTTCCCCTTGCTTTGTGTCGTGTCCTCATTTGCCAAGCTTATCCCTCGGAAACATTATTAGTGGTGGTGGGCTGAAGAGGATCCTGGTGGGATAAGGTAATGTGGAATTGACCCGCACCATCACACAGTCTCGATTCACTGGAATACTTCCCTTCAGAATTTTAAACACTTCAGTCAGGTCCTGTGAAGGCTCAGCTCTTTTAATCTTCCCTCATAACTCATTCCCTGTAGCCCTGAATCAGCCTAGTCGCTCTTCTCTGGACCACCTCTAGTGCTGTTATGTCCTTTTCTAGTCTGGAGACCCAAACTGCACACAGGACTCCAGATAAGACGTCACCAGTGCGTTATAAAGACTTGAGCAGAACCTTCTGTGACTTGTACTCCACACAACAAGGCGCTATATAACCTGGCCTTCTGTTAGACTTCTTAACGGCTTCTCAACACTGACTGGCAGTTGATCGTGTCAAGTCCACCATGACTCCAAAATTCAGTCACTGTCTCGATCCGCTGCACTAATTCCCTTCATAAGGTTAAACACTTCAGTCAGGTCTCCTCTTCATCTCTGCATTATAAAGCTTGAGCAGAACCTCCTTTGACTTGTACTGCACACATCAAGGCGCTATATAACCTGACAGTCTGTTTGCCTTCTTCATGGCTTCTGAAGACTGTCTGGCAGTTGATCGTGTCGAGTCCACTACAACTCCTAAATCTTCTCAAAAGGTGGACTCTTGATTTTCTGACCGCCCATTGTGTATTCAAACCTCACATTTTTACTTCCTATGTGTACCTTGTTTCCCCAAAAATAAAACCGGGTTTTATATTAATTTTTGCTCCAAAGGATGCAATAGAGCTTATTTTCAAGAGAATATCTAATATTTATTCATGTACAACAATATAAATTTATACAAATGCAGTCATGTCATCTTCTTCTGGAATATCATCATAACTCTCCACATTCAAACCCTGAATTCCAGCCTGAATTTCTTGCTATTTCAGCCACTTTTAGGATCCTCCAAGATCGATGTGTGTGCTTCGATGTTTGATGAATGGTTCGATGTGGCGAAGCAACATTCATGTTTGTATTCATGTTGCTTTTATATTCAAGCGTCGCATATTCCACAAAGTAATGACACGATTCATTTATAAGGCTCACATACCATCTTCTGGGCTGTCTTTTTATTTTTATTTTTTCGCACCTTCACAATACCATCAGAATGTACAGCAGCGTATTTGAGCCATAGAGAAAAAAAAATTAAGGACTGTGACGGATGGCCGGGGCCCATGCCTGGTCGGAACGCCCCTTCACCTTTCTGCCAGGGGAACATGCTGTGATCTTTGTGGAGTCAATGGAGGCTCTGATCGGGGCGCTCGAGAGACTGAGTGAGGAGTCTGAGTGTCTGGGCTTGTGAGGGTCCTGATAAAAGCCAAGATGCAGGCCTTTAATGACCTCTTTTGCACGGCCATCAGCAGTGTGTCTGTTTGCGGAGAGAGTGTCGACCTCGTCGAGAAGTTGACTTACCTCGGCCGTGACATTCATGTCTCTGGTGACTCTTCCTATGAAGTCAGTTGTCGGATTGGGAGAGCATGGGGGATCATGAGGTCACTGGAAAGGGGTGTGTGGCGCTCCCAATATCTATGCAAAAGGATGCAGGTCCAAGTCTTTATTGTCCTGCTGCTTCCTGTTTGTGAGACATTGACGGTATCCAGTGTTCGGAGATGAAGACTGGACTCCTTCATGTGTGTCTCTTCAGAGGATCCTTGGGTCCTGCTGGTTTGACTTGGTGTTACTCACGGAGTCTCGAATGAGGCACATGACCTGCATTGTGAGGGAGCGTCAGTTACTTTAATACAGCCATGTGGCACCATTACTCGAGGGTGATCTGGCTCACAGGATCTTCATTGCTGAGGACCTGGGTGGCTGGACCACACCAAGGGGTTGCCCATGTAACACCTGGGTGTGGCAGATAGAGGGTCATTTCCTGGGGGGTGGGACTAACTGGGGGGGTTTGCAAACCAGGATCCTGAGCTGTTTTGTCATGTGGTGGGTGCGGCAATGCGCTATACCAGTTGACCTGATGCACTTTAAGCTTACCAGCTTGTACAGTGGGTATAGAAAAGAATCCCCCCATTGAAATATTCCCATTTTTTTGCTTTGCAGCCTTAAATGAAAACACACACATTTCTATTTTTTTCCAGCTTTACTTACTCAATGCAACCTGAAACATCCAAGTGAAAGATATCACAGCTACAGTTTAGAAGAATTTTAAAAAATCGAAAACAAGAAATCCTGAGATTAAAAACGGCCCCCCCCCCCCCCCCCCCAAACTCACTCAGGTGTCAATGCCCACCATTTCCATTGCGGTTACTAGATTCCTTCCACCGGTGATCAATTGTAATGAGTGGGATTAGTGAAGCTCTTCCTGGTCCATTCATTCCCTTGCTTGGTAGAGCAACTGTCAGCAAACAACTGACTATGGGTGGCAGACCACTTTCAGAAGATCTCAGGGGTAGAGTTGTGGACAGACATAAGGCAGGAGATGGAGACAAACAAATCTCAAAGGCTTTATCAATCCAGATGAGCCCAGTAAAGTCCATCATAAAGAAGTGTTTGGTACAACTAGGACCTTCCCTGGATCCTTCAAACTGGATGGAAGAGCAAGGAGGAAACTGGTAAGAGAGGCTACCAAGAAGCCAATGGCCACTTTGAAGGAATTACAGGATTTGATGGCAAAAAGTGGTCATTAATGGTGTGCATGTGACAACAATTTCACAAGCGCTCCACCACTGTGGCTTGTTCAGGAGGGTCGCTCTTCTCAAGAAAGGCCACATGAAGGGTCGTTTGAGCTTTGCCAGAATGCACCTTGAAGATTCTGATGTCAAGTGGAAAAAGGTCTTATGGTCAGATGAGACCAAAATCAAACTATTTGGCCATCGATACCAAATGGTACACCAATGCAGCTTACCATCCACAACACACCATACCTACAGTAAAGCATGGAGGGGGCAGCATCCTGATGTGGGGGGCCTGGGGCTCTCGTTAGGGTAGAAGGAAAAATGGATGGGGCAAAATACCATCAAATTCTGGAGGAAAACCTGCTACCCTCTGCCAGAAAGTTGAAGATGGGCAGAATGTTCATCTTTCAACATGACAACAACCCGAAGCGCACAGCAAAACTGACCACAAAGTGGCTGAAGGAGAAAAAAGTGAATGTCCTGGTGTGGCCAGTCAGAGCCCAGACCTAAATCACACTGAAAATCTGTGGAAAGATCTGAAGATAGCAGACCACCAACGCTCACCATCCAATGTGACCGAACTTGAACAGTGTGATAGATGGCTGGGAACTTTGCCCGGCCGGGACGCCCTTATGAGGAGAGGACCAGGGGGAGTGGACATATCACCAGCAGTACCTCCCCCAGGACATGAGATGGCAGCCCCCCTGGTTAACATCGGGGCCACGTGACTAGAGCTTAGAAGCTCCACCCTGTGTGGGCCCTTGGTCACCACCAGGACAGTTCGGGAGCCGTGGTCTACAGCACTTCCGCCACACCCGGAAGTGCTGCCGCAACTTGATCAAGGAGCACCTGGAGCCCTTCCGGGTGTGGTATAAAAGAGGCCGCCTCACTCCAGCAAGGAAGCCAGAGTCGGGTGGAGGAGGATGAGGTTGCGAATGAGGAGTGGAGGTGGCAGAAGAAAGGAATGAATTTGGGTATATTGGAGCACGGTGTTGTGTGCAGGACATTTACATAAATAAATGTGTGAGTTCTGGACATCGTGGGTCTGTGTGTCTATCTGTAGCTGGGCTGATCTTCTACAACAGTTAAACTGTAAAGAAGAATTTGATAGATAGATAGATAGATAGATAGATAGATAGATAGATAGATAGATAGATAGATAGATAGA
>JANRMT010062834.1:51826871-51838564 GCA_026402145.1 Polypterus bichir lapradei
AAGTGCGAGGGACTTCAGGTAATCAGCATTACTCATTAAAGAGGCTGGCACACAGTGAGAGAAGGGCTCCAGTGGGTCATCCATGAAGTACACGTCGTTTTTGTGTCTCCTATATTCTTAACAGCTGGGATTGGAGAAATCTCAGCATGTGTAATATCATAAGAAGAACAAAAGTGCTAAAGGGCACCTCAGTCTTACTTAAAGTGTATTGTCTTGCCTGACTCATTTTGCTGCATGTTACTATCTACCGTATATTCATTTATGTACACGCTGTGCTATCCATCTAAGATGGGCTGAAATCTAAGTATTCAATGTAGATTCATCATAAATATCTGCAGTGCACCATCTATTGGAATGAGTTTTGTAATGCATGTAGTATTAAAATGCATTGCATTTGTCACTCCAACAAATGGCGCATTACAGACATTTGTAGTAATAAAGTGCATTGCATTTGTCATCCAAACTGATTGCACATCAGAAACATTTGTCGCAATTCGTTTTATTACTACATATGTTTGTGATACGCTGTTTGTTGAAATAACAGAGACATGGAAAACCAGACAGCCACACACATATACACTGACACATCTATTTTATTAAGGTGGATATAGAGATGCTTAACTGTATTTGTCATCCCCCAGAAGGAATCTCAATGGTTTTTATTTGGCTTTTTGACACTAATCAATAAAAAGAGTCATTAATGTCAAAGTAAAAACAGATCTGTGCAAAGTAGTCTGAATTACAGGCCTTCGGGTCAGTATTTATTAGATGGCCGCCATGACAGCCTTGAGTCTGTGCTCACAGGTCCGCTCTTGCAGCTCTGACATTTCTTCTTCTTCTTCTTCTTCTTCTTCTTCTTCTTCTTCACCAAACTGCTCCAACTCTGTCAGGTATCATGGAGATCCTGAGTGAACAACCTTTGGCTAATAAAGCCACAAATCGTCCCTTCAACTGGAGATCTGGACTCTGTCTTGACTGCTCCAGGACATTCACAGGGCTGCCTTGAAGCCATTCCTGGTGTAACAGCACTCTTTAAAATGGCCTTACAATTCCCAGAAGGAAGATGTGGCGCTGGATTTTAAAGGAAGCCATCGGAAGCCGGCAGGATTGTGATCATCATTTGTGTTGCCACCGCTGGATTACAGTTCCACTCACCCTGAGGATAACAGATTTCACCGGATCGGTATTCTCGTACTGCGCCTGCTTGTTTGTGGGGGTCTCATCTGAAGTGGGCATCATCTTTGTCTTCGAAGAGCTCCCAACTTTCACAATTCATCACCGAGCAAAAGCATCACGGTAGGATAAAACTTTGAATTACATTCATGGGGCTGTTGGGTGGGATTTTCATTTCATTCATTGCCCTCATCGGACTTTGTCGTGAGTCTTTACCGTTTATTCTGTATCTGTTGTCATGCGTGTGCACAAATGGGACAGCTGAAGGGCTTTGATGATTGTAACTCCCCACCACTCCAGCAGATGGTGCTGTGTCCCAATGCCTGTTCTCTTCCTCCCTCTGCAGACCTGAAGATTGACACCTATGACAGCAGTGACGTCACCTACTGTACGGTGCCGGTCTGTCCACCTGGACCCACCTCTTCCTGCCAGGGGGACTTAAGATGATCTGGAGTCAGTTCAATTGTGAACTCGCATCTGGAGAGACATCTCTGCGATTTCTGTGTGTTTTTCTTTGTTTCTTCAACTCCAGTTATATGGGAGTTGCCCCAACTCTTTATCAGAGTCTGCCCTTTCTCTTAAACTGTGTTAGTTCATTAATTATTGCCATCAGGGTGGGTTTCTGCGACTGTGTCATTGATTTTCTGCATCCGTCACTTGATCTTTATCATAGATCTGTGTTAACTACTGTGTTCCGTGTTGTGGCCGGTAGGGGGAGTTGCAGTACCCCAAATCCCAATCACAACCACGCTACAAGTCCCAGGTTCAAATGAAACAGGTTTTCAACCAAAGTGTCTTACAATAAGGTTTGTATATGTTGGTTCTTCACAAAAATTCTCTTCGCCTTTTTCATTCTCTTTTTTTTTTTCTCCTTTTTCATTCTCTTTTATTTTTTATTCTCGTTTGTTCCTCCACTCCTCCCTGGCGAGTGTTGTCCAGCTCCTCTCCCGACGCCGACTCATCTGAATGAAGTCAAGTGGTTTCCTTTATCTTAGACCCAGGAGTATTTCTAGTGTTAGTTCATAGCCTGATGGAAGTTGTTCCGGGTCAAAAGTAGGGACCACAAACTCTCACAACGCCCCGTAGAATCCAACAAGGCTGTCCCATGGGACTACAGTTCCCAGAATGCTTTGTGGGTGTCTCTATAGGTAGCGCCTCCCAGGGATGCTACCACCTAACATATTATGCCAGTCTGTGGTCTTGACCAGTTCTTTGATTCCTCAGCCAGTATTGTTCCTTGATTTGACCCTGATGGGACACCAGAATACCGAGCTGCAAACTGTCATTTTCTATCATCCTCCTGGTTAGGTTAGGGATGACCCTGCCTTTCTCATGAGCTTCCAATGGGCTGGTCTCCCACCCAGGTAAGGAACCTTGCCCCATCCCGGCCAGGATGCCTCCACAGGGTGTTGCAGTATCCCAAACACAACCATGCTACACAAGTCCCAGGTTCAAATAAAACAGGTTTTTCACCAAAGTGCCTTACAATAAATTTCATATACATTGGTTCTTCACAAATATTCTCTTCTCCTTTTTCTTTCTCTCTTGTTCCTCCACTCCTCCCTGGCGAGTGTTGTCCAGCTCCTGTCCCGACTCGGGTTCGACTGAATGAGGTTGGGCGGCTTCCTTTATCTTAGACCCAGGAGTATTTCTGGTGTTAGTTCATAGCCTGATGGAATATGTTCCAGGTTGAAAGTAAGGGACCACAAACCCTCACAGAACCCTGTAGAACCAAACGAGGCTGCTCCATGGGACTATAGTTCCCAGAATGCCTTGGGGGTGTCCATATAGGTAGCGCCTCCGAGGGATGCTGCCACTTAACATATCAGAGGAGCATATGGCCCTGACCAGTTCCTCAATTCCTCTGCCAGTTTTGTTCCTCAATCTGACCCTGCTGGGACACCAAAATACCGAGTTCCAAACTGCCATTTTCTGTCATCCTCCTGGCCATGGTAGGGAAGACCCTGGGGCTTCATGTACAACGGCGTGCGTAGAATTCACACTATAACATGACGTAAGCACAAAAGCAGAAATGTGCTTATGCACAAAAAAATCCAGATGCAAAACCTGTGCGTTCACCAACTTCCACGTTCTTCCCCTACGTAAATCCCAGTCAGTATGAAACTCCTCCCACAATTCCACCTATTTGAATATGCAAATCAATATAAATAGCCCTTAAGCTCAGCGTTCTGTGAAAAGGTAGTGGCAAAAGCACGGGGGGTTTGGGGGAATAGAAGAATTTTAGTGAATACCAAGTGGAGGCAAAGAAAAAAGTACTATTTAAAGTCTGCATGAACAGCCGAGTCGTAGCCCACCGTCTGAGTGTCATATGACAGCTTATTAGGGTACAGAGAAAAAAAAATAGGCATACAGTGGGGAAAAAGCTTGAAATGTCAACTTTAATCTCTAAATTTTCACTTTAATCATGTAGTTTATTTTGTCATTAAAATAGAAAATCATAAACTTTATCTTAAAATCATTTAATTTACTAGTTTCTCAAATTCTATCGTAAGTAAAGTAGCACGTTAAATGCTTTGTTTTGTATTTGATCTTCTATGTGCTTTGTGTGTGTGAATCACTACATGTTTCTTAAACGGGTTTTCTCTTCCTCCGACAGGACATAGAATCCATTACATTTGTGATATTACAGCTCTCTGAATAATTTAAATATTGACATTTATATGTGATATCATTGTCATGATGATAGGAGTTAAAGCGTGTTATTAAACATGGGAACACGATGGCGCAGTGATAGTGACGAGCTGGTGCCCTATCCAGTGATTGTTCCTGCCTCACGCAAGATGCTTGCTGTGCCGTGCGTGACCTTCGATGAAATAATTTCCTGCAGTAGCACTGTCTCTCTCAAACATACTAACCTCCAGTTCCTGTCCTTCCTTTTCTTTCTCCAAGTAACCAATCGGCACACAATCAGCTCTGTAATAGATGTTAAGCCATCTGTAAGCTTAGAACGCCAATTCTTCAAAACTTTTAAGGAACATTGAAATATCTTTGTAGTATGTGTTTA
Source organism: Polypterus bichir lapradei (assembly GCA_026402145.1). NCBI lineage: Eukaryota > Metazoa > Chordata > Cladistia > Polypteriformes > Polypteridae > Polypterus > Polypterus bichir. The sequence goes on from JANRMT010062834.1 coordinate 51,831,070, forward strand.
GAAGAATACAGCACGAGGCAGGAATAGTCCGTGAATAGGGTGCCAGCTCCTCGCTAGCGCTGCAACACCGTGTCCTCACATGTTTATTTAACAATATAGATTATGTAAATTAAGTTAAAGTTTTATCACTATAATATAATGAACATATTTTGCTGCATTTCATCTTAAAAATGATATCGTTATCATATGTAAATACGCGCTTTATAAAGTGGCTCAGGTTATGCAATATTATAACTGTATCGCAAGTTTACAGTGAGGTGATTGTACTAATAAGTACAAACAGTTCTACAAGGAGCACTAGATGGACTGATTGAGTGCGTTTAGAGTTCTTGGGATGAAACTGTTTCTGAACTGCGAGGTCCGTACAGGAAAGGCTCTGAAGCGTTTGTCATATAGCAGCAGTTCAAATAGACTGTGTGCATGGCTGAGGCAGCATGTGCTTGATGCTTTATACCCATAATTCTCTTTCCAATCAGCTGCTCGAGAGCTGTGATTCCACACTCGGATACAGCGATATAAATACTCCGAGTGGTGCAGTGAGAGTAATATGGAAAAAGATGATCCTCTGTGGCAACCCCTAACGGGAGCAGCTGAAAGAAGAAGAAGGTGCAGTGAGAGTAACAACGCTAAAGCAGTTATGGTATTTGGAATTGTTTGGCTATTCCATGGACCATTATATTGTTACAGGTTAATTACAATCAGATGCCGTAAACTAATAAACAATATGCAGTTAGTTTCAGTTTATTTATAAAGACGCGTCAGGGATGTGAATCTATAAAATAAAGGGTAACCACACAGGACCAGTAGCACTGCTTTGATGCAGGGTGCCGCCAGTTTGCTAAACCAAGGGGAGAACTTGCGTATGACAGGGTATGAGGTACCGTGTAAATGTGCGTGACTTTACGCCAAGTTTAGGTTTTATACATTGGAATTTGAGCTTGGCAACATTCACACGTAACATTTTTGTGTGTATTAATCCCCTTGGGAATAATAAAGTATCTATCTATCTATCTATCTATCTATCTATCTATCTATCTATCACAATCACTGCGCCACCGTGTTCCCATGTTTAATTCCTATCATCATGAAAATGATATCACGTATACATCTCAGTATTTTAATTATTCAGAGAGCTGTTATATCACGAATGTAATGGATTCTGTGTCCTGTCGGAGGAAGAGAAAGCCCATTTAAGAAGCACGTAGTGATTCACACATATAGAGCACATAAAAGAACACATACAATTCAAAGCATTTAATTTGCTACTTTAGTTACGATGGGATTTGATAAACTAGTAAATTAAATGATTTTAAGATTAAGTTTATGATGTTCTACTTTAATGACAAAATAAACAACATGATTAAAGTGAAAATTTCGAGATTAAAGTTGACATTTCGTGCTTTTATCCCCACTGTGTGCCTTTTTTTTTCTCTGTACCCTAATAAGCTTTCATGTGACACTCAGACGGTGGGCTACGACTCCTCTTCTCGGCGACTTTGATATGCGACTCTTTTTTTATTTCGGGCACTGTGTGACTTTGTGAACTTGAGCTTGCGAGTTTCTCCGACACTCTATGTCCCACGATCAGCTTCCTTTTCTTGTTTATCCCACTGTTTAAACCAACAAACAGTACGTTTTTCCTTTGCCTCCACTTGGTATTCGCTGAAATTCTTCTATTTCCCCCCGTGCTTTTGCCATTGCCTTTTCACAGAACGCTGAGCTTAAGGGCTATTTATATTGATTTTCATATTCAAAGAGGCATAATTGTGGGAGGAGACAGGGCAGGATAGCAGGTGTGTGTACGTGCGTTACTTTTCACGCTGACCGGGATTTATGTAGCAGAAGAACGTGGAAGTTGGCGAATGCACAGATTTATGCATCTGGATTCTTTTGTGCGTAAGCACATTTCCACTTTTGTCCTTGCGCCATGTTATAGTGTGGACTCATCGCACAGCGTTATGCATGAGGCCCCTGGAGTGTAGGCTGGTGACCCCAATTCCCACTACATGTGGTGTCACACTGACTTTAGTTTGGTAAAATGGCGGCTTTAAAGGCCGTGACCGGATGTGACGTCATCTGGACAGGAACCGGAAGTGGTGTCTTCGGGACTGGTAATGATGTCATCAATGGCCCTGGTACCAGAAGTGATGTCATCAATAGCACCGGCACCAAGTGGGATTTCCTGAGGATAGTCTGTAGAGGACGGAGAAAGAGAAAGTCAGTTCAGCTCACCACCCCCTGGTCTGGCGTGGTACTACTATTATTTAAGCCCTCTAGCTGCCTCCAAATCACACGTGGGTGACAATGTATTAAGAAAAATGCCTAAGACAAAGTGTGCTCGCTGAACTGGAATTGCTTCATGGCCGGCTATATTTACAACCATTCAAAAAATGTAAGTGTCATATTTTTGAATGGGCGTATAAGTCGGGGTCTGATTTTATGATCGATTTTTCGGGTTTCCCGACTTATACACGAGTTATATACGGTAATTTAGTCCACTTTGCAGAGATGCCATTTCACTTTGATAATAGAGAATGTCTGAATGGGTCATCCTTCAAAATTCCCAAACAATTTATTTAAGCTGGCATCAGTGGGCCCTGTTGTGAACTGGTACTTCAGCTCACGTGGCCCTGAATCGCATTAAGCAGCTTGGAGAAGCTCTTGTTTCTTGGCACTTACCTCACTCATAATAAATAATAAACTCACTAATAAATTTTTACACTTCTGTCCTGACATCTCTTAATCTCGAACTTCTTCCAATATAAATATTTACCTCTTCCTCTCATTCCACTTAGCTTATCCCACTGAATTCCAGAATTCAGTCTCATCTTATGAAATTAGGAGACCAAAGCTGCCCACATTAAGCCAGATGAAGCCTCACAAGCGTATTATAGTTTTAAGATCACCCCGATTAACTCCAGCCAGCGTGGACACCTTGTGGTTACAGTGCGGGCAGGTTAATCAGCTTGTTTGGGGTCAGGTGGCGAGTCACCACAAGAGATGAACTGGCACTCTTAAGGTTTAAAAATGAGTTGTGTAATGTTGTGGATAAACATTCCTCTTTTTTCAAAGAAGTCATTCATGCAGACCAGAAGAAAATGCAGAACAATTCTTTATTTGGACAAAGATATGTACAAACGTCTCAGTCCATGGAGTGAGCCCTCAATAAAACAATGCACAGTACCTCACCCAATAATACATCACATCATCTGACTCTAAATATGCTGTGAACCACCACCCAAACCAGACACAGACAGACGTGGGATACAAGTTCTAGGCGCATGTTTTTACTTTTCTTTCTTTTTCCCGCGTGGGAAACATCTTCCCCATTTCCCACGGGTACAGCACAGTCCATAGCACAATACAAATCTCTTCTTTCTCTCTTTCTCTTTCCTCCACTCCTCCGGACAAGCTTTATCTACCTCCAAACAACTCTGGCTCCCAGAGTAGTGGCGGCTGGCTCCTTTTATAAGGATCTGGGTGCTTGTTGACCCACTTCTGGCAGCACTTCCAGGTGTGCCCATAAGGGCTCAGCTGCTCTCCAGGCACCCCTTGGTGGTGGCCATGGGCCCCAGCAGGGTTGAGATTCCATGTTCCAAACCCATGGCACTGTTGCAACCCCAGGTGGGGCTGCCCTCTCACACACTCCAGGGAAGGTAATGTTCTGGATACGCTCTCTCCGCCATCCCGGCCACAATTCATAATATAGATAGATAGATAGATACTTTATTAATCCCAAGAGGAAATTCACATAATCCAGCAGCAGCATACTGATACAAAAAACAAAATTAAATTAAAGAGTCATAAAAATGCAGGTATAACAGACAATAATTTTGAATAATGTTAACGTTTACCCCCCGCCGGGTGGAATTGAAGAGTCGCATAGTGTGGGGTCTCCTCAGTCTGTCAGTGGAGCAGGACGGTGACAGCAGTCTGTCGCCGAAGCTGCTCCTCTGTCTGGAAATGATCCTGTTCAGTGCATGCAGTGGATTCTTCATGATTGACAGGAGCCTGCTCTGCGCCCGTCGCTCTGCCACGGATGTCAAACTGTCCAGCTCTGTGCCTACAATAGAGCCTGCCTTCCTCACCAGTTTGTCCAGGCGTGAGGCGTCCTTCTTCTTTATGCTGCCTCCCCAGCACACCACCGCGTAGAAGAGGGCACTCACTACAGTCATCTGGTAGAACATCTGTGGCATCTTATTGCAGATGTTGAAGAACGCCAACCTTCTAAGGAAGTATAGTCGGCTCTGTCCTCTCTTACACAGAGCATCAGTATTGGCAGTCCAGTCCAATTTATCATCCAGCTGCACTCCCAGGTATTTATAGGTCTGCACCCTCTGCACAGTCACCTCTGATGATCACGGGGTCCATGAGGGGCCTGGGCCTAATATGCAGAGCTCCATCCAATCAACAAGTGCCACCAGAGTTTTCTGACTCCTTTTGTCTCTCCCATTAATCAGAATGTTGCCTTGTAATTGAGGTGGTCTGCGGACTCTTCTATTGATTTTAGCTCTGCTTCATAGGAGGGATGTTTTGGCTTTCCCATTAGTTTATTCCCACTTTCTAGAGGGGGTGTTTGTTACTCATCTATTTCATTTTACGCTTGGCAACTACCTTGGTGGCTCCTCTAAGATGAGTCATTAGCCTTACATGCTTAAAACAGCATTTAGTTAAACCTTTAGTTATATTCAATCCTTATATTTATGTTTAAAAATTCATTCTTATAGCTTCATGTAAGTATATACTTGTATTAAATTGTAAAATGATGTCATGTGTGAAAGGATTTCACAAGATACAGAGGAAGGTTTGGGGGCAGCCACCCATTGTCACGCTTGGGTTACAAAGTTGCAAAGATTCATTCAGGGTTTTCAAGAAACAGAAACTTTATTCGTAAACAGCATAACACAGCATAAAGAATAAAGCAGAGTATGTCTGGGGGAAGACAGACAAGGCAGTGAGACCAAAGGACAGACGCATTACAGGCTTTTAAATGTTCGAAGCGCCGTGCGAGATGAAGAGCACGTGGCACGAGAGCAGCAGCAAGCCAACAGCTGGTCAAGCAAAGAGGAGATAATAAACTGTATTTGTTTCCCATTGAATCACTGTTTAAGAGGGGGTTTCGGAGGAGCAGCCACGTCCCCTTGGGGCTGCGTTCAGCATCTTTACACCATATACTTGAAATAGGCTGCTAAATTGAAAGCTGTGGTTCAAATGGTACCGGTCTCAACACAGAAAGTACAGACAGGCAAAGATGGTGGTTTTAACTCTTTTAGGGCGGATGTCGACTTTTGTCGACAGGAGGGGTTGAGGGCGAATGTCGACTAAATTCGACATCCAGGGATAGAGGGCGATAATCAGCTGTTAATGGCGACAAATCTCACTGTCACATCACAGGCATTCCCTCTGTGCTTGGAGGAATGCTAGACTCGTTGACTCGGCAACTAATCCTTGTGAGTTGCGAAATGTAAACAATGGCAAGATGGCATCCACATGTGACGAGAGAGCGAAGCGAGTGCAGAAAAGAAAACACTCCGCAGACAATGTTTTGCGCATTATCGCGGAGTCAGACTCTGATTTTTCAGAATCGGATTTTATTGACAGTGATCAGGAGATCGAGCAAGAGATAGAGAAGCAGGCATCAGCTGATCAAACACCAGCCGATGCTGCGCCAGCGGATCTGCTGCCAGTTGAGCGCTTCGCGCAGCCGATGCATCTACGGCAAGGTTCGCGTGGGATAAATACACAGACATTGATCCGTTGAGAGCCGATCTGGCTGCTGGACTTCACAAGATGGCATGGCTTGCTGTTGGACACGACAGATCACCAGCTGCTGTACTCCAGGCTGCTCTCTCCTGATGCTGCTTTTCAGCTACCGTCAGACGAGATAAACAGGTAGGCAGAGAAATTTTTTGAATCGCGGGCTGCGTTTGCATCGCATTCTCGTTTTTCAAAGTGTAAACCCACAACAAAAGACGAGATGAAGCGTGCTGTGGTATTACAAATAGAGATGGGACAGAACTGGTGATATAACTTCACTGAGCATTGGTCCAAACGTGCTTTGTCCCCTGGTGGCTTTGGACAGGTTATGCAGCATGGTGATAGGTACGTGCTGCTGCAAAGTTTTATTCACTTCTGTAATAAACAGAAGCAAATCCCATGGGGCGAGCCAGGCTATAATCCCATGCATAAAGTTCATAAAGTTTCAGAAGATGAAAAGAGGTGACAATACAGTTTTCATGCGGGCAGAAAACTTGGTGGCAGTGGAATGGCACAATGGCAAAAGGGTGACTTGTCTCTCTACAGTACACACTAACAATATATGTGAGAAAGTGCAGCAACAGACAATTGAAAAGTAGGCACCAAAGCAACATGTATTGTAAGCAGTGCAATGTGGCAATGACTGAAATTGGCTGCTTTGAGTGAGATCAGACTTTGCAGGACTTAGCTGTGTAAAATGTACGTGATATGTATGTGAAATCATAGAGTATGCAGGCTCATACAACATGCAAGACAGTAACATTTGTCAAAAGTAAATATTTTTTGTTGATTTGATATGTTAAACAATTGCTTTGTGTTCTTTTTTAAAAAATGTTAGTTTTTGGAAAAATATTCAGCCCTGGGAGATAAGAAACAAAAAAAAAATTAGCCCTAAAAGAGTTAAAGCCGGCCAGTGGAAGTGATGTCATCAGGGCCTGGAACCAGAAGTGACATCGTCGGGCTCGGAAACGGAGGGATGTCATCGGGAACTAGAACCGGAGGTGACGTCATCGAGTCCAGACAAAATTTCCCGTGGTTGGTCTGCCAATGAAAAAGAGGAAGGATCAGTGCACTCTACCACTCCCTGGTCTGGCATGGAATTATCCCTTTGTGAGCCCTTCAGCTGTCTCCCATGCGCACGTGTGTGACACTTGTATTGATTAAAAATATTGATTAAAATTCTATATCGTACCACCAGGACTGGACCCAGAATTGCCTTCTGCAGATCTGAATATAATATGTTCATCTCATCCTTTAATCCATTAATATTTTGTCTACGTGACTATACATCTTTTGTCTGACGTGAACCTAAATCATCAGAGCTAATTAGTGTGTTGCCATATTCAATGCACAAATAAGAATTAGTGAAAAGGATGCAATAACTTTGATAGGGGAAATTGTGAGCAGATGTGCCAAAGTGTTAAAGAGATGGACTGGGATAAAATTTTAAGTGTGGAGGAGCAGTGAAATGGGTTTAAAAATGTGATACATGCATTGCAGGACTGGTGTTAAAATTTAAGATTAGAAGGAAATTTAAAACAAAAAAAATTTCTGTGGGTTAATAAAGAGTTGAAAAAGAAGCTGCAAAAGAAAAAACAGACAAATAAGGTGTATAAGACAAACAACCCCAGTGTGACTCATATGAGAACATGAGGGCAGCCATTAAGAAGAACATCAGGGAAGCTAAAATTTGTGAATTTGTGAATTTCCCCTTGGGATTAATAAAGTATCTATCTAT
>JANRMT010062834.1:51917887-51930846 GCA_026402145.1 Polypterus bichir lapradei
CGATAGTTCATAATATCCACGCAGACTTCCACGTAAGAGCGGGAGTTTTCCGTTTTAACAAGCAGCGTATTGCACTGATACGAAATAGCTGTGTGTGTATATATGTAGATATGTATGTATATGTATATATATGTTTATATATGTGTGTGTGTATGTGTATATATATATGTATTTGTGTGTATATATGTTTGTGTATGTATGTATGTGTGTATGTATATGTATATTTATGTTTATATATGTGTGTGTGTATGTATATATATATGTATTTGTGTGTATATATGTGTGTGTATGTATGTATGTATGTATGTGTGTATGTATATGTATGTGTATATATGTAGATATATATATATATGTATGTATATATGTGTGTGTGTATATATATGTGTATATGTATAGATATGTATATATATATGTTTATGTGTGTGTGTGTAAATATATATATTTATATATATATATATATATATATATATATGACAGCAACACTCATCACTCACAACAGTGACAAAACAATTACATTGACAATCATGTTACATTATTTTCAAAATGTTTCCTTTTCTTTTTCATTGCTTCTTTAACACACTACTTCTCCGCTGCGAAGCGCGGGTATTTTGCTAGTTCCTTATATAAAGACAATGCTTCCCACTGAGCTGCCTGTTTCCACAGCCTTTAATCGGGATGTGGGCAGTTCCAAAATGGAGACGGACAGGTGGCCTCGCCCCTTGGGGACTCCACCCACAAGGAAAATACTCACATTTAATTATACACTAATTGCATAACAGTTCAAAAACATCATTAAAATACATAAGGGATTCCATTTGACCACAACAGAATCCCATAATGATACAAGCCCAGTTCAGTCAATGAGCCATAAAACACAAAGAAAATATATTTTATTAGGCTCTGTTCTGTGTGATTCATTTGCTGAATATACAAAGGGACAGATATGGTGGCTTGCAAAAGTATCCTCCCCCCCCCCCCAGTATTTGTCCTGTTTTGTCACTTTTTTTTGCCATCATTCGATTTATACAACATGCCTGGCACTTTAAAGGTGCCCAATATTTTTTATTGTGACACAAACCATAATTAAGACACACAAAAAAACTCAATCCTGAGCGGGCAAAGGTATTCACCCCTAAAAGTCCATACTTTGCAGAGCCCCCCTTTAAGCTGCAAGTCTCCTGTCGAGTGTCTCTATTAGCTTGGCGCACCTCACCACTGGTATTTTGGACCATCTTTAAAGGCCAAACTGCTCCAACTCCTTCCGGTTCGATGGGCCGCGTTGGCGTCCAGCCATCTTCAAGTCATGTCACAGATTCTCCATTGGATTGAGGTCTGGGCCATTCCAGGACATTTCAGTGTCTCCCTGTAAACCACTCCGGTGTGGCTTTAGCAGTATGTTGGGGGACATTCATTGTCCTGCTGGAAAGTGAACCTTCATCCCAGTCTCAAATCTCTGGTGGACTCAAACAGGTGTTCCTCAAGGTTACTCGATGATAACCCTCAGTTCTTTGCATTCATTTTCATAAAGCGTTGGACTCAGTTGATGAAGCTGCCCTTTGGGACATCCTGAGACTTCACAGGATCTCCTCGAGGATGCTGGATATCATGGCCGGCCTGTACATGGGTACTGCAAGTACTGTGCAGAGTGGAGGCAGAACCTCTGCATTTTTCCCAGTTGATTCTGGGGTTCGTCAGGGGTGTGTTCTGCTTCTACTCTGTTCAATGCTTGTATGGACTGGGTCGTGGGGTCCAGTGGCTGTGGGGTATCTTTTAATGAAGAAAAATTCACGGACCTTGACTTTGGTGACCATGCTGTGATTTTCATGGAATCAATGGAGGCTCTGATCGGGGCTCTCAAGAGATTGAGCGAGGAGTCTGAGTGTCTGGGCTTGCCATGGCCCTGATGAAAACCAACATCCAGGCCTTTAATGGCCTCTTGGGCACGGCCATCAGCAGTGTGTCTGTCTGTGGAGAGAGTGTCGACCTCATCGAGAGGTTTACTGACCTCGGCAGTGACATTCAGGTGTCTCTGGTGACTCTTCTTATGAAGTCAGTGGACAGATTGGGAGAGCATAGGGTTCATGAGGTAGCTGGAAAGGGGTGTGTGGTGCTCCTGATATCTACAAAAGGATGAAGGTCCAAGTCTTTAGAGTCCTGGTGCTCTCTGTTTGTGAGACATGGACACAATCCAGTGACCTGAGATGAAGATTGGACACCTTTGGTGTATCTTTGGAGAATCTTTGGGTCCCACTGCTTTGACTTTGTGTTGCTCATGGAGTCCCGAATGAGGCACATGACCTGCACTGTGAGGGAGTGTCAGTTACGGCACTACGGCCATGTGGCGCGATTACCCGAGGGTTCACCTGCAAGTGCATTTTGTATGTCTGTATGCATTTTCTAGTGTATCTCACACTATTGAATTAAAATATGAATGCTGTCAAAACAAAACAATGCAATTCCAAACACACAGATATGACTTATTCATTTGTCATTTTGTCACATGTCACTGTGTCACTTTATTCACAGGTCCAGTTGCACATGTGATGTGTTTTTTAGTTAGTCAGATGACTGGCACTGAGGTGTTTGGTGGAGTGGAGCCCCCTTCGGTTCACTCTTATGGAGTCACTTTAATGTTCGTCTGTCAGTTTTGTTCTGAACTTTGATTTCATGACATTCATGTCAGACTCACAGAGGTATGGAGACCCAAACAAATAGACATTTTCAGAGCTGCTTGGTGAAGATTCTTCTAGTTATCTGGCTCTATTAAGCTCCGGAAATGCTGAGAATGCGGTTGAGACTTTAACTGCACATTATTTTGAAGGTTTAGTAATATATAATATATAAAATCCAATGTCTCTCTGTCTGTCTGTCTGTCCGCTTTTCACGAGAGAACTACTTAACGGATTTAGATCTTTTTTTTTCTATAATTTGCTTGAACATTCCTGTTGATTTTGCGACTTTTCTCATTTCGCTATGTATCAGAGTTCGCTTGCCGTACCGATTTATTAGCGCGAATCCCAGAAATACGCGGCGGGACGAGGGAAGGGGCCTTCCTCACTCACTCGCCAGCTTAAGGGTGTGGGGTCCTTAACTCCATTTAGCTAACAAATGAGAGAACAATTGAATTCAACTTTGTCTGATATTTAAAATAAAGTGTTACTTAGGTCTTGATGAGTTTGAGTCCGGATATTCTCTTAAGTGTACGCCACATTAAAAAGACAGATTGCAATTCATATGATTCTTTGGAAAGATCGCCCACCCCTAATTTGACTAATACAAATGCTGAGAGAAATTAGGGTCCTTCAGCTCGGTCAGCTCATCTTGCAAAAGACGCCACCTTCCGTGCTGCAAGGCTTCTTATATCATGTGGCTTGGCAGGAGGCGGGGCTAAATGACCTCACTGGGCGGTTTCTCAGAGCTGTGGAGAGAAAAGGAGAAAGAAGTGGTTAGCAACAGCGCTCCCTCTCGCCCCGGCGGGTTATTACATACCTCAAGTGAACCAGCAAGGAAATCCTTGGAAGTGTGAGAGTGACACAGACATACTTACTTACCCAGCATGTAAAGGAATAGGTGGGTGTACCCTTCCCTGACCCCTAACCCTTCCTATGACTGAACCCAGCTAATCAGCACAGACATTTTGGATTATCTGCCGTGGTAAAGCGTAACCAGCAGAACACACCCTGACTAGATAATCTCTCTGTTACTGTTATCCAGCTGCTGCTTACAATAAAGCCAGTCAGATTCACCCGACGCACATGTGTGTCATGTCTACCTCTGTACTGAGACCCCTTTTCAGTACCGGCAGCCACCCACATATCAGAAACCGAGACAGCAACAGTTCCTAAGAATCCCCACTGTGACCAAGGTCAGCAGCAGATGTGACAGGGGACACCGTCTTTTCAATCTCGACCTTGATAGGTGGTACCCAAATGTCTGGGGAAAGGAGCGGATAATGAGAAAAGTGCGTCTCGCCTGCCATTTATTAAAAGGCTCCAGATGAATCTCTTTATGTGGCTGATGAAAAGGAAAGTATAATTGTCTTCTCCACTTCAAATAATTGCTTGTGCCTTTTTATTAATGTTTTATCACTCGTTCGCACTGATCTCAGCTGCATGTCTTAGATGTTGCGATAAAGCCTCCAGTTTCGACTTCTTGCCTTGTTACTTTTCAAGTGTGTGCAAATAGGGGCGTCCCCTTCTTGAAGATATTGTTTGACGAGAAGACAAAGCTTGTCACCCAGGAGGGCAGCCGCAAAACACAATTTAGTCAAATATTAATATTCAAAACAAACTGCCTGTCTGCCTTGACTTTGCTCCAAAGCAGTGAGTTGCATGCAAACTTACAACATTGATCTTAGTATTATAGAGGCAGTAAGACTTGAGAACGGAAGAACAGAAACGAAAAACGAGGACCGGGCTCCCGACGGACGCCACGATTAAGTTTGTTGTCCAAAGGATGTGAAAAGATTACATCAACAAAAGTTGATTACCTGAACAAAAGTTGGGCGAAACGTCTTTTTGAGAAAAGAAACACCAACTTCTGGTTAAGGCTTCATAATAATAATAATAATAATAATAATAATAATAATAATAATAATAATAACACATTTTATTTATATAGCGCCATGCTTAAGGCTTCAACTGAATAGGACTGAGACTGGAACAGGGCATGGCTCCATTGTAGGGGTACAGACAGAACAAATGTTAATATCTGCGTCAACCTTTAATAATAATAATAATAATAATAATAATAATAATAATAATAATAACAACACATTTTATTTATATAGCGCCATGCTTAAGGCTTCAACTGAATAGGGCTGAGACTGGAACAGGGCATGGCTCCATTGTAGGGGTACAGACAGAACAAATGTTAATGTCAGCGTCATCTTTTAATAATAATAATAATAATAATAATAATAACAACAACACACTTTATTTATATAGCGCCATGCTTAAGGCTTCAACTGAATAGGGCTGAGACTGGAAGAGGGCATGGCGCCATTCTAAGGGAATAGACAGAACAAATGTTAATGAAGAATGGGCCCTATTCCGGGGGGTATTTTGTGTTTTTGTTGTTACATTGCCCAAAAATCAGTTATCATTGCTGGTTTCATTTCATTGTATTCCTTTTTAATTTGATCAACCAAAATTCAATCACAAAAAAAAAAAAATATTAATAATCAAAATCGTCACATGACAGCCCGGGATCCTCTGATTGATGTTGTTTATGTGCCTCAGTCTCTAGTTTTGGTTGTGTCTCAGTATTTAAGGTGCCTTTGTTATGTTCAATGTGTTTTGTTGGTGGTCTCCAAGGGACGGGGCCACCTGACAGTCGCTACCAGGGACTGCCCACTGCCCAATAAAACCAGAGGGTCTCCCATTGTTCCTGGTGGTTCATTTCAAATGCACTGCTTACATCCGTAGACAAAATCGAAATTGCGCCCACAAAACCAAGTTACCGGAACTATTCTCTAATATTTCAGTAACTTCAGATGTTGCGAAACTGGAAAACTGGTCCTAGGCAAAGGACATGACAAAGAGCGGTTCAAAAAACCTCCTATGATATATAAAAACTTTGGATGGCTTTATCCCTTGCCTGAAATGGGGGTCACCGGGGCCCCCCTCTGAAGCCAGACCTGGAAGTGGTGCTTGATGGCGAGCACCTGGTGGCCGGGCCTGCACCCATGGGGCTCGCCCAGGCACAGCCCGAAGAGACAACGTGGGTCCCCTTTTCCATGGGCTCACCACCTGTAGGAGCGGCCAAGGAAGTCGTGTGCAGTGTGAGTTGGGTGGTGGCCGAAGGTGGGGACCTTGACGGTCCAATCCTCGGCTACAGAAGCTGGCTCTTGGGACGTGGAATGTCACCTCTCTGAAGGGGAAGGAGCCTGAGCTAGTGCGCGAGGTCGAGAGGTTCCGGCTAGATATAGTCAATCTCACCGTGACGCACAACTTGGACTCTGGAACCAATCTCCTTGAGAGGGGCTGGACTCTCTACCACTCTGGAGTTGCCCCCGGTGAGAGGGGCTGAGCAGGTGTGGGCATACTTATTGTCCCCCTACTTGAAGCCTGTTCATTGGGGTTCACCCCAGTAGACAAGAGGATAGTCTTCCTACACCTTAGTGTGGGGGGGACAGGTCCTGACTGTTGTTTGTGCGTATGCAACGAACGGCAGTTTGGAGTACCCACCCTTTTTGGAGTCCCTGGAGGGGGTGCTAGAGGGCATACCTTCTGGGGACTCCCTCGATCTGCTGGTAAACTTCAATGCTCACGTGGGCAATGACAGTGAGACCTGGAAGGGCTTGATTGGGAGGAATGGCCCCCCGATCTGAACCCGAGCGGTGTTTTGTTATTGGACTTCTGTGCTCATCACGGATTGTCCATAATGAACACCATGTTCAAACATAGGGGTGTTCATATGTGAACTTGGCACCAGGACACCCTAGGCCTCAGTTCGATGATCGACTTTGTGGTCGTGTCGTCGGACCTGAGGCCACATATCTTGGACACTCGGGTGAAGAGAGGGGTGGAGCTGTCAACTGATCACCACCTGGTAAGTTGGATTTGATGGTGGGGGAGGATGCCGATCAGGCCTGGTAGGCCCAAAAGTATTGTGAGGGTCTGCTGGGAACGTCTGGCAGAGTCCCCTGTCAGAAGTAGCTTCAACTCCCACCTCTGGCAGAACTTCAACTTCGTCCCGAGGGAGGTGGGGGACATTGAGTCTGAATGGGTCATGTTCCGTGCCTCTATTGTTGAGGCGGCTGACTGGAGCTGTGGCCATAAGGTAGTTGTTTCCTGTCGTGGCAGTAATCCCCGAACCCATTGGTGGACACCGGCAGTGAGGGATGCCGTCAAGCTGAAGAAGGAGTCCTTAATAACATTTTGTCCTGTGGGACTCTGGAGGCAGCTAATAGGTTGCTAAGGCAAAAACTTGGCCGTGGGAGGAGTTTGGGGAGGCCATGGAGAACGACTTTCGGACGGCTTTGAGGAGATTCTGGTCCACCATCCAGCGTCTCAGGAGAGGGAAGTAGTGCAGTGTCAACACCGTATATGGTATGGATGGTGCGCTGCTGACCTCGACTCGGGACGTTGTGGGTCGGTGGGGGGAGTACTAAAGACTTCCTCAGTCCCACTAACATGCCTTCCAATGAGGAAGCAGAGCCTGGGGACTCTGAGGTGGGCTCCCCCATCTCTAGGGCTGAGGTCACTGAGGTGGTCGAAAAACTTCTTGGTGGTAGAGCCCCGGGGGGTGGATGAGATATGCCTGGAGTTCCTTGAGGCTCTGGATGTTGTAGGACTGTCTTGGTTGACACGTCTCTGCAACATTGCATGGACATCGGGTACAGTGCCCCTGGACTGGCAGACCGGGGTGGTGGTCCCCCTCTTTAAGAAGGGGGACCGAAGGGTGTGTTCCAACTACAGAGGGATCACACTCCTCAGCCTCCCTGGAAAAGTCTATTCAGAGGTCCTGGAGAGTAGGGTCTGTCAGATAGTCGAACCTCAGATTCAGGAGGAACAGTGTGGTTTTCGTCCTGGTCGCAGAATAGTGGACCAGCTCTACACCCTGGGTAGGGTCCTGGAGGTGCATGGGAGTTTGCCCAACCAGTCTACATGTGTTTTGTGGACTTGGAAAAGGTGTTTGACCGTGTCCCTCAAGGAATCCTGTGGGGGGTGGTACTCCGAGAGTATGGGGTACCGGACCCCCTGATAAGGGCTGTTCGGTCCCTGTACAACCGGTGTCAGAGCCTGGTCCGCATTGCCGGCAGTAAGTCGAGCCTGTTTCCAGTGAGAGTTGGACTCCGCCAGGGCTGCCATTTGTCACCGATTCTGTTCATAACTTTTATGGAAAGAATTTCTAGGCACAGCCAGGGCGTTGAGGGGGTCCAGTTTGGTGGACTCAGGATTGGGTCACCGCTTTTTGCAGATGATGTTGTCCTGTTTGCTTCATCAGGCCGTGATCTTCAGGTCTCTCTGGATCGGTTCGCAGCCGAGTGTGAAGCGGCTGGGATGGGAATCAGCACCTCCAAATCCGAGACCACGGTCCTCAGCTGGAAAAGGGTGGAGTGCCCTCTCAGGGTTGGGCTTGTTCACGAATGAGGGAAGAATGAAGCGTGAGATCGACAGGCGGATCGGTGAGGCGTCCACAGTGATGCGGGCTCTGCATTGGTTTGTTGTGGTGAAAAAGGAGCTGAGCCGTAAGGCAACGCTCTCAATTTACCAGTCGATCTACGTTCCTATCCTCACCTATGGTCATGAGCTGTGGGTAGTGACCGAAAGTACAAGATCGCGAATACAAGCGGCTGAAATGAGTTTCCTCTCAGGGTGTCTGGGCTTTCCCTTAAAGATAGAGTGAGAAGCTCAGTCATCCGGGAGGGGCTCAGAGTAGAGCCGCTGCTCCTCCACATCGAGAGGAGTCAGATGAGGTGGCTCGGGCATCTAATCAGGATGCCTCCTGGACTCCTCCCTGGTGAGGCTAACCGAGAGGAGGCCCCAGGGAAGACCCAGGACATGCTGGAGGGACTATGTCTCTCGGCTGGCCTGGGAACGCCTCAGGATTCCCCCAGAAGAGCAAGTAGAAATGGCCGGGGAGAGGCAAGTCTGGGCCTCTCTGCTCCAGCTGCTGCCCCCGAGACCCGATCTCGGATAAGTGGAAGAGGATAGATGGACCTCAAAGAGGTCATTTAGTCAGTTACTCCTAGTGGTCCCTAGATGGAGGTATAAATGGAGAGGTGACCAGACTTTTTCAGTAGCTGCCTCCTCTCCCTGGAGCACATCAGAACGGCCCCCTCTTCAGTCACATTTAAGTTATTACTGAAGGCGTACTTCTTCACGCTATTGAATCAATGGTGTGAGTGAGACATTTTTGTCCTTTCTTTTATTGTCATCTTGCTGCTATTATTTTATTGTATTTTATTTTACTTTTGTTTTAATTTAGTTTATTTAAATTTTATGTGATTGATATTCACATAATACAATTTTATTTATTTATTTATTTATGATTGTTCAGCACTTTGGTCAGTGTTGGATGTTTTTTAAATGTGCTTAATAAATACACTTGAAGTTAATTATTTTCCGCTTTGTTGCTGTTCTTTCTGATCTTAAAATAGGTAATTGCGATAGTAATTGACAAGAAGAATTCAGAATTCATTGCACAATTGCAGTATTTGAGGGTTCCTCTGAAGGGCCTATTTCTCTTTCACAATTTGACTCAAAAACTAATCAGCATATTGTCATCTCATAACAGCTTAGGTTTCGTGGTTGGTATTTTTCCATCCAGCCATTTTAGCCAAATAAAAAGTGACACACAGACACACACACACACACACAGACACACACCCATCATCGACATATCAATATTTTCGGTATCAGGGTACCCTGAAACGTTGAGATCCATCAAAAACTGGAGATCAAAATTTTTGACGATTGTGAAGCTTTCGCTCCTCCCCCATAGATAAAAGGTTATGGTGGTTTGGGGGAACAAAGCAAAACAAGATGCACATGACCAACATAAATAAAAGAATCGACAGTGAACAAAAGAGACGTAAAAGAAGAATATGAACCCCAGCCTGGAGATATAACAGCTGTAGGTGGGTGTAGGACACTTAATAACTACAAAAACTAATCAGCACATCGTCATCTCATAACAGCTTAAGTTTCAAGTTTGGTTTTTGTCATTTCAGTCATTTTAGCTTAGGAAACTGTGAAATACAGACAGAGACACACACAGACAGACACAGACCCATCACTGAGATATCAGTGTTTTTAGGTATCAGGGAACCCTAAAACATTGAGATCAGTTGTAAAAAGCAGATCGAAAGTTTTTGACGACTCTGAAGCTTTCAATCCTCCCCCATAGACGATAGGTGCACATGACCAACATAAATAAAAGAATCGACAGTGAACAAATGAGACGTAAAAGGAGAATATGAACCCCAGCCTAGAGACATAACAGCAGTAAGTGGGTGACACCTCTGATCTCCTACTCTGAGGCTGGACAAATTTATATTCTAGTCAGACTTTCAGTGCAATCCCTAGGAGTCATTTGGAGACGCCTGACCAACTGGGGTCCTGGTCACCCTATAATTTACCGTCAGAGTGCCACGTTCACCTGGTATCCATAATGGACAGTCTCTGTCATAAACATTGCCTCTCATGGATGTTATTTCCTAACATTTGTCATAAGTGAATTGCTTTGCAAGTTCCATTTCCTGCAAATTACCAGACATGTTGTGAAATTAAGGCATTTTCTAAATAAGTGGAATTCTGAGAAATTAATTTGTGCATTTCTTTCTAGTAAGATTGATTACTGCAATGCAGTGTTCACTGGATGTTCAAACTGTTCTTTAAACAGCCTCCAGTTATTCCAAAATGCTGCTGCCAGAATTAATACAAGAACAAGAAAATACGAACACATAACTCCAGTTCTTCAATCCTTACCCTAGCGCCCGGTTAAGTTTAGGGCAGATTTCAAAATCCTCCTTTTAATATATAAAGCATTAAATGTCTGAGGTCCGGCTTACTTGTCTGAACTTATCATGACTTGCAAACCTGAGCGCACATTAAGATCTCAAGATGCCAGTCTGCTTCTGATTCCAAGGATTAATAAAATAACATTGGGAGGTCAAGCTTTTAGTTACAGGGGGTCCCTAAACTGTGGACTGGTCTGCCTGCTACTATAAGAGATGCCCCTTCGATCTCAGCTTCCAAATTCCAGCTGAAGACTCACTACTTCAGTTTAGCACACCCTGACTAGAGCTGTGATTAACTGCACATCTCTGTTGTCAGTCATTAGCACTAAAACATAAGTAACATGATAGTTAGAATTTGATACTAACCCTCACCTGTTCTGTTTCTCTTCTCAGTACTCAAATGAAGCACTTGGTGCCACGGCCCACCTGCCAAGTTGTTTTGCCTGCCAAAGGTAAAGTAATCCCTGATGGAGGATCTCAGGAAGCGCGTTGAGCAAAGGGGTTCTGTCATCAGATTGTCTGGCCCAGCACTGACTCAGCTGTGTAATGGCCAATAGGGGGAGGCAGCTTGATGACCGAGGTCTTCAGGACTCTAAACAAATCCAAATCCTATGATGTGATATCATCTACTGTTGAATTCTGCTCTGTACTTGTAATATTTCTATCGCACTATTTTGTTGTATTGAGGATTACTTGTGTTCTGTTCTGTGTATTGTGTTGTATTCCTGCCCTTATTTGACACCCACTGCATGCCCATCCTATCTGGAAAGGGGTCTTTCCTTGAACTGCCTTTCCCAAGGTTTCTTCCATTTTGTTTACCTTACAAGGATTTTTTTTGGGTGTTTTTCCTTGTCTTCTTAGTGAGTCAAGGCTGGGGGGCTGTCAAAAGGCAGGGCCTGTTAAAGACCATTCCGGCACTCCTTGTGTGATTTTGGGCTATACAAAAATAAATTGTATTGCATTGTATTGTACTCAAACAAAGAAGAAATAAATTCCAAAAGGGTATTTGTTCTAATTTAATTCTTTATTTTTTTAAATTAGAACATTAGAACAATCTGGATGAGAACAGGCCATTCAGCCCAACAAAGCTTGCCAATCCTGTCCACTTAATTCTTCCAAAATAACATCAAGCCGAGTTTTGAAGGTCCATAAAGTCCTCCTGTCTACCACATGACATGGTCACTTATTCCATATGACTGTTGTCCTAGTATTTGTATGAAATTTACCCTTAGTAAGTTTCCACCCGTGTTCTTGTTGAACTCATTTTAAAGTCACAGTCTCGATCCACTGTACTAATTCCTTTCTTAATTTTAAAAACTTCAAATCAGGTCTGCTCTTCATCTCCTGTAAAGGCTCATCTCTTTTAATCCTTTCTCATAACTCATCCCCTGTAGCCCTGAATACGCCTAGTCGCTCTTCTCTGGACCTTTTCTTGTGCTGTTATGTCCTTTTTGTAGCCTGGAGACCCAAACTACATACAGATGAGGCCTCACCAGTGTGTTATAAAGCTTGAGCAGAACCTCCTGTGACTTGTACTCCACACATCAAGGCGCTATATAACCTGACATTCTGTTAGCCTTCTTAATGACTTCTGAACAGTGTCTAGCAGTTGATCATGTCCAGTCCGCTACGACTCCTAAATGCAGTCACCGTCTTGATCCACTGCACTAATTCCCTTCATAATGTGAAACACTTCAAATCATGTCTGTTCTTCATCTCCTGTAAAGGCTCAGCTCTTTTAATCTTTCCTCATAACTCATCCCCTGTACCCCTAAATCAGCCTAGTCGCTCTTCTCTGGACCCCCTCTAGTGCTGTTATGTCCTTTTTGTGGCCTGGAGACCCAAACTGCACCCAGGACTCCAAATGAGGCCTCACCAGTGTGTTATAAAGCCTGAGCAGAACCTCCTGTGACTTGTACTCCACATATCAAGGCGCTATATAACCTGACATTCTGTTAGCCTTCTTAATGACTTCTGAGCACTGTCTGGCAGTTGATAGTATCTAGTCCAGTACAAATCCTAAATGCAGTCACCGTCTTGATCCACTGGACTAATTCCCTTCATAATGTTAAACACTTCAGTCAGGTCTCCTCTTCATCTCCTGTAAAGGCTCAGCTCTTTGAATCTTCCCTCATAACTTATCCCCTGTAGCCCTGGAATCAGCTTAGTTGCTCTTCTCTAGACTTTTTCTAGTGCTGCTTGGTCACGTATTCCAAGTGTGAAGAAAAACTTCCTGTTCATGCAAAATTTCCCCTTCACAAGTTTCCGACTGTGTCCCTGTGTTCTTGTTGAACTCATTTTAAAGTCACCGTCTCGATCCACGGCACTAATTCCCTTCATAATTTTAAAAACTTCAAATCAGGTCTGCTCTTCATCTCCTGTAAAGGCTCATCTCTTTTAATCCTTTCTCATAACTCATCCCCTGTAGCCCTGAATACGCCTAGTCGCTCTTCTCTGGACCTTTTCTTGTGCTGTTATGTCCTTTTTGTAG
>JANRMT010062834.1:51941915-51965746 GCA_026402145.1 Polypterus bichir lapradei
ATAGATAGATAGATAGATAGATAGATAGATAGATAGATAGATAGATATGAAAGGCACTATATGATAGATAGATAGATAGATAGAAATGAAAGGCAATATATGATAGATAGATAGATAGATAGATAGATAGATAGATAGATAGATAGAAATGAAAGGCACTATATGATAGATAGATAGATATGAAGAGCAATTTTTAGCCAATAGATAAAAAATTATTAATTAGCATTACACAGATTTTATACCTTTTTTTTCGATGATGTAATAATGGCTGACAATAACTCATTCTGCACATTGAGTGTTACTTTGTAAATATCAGTCACTGTTCCTCTTATTCTCAAATAAGATGGAAGTAAAAGTAAGATGACTCAGTTTGGGTTTTGTAGAGAATGAAAGTGGCAATCAGTCACCAGAAAACAAGAGCTCGAGCACACGAGTGTGTTATTTTATTTTTTATAAAGAATCTTTTCAAAGATCAAAGCCAGATTTTTTTTTAACAAATGCCAACTACTCAGTGAGTTGGTGGAAGATTTCAAAACTGAGACTAACACACAATGGCAGCTGTTCCTCCAGAATAAGTTCTTCTGATAGAGAATGGTTTCACAACTGGAAGTGGCTAAGAGCAGACATTAGGCAGACAGGAGTAAAACATTTTTCTCTCCTCACACCAGCAGCTGTTAAAGCTCTGATGTCAGTCAGTGCTTTCTAAATAAATCTTTTCACAGTCAGCCGTATTTAAAAGCACTTTCTAAAGACAGTATTTCATCCATCTTTGCACTAGTAGTTAAGCATTAAGAAGGAAACTGTGTGATCATCGAGGCAGCAAGGTGGGTATAGTGGGCACCTCACAGCTCCGGGTCCTGTTTCAAAGGCCCAGTCCAGCCAGTACCTGTGTGGAGTCTGCATGGCCTCCCTTTGTCCCTGTGAGATTTTTCCAGGCACATGCATATCAGATAAATGTGGACTGGGCAAGTTAGTAGTGCCAGCATCCCCTGTAGGCAGACTAGGAGGTAGCCTGGGGATGGTGGTGTTTTTTACAATGGTTTTCTGTATTACAGAAATGCTGTCTGAGTCCCCAAGACTGATCAATATTTCTTCCGGAAGAGAAATAGGTGGGAGGTGAGAAAATTAGGCAGATTTCATTTAGCAAAGTTTCTAATTTGAAAGTAGTGGAAAAATTGTGTAGATGGAAAGCTAAATTTGGAGTGTAATAATGTTCATAGGATGCAAAGACATTATTTATATACACATTTCTAAATGATTTATTCCCATACATTTTCCATACATTAAAAACTGTGTATATTTGAGAGGATGGAAAAATGTTATCATGTAGAGGTTCCACAGCTAAAAGCTTCTCTAACTTGAAGTGCTTCCCACTTTGGTTCCATATTCTGAGTGAATGAAGCACAATTGGGTTGTTAGTGTATTGACGATAACTCGTATTTACTGGAGTACAAAGCAGGGTATATAAAGAAGTACTACATGATTTTATTTCTATTGAGGACCAAGCTGATGTGTGTTCATCTATTTGTCTCAATGTCCAGGTTTTTATAGCTTGTATATTACCGCCCAGTAATAAAATTGAACGATAGGTAGTGCCATGCCACCTTCTGATTTAGGTCGTTGCAGGGTCGCCCTTTGGATTGCGTGGATATTTTGAATTCCAAATAAATGAAGTTATGATTGAATCTAATTTCTTAGAAAAAGATTTGTTAACGTATATGGGGATGTTTTGAAATAGGAACAGAAGCTTATGGAGGATATTCATCTTGATAGTGTTAATTCTCCCTGCTAAAGTAAGATGGAGGGTAGACCATCTATGCACATCTTGTTTAAGTTTTTCCAAGCAGACAGCAAAATTTTGTTGAAAAAGAGCTTTATATTTACTTGTGATGTTGAGCCCTAAGTATTTAAACTGATCTGCAATGATAAAAGGATTAGATTGGGCCTAATGCTGTTTTGCTAATGAATTCACTGGAAAGAGCATACATTTGTTCAAATTAATTTTGAGTCCAATTTATTTTTGTGGATCTGATGTATACAGTACCATATCATCTGCATATAGTGATATTTTCTGTTCAAGTCTGTCTCTGAAAATCCCTGTTATCTCTGATGCATTTTGAAAGTGAACAGCCAATGGTTCAATGGCAATTACAAAGAGCAGTGGTGACAGGGGGCATCCTAGTTTGGTACCACATTCTAATTTGAAGTAGTCTGAGATAATGTTGTTAATACAAACTGATGCTTCTGGACTGGTATACAGGGGAACCTCGGGTCACGAACGTCTCTGAACACGTACAAATTGGGTTATGATCAAATAGTTCATCAAACTTTTGCATCTGTTCACAATCACACACTCGGGTAATGAACAAGCCAGTTTCCCTTCCAGTTCATACGCGCCGATGATTTCCGCACATGTTCAGTCTATCCCTGTGCATTCGCTGTGAACTCTTTGTGCTCTATTTCGTTTTCCTTCCGTTTCGTACGCGCCGGTGATTTACGCACGTGTTCAGTCTCTCCCTGTACAGTTCTCGGTCAGACGAGCATCACACAGAGGGACCTTTGTGGTATAGCAGGTCCACAGTTCACGTCAAGAGGCCAGTTTTAAATAAATAATCGCCATGCTACAGCTGCCACGTCCTCTTTATAAATAGAAGCGTGAGTCGACTAAAGGGAGGAAAAAGAAAAGAAAGAGGTTGCGGAGTGAGGAAGTAAGCAGGAAGCAGTGTGGAAAGATCCAGTGTGAGTGAGCGAGCGAGCGCGCGCATGCTCACAGGCAGGCAGCTGGACAGTGACCCCAAGCAGTGGTGTTTGGCCGACACTCAGTGGGGCTTAAGGAAGCAGTCGTTCCAGCTGAGCGATCAAGGAGCTGGAGTGACCAGAAGAAGGACAGCTGGCCACGTAAGACCGAGAAGGCAGAGTGAGTTACCAGTTAAAGAATGAACTGGGCTTGTTTTTAAAGAGACTGCTTCCAGCATTGTTTTAACCTCGTTGTATTTAATGAAGACTTTTTTCTATTGGATTTTAACCTCCACTTCACTTCTGTTTTTTATGAGATTATTTATTTATTGAAGGATTCTGAAAGCACTGCACTTTATTTAATTTGGTCTTTGTTTTTGATTGTTGCTTTGTTGATTTTAATAAAAGCACTTGGCACTTTTTGCACCATTCCCTTGCTCCATTGTAGTGCCTCACTGTCGTGCTCATCGGTAACATTACAAATGGTGACGGGTTTAAGGGCTCCCGGAAGTGAGATGGGAGCATGCAGCGAACCCGCATCTTCATAGACTTTACCTCAACACTGTAATCTCCTCTCCACCAAGTTCCTCCTCACTTCCTTCATGCCAGAACTCGACTCATGCAAGGTTAGTTTTCTTGGTTGTTTATGGTTAGTTTTTGTATAAATTATGGATTTTTCAAATGTTTGTTTTTTTTCTCTGTGCTTAAAACTCATTAAAAAAATGTGTTTAGAGCAAGCGGTTTGTAAGGCTATAGCATGAACTCTTGCAATGTTAGTTTTCTCTGTTCAAGGTTTTCTCAGTGTTATTCAATGTTTTTACATTTAGTTTACTATTACACTGTGTATTCTATCGTATAATTAACTATTTTTGTGCTTAAAAATCTTTTAAAAAAATATATTTACATACAGTTCGTATGGTCTGGAACGGATTAATTGTATTTACATACAATCCTATGGGGGAAATCACTTCGGGTCATGACCAAATCGGGTTGCGACCAGAGTTTTGGAGCTAATTACGGTCGTGACCCGAGGTTCCACTGTATAGTAATTTGATCCATGCACATATCTTTGGGCCAAACACAAATTTGTGCAATGTGGTGAATAGTTAGTCCCTTTCAATTTTAAGGTTTAAGCTTTTTCTGCATCCAAAGATAATAAGATCTCGGGAGTGTTAGACTTTATGGGTGAATATATTACATTAAAAAGGTGTTTAAGATTGGAAACTAAGTGCCTTTAATAAATCCAGTCGGATCTTGTGATATTACCGAAGGAAGCACTTTCTCAGTCATTCTAGCCAGAACTTTGGAGAGTATCTTGTGTGGACGCTAGGGGTCGCTGTTGCCCCGTGAAGCCCACCAGACGGGCATCCAAGACACATGTGTAAAAGCACCAAGAAGAATTTAATATCTTTCTTCAGATATAGTGCACAAAGCACCACACCACAATTCTCCAGTAATCAATAATAATAATAGAATAAATCAATAACAATAATCCTCCACTCCCAGCAGCTTCATCACCCAACCTCCCAACTCTGGCTCTCTTTGCTGGGTCTCGACCAGTCCTTTAAATAGTCCTTGACCCGGAAGTGTTGTTCCTCTTTTTCCGGGTCAAACAACACATCATTAGTTCTCAAGTAGCTCGGAAGTACTGCAGGATTCCGTTCTCGTGACTCCAAAGTATTTCTGGGTTGTCATAACAATAGTAGTCCCCAGGTTCTTTGTGAGCTCCCCCTAGCGGCACCCACGGCACCCAACAGGGCTGAGGAAATGGACTCCACGTCCCAGGATGCCTTGAGGGAATCTGTGGAACCATTGCCATCCTGGGAAGCTGCCACCTAGCGTCTCAGGGGATGCAGTGCCCTGAAAAGACTTCCTTCCTCCATTCTTTTCTTTCAGGGACGTCCCAGCCGGACTGAACCACAGGCGATCCATCACACTTGAAATCATTATTCAGAAGTGAGATTGGTCTGTATGATCCACATTATAATAAGTTCTTAATTTTATTAGGAAAAATGAAAATTTATTCTCTGGTGAAAAGTTTGAGGTAGAATTTTGTTGTCTCTGGCTTCTATAAATGTTGCTGGTAATAGGGGAGCTAACTTAATTGAATTTTTTTATTAAATTCAGCAGGGTAGCCATTAGGACCTGGTGCTTTCCCACTCTGAGGTGAATTTATAGCTCTGAGTAATTCTGAGAGTGTCACAGATTTATCCAATTCCACTACACTGAGAGTATCTAGCTGTGGTATCTGTAATGTATCAAAACACATATTAGATTATGTCTTGTATTCTTTAAACTGAGAACTTATAGTAATCTCTAAATGTGTGCATTATATTTGTGGTGGATGGCTGGGGCCTTTGCCCGGCTGGGACGCCCCTGTGATGGAAGGACCAGGAAAGAGTACATATTCAGGGCAATACCTCCTACTGAACATGAGAGGGGAACTCCTCTGGCTTACACTGGGGCTTCTTGAAAAAGCCAAATATTCCCAGAGGGACAAATCAACTTCTATCTCTTCTAAGGCCCCTTTAAAACTAACAACAGGGTCTGAAAAGCAGGCTTTATGGGAACGTGCTGGAGAGACTGAACACCTGTCAAGAGAGATTCAGAGGATACAGAGGAAAATCGTTGAATTTTTACACAAAGGCAAAGACATATCAAATATTTTTAAATGTATTAAATTACATTTGATGGATCACATAGTAAGTAATAAATATATAATATTATGTAGTTAATTCTATATTATACTACAGTATACTATAGTATTGTGCTTTTCATTACAAAATGGGAGGGCTGGAAATTGAATATCCACCTTATGAGAAGGATTCAGGAGTCGTGGTGAACTCGACACTATCAACTGGCAGACAGTGTTCAGGAGCCATTAAGAAGGCTCACAGAATGTCAGGTTATATAGCGCCTTGATGTGTGGAGTACAAGTCACAGGAGGTTCTGCTCAAGCTTTATAACACACTGGTGAGGCCTCACGTGCAATGAAAAAACCTCGTAACTGACATATTTTTCAAAATTCAGTTTTTTCAGTTTTTGGAGTTACTAGGTCCTCCCTGAAGTTATAAGGTTGTGGTGGTGACCAAACATGTCTTCATTCCAGTCATAGCATGATAGAAGATACTAATATGTAGACACAAATTTACGTACTACAAGACAAAAAACTAGCAACTCCACTGACCAATGAGGAAAGACCACCTACCAATGAAAATATCGGATTACGATCACGTGATTTAAATGCTACGACTGCTTTCAAACCTAGTTTTGTTAAACTTGACTTGCTTGCATGGAATGCTATTTGATTTTAATAAATTTAATAAAATGTAAAAAAAAAAAAGAAAAATTAATGCTGTGACTGCTTAATTTAAATGGCAGGTGTTCTCAATTCGTGTGTGTACGTTGTGTATGTGAAGCTCAGAAAAAATAAAATCTAGAGATCATTAATTATAGGGCCGACATCATTTTCTCAATTTGCTGAAAACTTGAAAGATGTGACACACAAGGATATTCAATAGTTGGTGAGAGGCCTCATCTATAAATGGTGCGCACGCACAAAAATGTTGCCTACTCCCGTTTCTACTCTCAAATTGCAATGTATAAAACCTAAACTTGGCATAAAGCCACATACATAAAGCCCGCTAAATGCTTGGTGTATGCAAGTTCTCTGCTCGGTTTTGCAAACTGGCGCCACCCAGCGTCAAAGAAGTGCTTTAGTTCAAGCGTGGTTTCTCTTTCTTTTTTAGATGCACATCCCTGACAAGGCTTTATTAAATACACTGAAATTAACTGCATATTGTTTATTAGTTTAAGACATCTGATTGTAATTAACCTGTAACAATATAATGGTCTGCAGAATGGCCAAACTATTCCAAATACCACAGCTGCTTTAGTGTTGTTACTCTCACTGCACCACTCGGAGTATTTATATCACTGTATCTGAGCAGCTGATCGGAAAGAGTATTATCGGTATACAGCATCAAGCACACGCTGCCTCAGCCATGCTCTATTTGAACTTCTCTCATACGAAAAACGCTTCAGAGCCTTCCCAAGAACTCTAAATGCACTCAATCAGCCCATCAAGTGCTCCTTGTAGAACTGTTTGTACTTATGAGTACAATCACCTCACTGTAAACTTGCACTACAGTTATAATATTGCACAACCTGCGCCACTTTATAAAGTGCGTATGTACATATGATGACGATATCATTTTTAAGATGAATTGCAGCAAAATATGTTTATTATATTATACAGATAAAATGTTAACATCATTTAAATAATCTATATTGTTAATAATTAAATATGTAAAGACACGGTGCCGCAGTGCTAGCGACGAACTGGCGCCCATTCACGGATTGTTCCTGCCACGCGCTGTATGCTTGGTGGGGCTGGCATGACACTGGAAGGATAGATGGATAGAATAAGTAAACAAGTACTATGAAGATATTTCAATGTTCCTTAAAAGTTTTGAAGAATCGTTGTTGTAAGCTTACAGATGGCTTAACGTCTATTACAGAGCTGATTGTGTGACGATTGGTTACTTGGAGAAAGAAAAGCAAGGACAGGAATTGGAGGTTTGTACATTTGAGAGAGACAGTACTGCTGCAGTAAATTATTTCATCGAAGGTCACGCACGGCACAGCAAACATCTTGTGTGAGGCAGGAACAATCACTGGACAGGGCGCCAGCTCGTCACTATCACTGCGCCACCATGTTCCCATTTTTAATAACATGCTTTAACTCCTATCATCATGAAAATGATATCAATAATAGATCTCAGTATTTAAATTATTCAGATAGCTATAATATCACGAATGTAATGGATTCTGTGGCCTGTCGGAGGAAGAGAAAGCCCGTAGCGATTCACACACATAGAGCACATAGAAGAACACATACAAAACAAAGCATTTAACATGCTACTTTAGTTACAATGGGATTTAAGAAACTAGTAAATTAAATGATTTTAAGATGAAGTTTATGACGTTTAATGACAAAATAAACTGCATGATTAAAGTGGAAATTTCGAGATTAAAGTTGACATTTTAAGCTTTTTTTCCCCACTCTGTCCCTATTTTATTTATTTTTTCTCTGTACCCTAAGCAGCTTTCATATGACACTCAGACGGTGGGCTACGACTGGCCTTTTCATGGCAACTTTGATATCTGTCAGCTTCTTATTTATTTCAGGAACTCTGCGACTTTGTGAACTTGAGCTTTCGAGTTTCTCCAACAGTCTATGTCACTCAATCAACTTCCTTTTGTTGTTTAAACCAACAAATAGTACGTTTTTCCTTTGCCTCCACTTGGTACTCACTGAAATTCTTCTATTTTCCCCCAAGCTTTTGCCATTGTTTTTCACAGAATGTTGAGCTTTAGGGCTATTTATATTGATTTGCATATTCAAAGAGGGGTAATTCTGGGGGGAGACGGGGCGGGACAGCAGGCGCGTGCACATGCGTTACTTTTCACGCTGACCGGGATTTATGGAGTGGAAGAATGTGGATGTTGGCATTCGCACAGATTTATATATCTGGATTTTTTTGTGCGTACGCACATTTCCACTTTTGTCCTTACGCCATGTTTTAGTGTGAATTCTACGCACGGCATTATGCATGAGGCCCCTGGAGTCCTGTGTGCAATTTTAGTCTCCAGTCTACAAAAAGGACATAACAGCATAACAAAAATGAGTTCATCAAGAACACAGGGACACAGTTGGAAACTTGTTAAGGGTGAAATTTTGCACAAACAGTAGGATGTTTCTCTTCACACAGAGAACCACAGACACATGGAATAAGTGACCAAATAGGGTGGTGGGCAGGAGAACTTTAGGGACTTACAAAACTCCACTTGACGTTATTTTAGAAGAATTAAGCTGGTAGGTCTGGGAGCTTTGTTGGGCTGAATGGTCTGTTCCCGCTCTAATATTCTGTTGTTTTCTATTGTTTTGCAAAATCTTCAGTTGAGTGATCTCAGGCAGTATCACTAAAGCGAGATTAACTTGGAAGTACTATAATGGACCATTCCATACCACTTTTTCCATATTGCACTGCATGATCGATGGTTTTATTATTAAAAAACAGCACAAAAGACAGTACTGCCAATGCTAATGGCACGCACCTGGCATATGGAAGGGAGACAATGTAAATATGTAGACACCAAAGCGAACACAGCCATTAAATTGCATTTCTCTTAGGTAGCCTAACCTCCCTTGGCACCAACTTGCCACACTACCTTTTATCTTCCGTTTTTTTTTCTTCCATCCAACGGTAACATATTTGAATTTCACTAATTAGAAAGCAATGTAAATGATTCCCGGAGGTCTCTCAACGTAGGGCCCTGCATTCTAATCTCTTTCGCCGTTAATCTTGATCGCCGCCACGCTTTTTCAGCCTTGGTAAATATGCAAAATCTGGATGAACATTTTCAAGGCAGCACCCTCTTTAAGAAATGGCTCTTTTTAACAAAGGAGTCGGCATTGTTTTGAGCTTTACCCATTAATTACCATAAGCCTTTGTGTGTTGTCTTTGGATAATGGATATTATTTGAAGCATATTCATATCATGAAGTGTAATTAGTTGCTAATTACATCACACTAATTACATTTGAGTGGGTACCATGGGATGATTTTGTGTTTAATAATTCTGAAAGCAGACTCTTAGTGACAAAAGCTTTTGGACTCACTCTGAGGAGTCCTTGTTTTGACTGTAAGTCTCAAACTGCTGCTTTCTTAGTAGAAGGTATCCATAGCTGAGGCCATTGTAATGTCTAATTATGCTGAGCACTGAACGTATTTTAGCTTTTTATAAGCCTTTTTTGTTCATAAGTGATCTTTTCCTACACCGCGGAAGACATTAATATACAATAATGAACATATGTGATGTACAGTACAACGTCTCATACATGTGAAAAACGCTTCTCTAATCTCAGGTGTTTTAAGCATCAGCACTTTAATGTGAATGTAATGGACCTTACGGTCTAACTGTTCATTGACAAATCCTGGCTGTCAATTTTTTTGCACCAGCAGTGAGCGAAATGATTCACGTGAAATTGAATTCACGGTGAAAATCCATAACATTTTCAAAATGACTGCCATTTCACAACCAGCAAAATGTCCACCACTTGCAGCTGTGCCATGCAATTTCTATTCCTATACAAGTTCATAAAATATCCGATAAGGTTGCACTGAATGACTTCCGCCCCCTCTGTGCTTACTTACTTGCAATTACCGTAAAGTTGATGTTGGGAGCATGTGCTGATTACAGGGCGTTACAACACCCACCACATGACAATCCACCCGAAATGAGATCCGAGTGCAGCCGTGCAATGGGTGACACTTTGGTACCACACGGAATGAATGGAGTGCCAATCCTGCCACCAAACAAGTTGGAGGACCTGCTTGCAGTTTAACGTCATACCGAGGATGGAGCAATTGCAGGTTAAGGGCCTTGCTCAAGGGCCCAACGAAGTACAGTCACTTGTGGCATTTATGGGATTCGAACCGAAAAAGATAAGAGGATTTTATGATTCACTAGCAAAATACCCACGTTTTGCAGCGGAGAAGTAGTGTGTCAAAGAAGTTATGAAAAAGAAAAGGAAACATTTTAAAAATAACGTAACATGATTGTCAATGTAATTGTCGTAGGCGTATTTTAGTATTTAGAGTGAATTTGATGATTGTAAAGAGTTTAATATATGATTGTAAATATTGTGTATGAGAAATGCACATTTTTTGGATGTAAGGATCTCTTTGTAAACGAAAAGGAAGGAGTCACCAGAAGGAAGACGTGAAGCAAAGCCCGCAATAGCAGGCTTGAAGCGGTGGAGTAAAGAAGAAGGGAGCAGTGAGCACGACGGACAGCTGAAGAAAGTAAGGAAGTGAGTGAGGAGGCACATGAGCGTGGGATGTCATTAATGTATATAGGAAGGGAGCCAACCTCATGGTAGGTGCACGGAAAAAGGAAGAGGGACCAGGGGCGGCCCTTGTGTGTCTCTGCCATGAAATAAATCCTCTGTTAACGGAAATAAGGAATGAAACTGACAAAAGAAGAGGTCAGTTCCGAAAGTTCCTCATGGCATAATGGTGAGAACTGCCATAAAGAAAATGTTATTTCCAAAAGTTCATTACATGGCACGGGGCGAAATGAAACATGCTTAACATTTGTAAATACAATGTAAAGGATGAGCATGGGAAATTTGGGCTTCCTACATATATTGGAAGTCGCAGAAATAGTGAGGAGGGGTTTCCCCTATCTATATATACTGTTTAGGGGGTACACCTCTTCCCCCCCCCCGTGGGTGTTGCAATAGGACACAAAACATGCCTAACTTTTGTAAGTACACTGCAAGGAATGAGCATGCGAAATGTCAGCTTCCCATTTATATGGAAAGTGGAAGAATTAGTGATGAGTCAGTGAGGGCTTTGCCTTTTACATGTATCAATTGACTCCGTCATCCCACAGACTGTCAATCCCCGGCAGTTGGTGGGTCAGAAGACGATATGATGGCTCTTGCCCTTTACTTTGCATCTGGACAGCAGGAATGCATAAACTCAATGAACAAATTCTTAGGGAGTACAGGGTGCGCACAAAATCCATATAACCCTATCTTTTGGAGGATTTTGAAAGCTAAAGGTTACCTCTTAGGAATCCAAACCATCTGGATGGGTCCCTCCATGATCTCTGCATAGCCGAATGTGCTGCCAGGTTTTCCTGCTCATGTTCTGCAACATTTGACTTTCTGGAACGCTACGCAAACCGCATGTTTCAGTTCATCGTTCGATGAATAACGGCGCTTCCGCATGTCTTCTTTGATAAACCCCCAGAGTGCATTATCTGGAGTTGTGAGATCAGGGCTTCTCGGAGGCCACGGAAGAGGAGCGGGATTCTTGTTTGATCCTCGTCCGATCCAACGATTCCCAAAAACTTCGTTGAGGCAATCACGCACGGTGATTGCGAAATGGGCATGTGCCCCGTCTTGTTGAAACCAAACACTGTCAAGGACGCCCTGGTTTCTCAGTTACGGGATGAGCCAGCCATTCAGCATTACCAGATAACTGATTTGGTTAACAGAACCATCAAAAAAATAAGGGCCAAACAAATGCTGTGCTGTCATTCCGGACCAGATCATCATGTGTGGTGGGCTATGCTCAATTTCTTCAAAGAAATGTGGATTTTCTTTTCCCCAGAAAAACACGTTTCGATTGCGGAAGCTGCGATAAATCACGCACTCGTCAGAGAACATAACCTTTTCCTTCTCAGCATTTGTTGGAAATTGGTACAGCATCAGATCACAAGCTTCCTGACGTCTGTCCAAATCGGCATCTGATAATTCGTTAACGTGCAATGGATGCCAACATTTCATTTGCAAGTCCTGTTTGATGTGTTTTCGCACTGTCGATTCCGCTATTCCCAACTCAGCAGCACGTTAACGAGTGGATTTCATTGGGGATCATTGGACAGATTCTGCCACATCTGCACACGTTTCATGCCTTGTGGATGGTCTTCCACTTCGCGGCGCATCTCAGACGCTGCCCGTTGCAAAAGCCTTCTTCTCCCAGTTGAACAACGTCCTCTTTGTCGGCAATGCCTTCCCAAAATGCACAACAAAGTCATCCATGACATTTTTGATTGATTTTCCAGTAACAGGCCGCTTATGAACCGACACAGTGGCCACCAAACACTCCTCGATCGTGAAAACACTTGTGTCACCCATTGCTTCGTCTTGGAACAACCGCCACGTTGTTGCAATTTCTTGAGCGGCAGCAGGTGGCAGCACCAGACAGGATGTCGGAAACACACCTCAAAATACCGGGAAGACGGGCTGATGTCCACAGGAACCAAATTGTCATGGTTATTCCTGTAAATGCTCCTAAAGATAGGGGTATACGGACTTTGTGCGCACCCTGTACAATGCTAATACTACTAATAACTCCAATCTGAATCGTAATACGTCTTAGAACATGAGTTCAACCATTAAGAAGGATATCAGGGAGGCTAAAAGGCAGTTAGAGAGGAATAAAGTAGAAAAGGTGAAAGACAACCCAAAGAGATTCTCTCAGTATATTTTTAGTAAAAGAATAGTCACGGAGGAGGTGAAGTGCATCAGGAATAGTAAAGGGGGATTGAAAAGAACAGACAGTGAAAGAGCAGATGCTCTAAACTTGAATTGTTCTGTGATATTCGTAGTAATGAAGTGGATCACCCCCAGCAGTAACACAGACTACTAAGGATGTACTGAGGGAAAATTGTAGAGAGAGAAGAGCAGCTCAGATTAAACAGGCTGAAATCAAACAAATCATCAGAGCCAGATAATACAGGGTGGGGCATAAAGATCTCCCACATTTTGAAGGAGTATAAAAAATAAATGAAGCTATCTAAAAAAAATTGTATGTGTTTCTGAAAAGTACATAATAAATAGTTTTGTCAATGTCAATGTTAAATTATTTATATAGCACATTTAAACAACATAGGAATGCTGTGGCCAAAGTGCTTTACAATAACAGAATAAAAGAAATAGAATATATGAACATAAATAAAATAAATATTAAATAGAAGTAAAGTTATATAATCACAATGAGGAAAACCATCAGTATTACTGAAGGTCACGGAATGCGAATGCAAGTGAATAGAAATGAGTCTTTAATCTCGTTTTGAACAGCTCAATTATAGACGATTCCTTTATGTGATGAGGTAAAGAGTTCCACCGGCGAGGAGCAGCAGCTGCAAAACCCTATCCCCCTTAGTTTTACACTTGGTACAAGGGACAACAAGAGACAACTGACCAGTTTTGTGTTAATGGGTTTTATAAATCATATCATATCATTGGTAATACAGTGAACCCTTGATTTACGAACTCAATTCGTTCGCGAGGGCTGGTTGTAACTCAAGTTGGTTGTAAGTCAGGACAATTTTTCCCATAAGAAATAATGGAAATACTCATAATGCGCTCCGAACCTCCCACAGCAACACTTACTTAATCTTTTCATAATAAAAAAGGGTTGTATAATGTGCATAATTTACCAAAACACCAACAATTTTTCTAATGTACTAACCAAAAAGTTATAAAAAGTGCCTAGCCTACCAGAAACAACA
Organism: Polypterus bichir lapradei; assembly: GCA_026402145.1. NCBI lineage: Eukaryota > Metazoa > Chordata > Cladistia > Polypteriformes > Polypteridae > Polypterus > Polypterus bichir. The sequence continues at coordinate 51,955,745 of JANRMT010062834.1, forward strand.
ATTTCACACTGTACTCACTATTTAATTTGACATCTTTGGGCTGCAGGAAGGGAGGAGGAGGAGGAGAATGAAATGGAAGGTGGTTATTGTTTAGAAGGAGCCTCCTTATGCAAATCTTTTCTTTGTAAAATTGTCGAGATGGTGGATTTCGACATGCTGTACATATTAGCGAGATCGGTCACACGAACACCACTCTCATATTTCCGCACAATTTCCTTCTTCATTTCGATTGTGATCGCTGTTTCTCAAGTTAATAATGACAGTAGTCGAGCACTCAGTTCAAAGCTGGTCGTGTTGTGAACTGCTGTAATAATACACTCCAAAGCAAGCCGGTGTTGACTCAGCCTGATGACATCATCATGTGCCGTGCCAGCCCGCTAGCTAACATCCCTTAACAATCGCTTTCTTTACCTTCGTTACCTTCTCTTCCTTCCTTAGCAATTATGCGTCTTGCTTGCCATGGTCTTAGTGAATTATATATATAGATAAATCACTGCACTGACCGAAATTATGTCCACAAACACATGTATCTGGGCTCCGACTGACGCTTACGAATGCTCTCAGCTGTTTGTTTACAATCGCACAAACGAATACATGTGGCCGCGTTCGGGTCGTAACGCAAGATGTTGGTCGTAAATCAAAACAAAAATTTTGGTCGTAAATCAAGTTATTCGCATGTCAGGCTGGTCGTATGTCAAGGGTCGACTGTACATTGCTGAAGATGTTCCAAGTTCTCCATCACTCTCCGGGTCATCTCAGGCAGAATGGTGTCAATTTCCTGTCGATCCTTTCCTTCACATCCTCAAGAGATTGAGGATGATGTTTGAAAACATTTTCCTTTAGGTATCCCCAAAGAAAAAAGTCACATGGGCTTAAATCTAGTGACCGTGCCGGCCACCCCACATCTCCCCTTAAAGAGATCAAATGCTCAGGGAACATTCTGAGCGAATGTCATGCTGTATGAGCTGTGGCCCCGTCCCGTTGAAACCACACATGTTCTGTCCTAGGTCTGCCAGGTGATTTTCTTATCAGTGTGGACCCAGTTTCCCAAAGGTTAGAAATCCACAGCAAAATCGTTGTCTGATCTGGTACAGATGCATTTCTACCGAGCGCAAAACGCGTACGGAACGCTCTCTACATCGCCATTACAGAACAGTTGTTCTCATAATACTCTTGAACAATAAATGCCCCGGTGTTCACCTGTCCAACTCATGATGGGGACTGAAAATGGTAGAGCCTAACCTATCGAATGAGATCTACCCCACATCTTTACTCCCCACTACAGCCAACATACAGTTTTCCCTCGAAATGTTGGAGATCTTTATCCTCCCCCCTTATTTATCACGGAGTGCTTAAGGAGCTTGGATGCAAATATAAACCCTTGATGCGTATTTTTAGAAGTAACTGCACACTGGGGAAATTCTGAAGGAATGGAAAATGGGAAATATTATCTTGTTATAGTAAAAGAGCATTCTGGCAGATCCAACTAACTGCAGGTCAGTAAGTTTAAACTGCATCACATGTAAAGTAATGATAGAAATGATTAAGGGACTGGTTGAGCAATACATTACAAGAACACAAGATTGACTGAAACGTCAGAATGGGTTCATACAAGGGAGGTCGTGTTTTACCAGCATGCTGGGATGCAATGAGGATGCAACAAAAGGATGTGACCAGAGTACAGCGTATTATGCTATACTTAGGGCTGTCTTAACATATGGGCTGTGGAATATGGCCCGGACACAGACAGGTGGACACCGTAGGTACAAAACCCAACAAACGTTTATTCATCTTCCACTATTTATAAGGTGCACACAACCCCAAAACTCCCCCAAAGTCCAGTCCTCTACAATGCCTTGCCTCGCTCTTCAGGCCACCTGCTTTCCTCTCCTCCCGACTCAAGCCCTCGAATGGAGGGAGGCGGCCCCTTTAATCCCCACCCGGATGTGCTCCAGGTGCCTCCCGATAATCTTCCGCCGCACTCCCAAGTGAGGCGAAAGTACCGGCTGCGCACCCGGAAGCACTCCGGGGGTCCCTGGTCTTCTTCCCCCCAGCACTTCCAGGTGTGGCGGAATTGCTGAGGGCCAGTGCTCCTCAGGCACTGGGACGCCCCCTGGCGGTGATCGTGGGCCCCTATAGGGTTGAGCTTCTAAGCTCTGTTCCTCAAAGTCACCAGGGCGATCATCCCCTCATGTTCTGGAAGAAGCGTAATCTCTCCTCCGGTCCTTCTGGGCATCCAGACTGGGTGCCACCCCCAGCCGCTTGCCGCAGGGCATATTGGGCAATGGCACACACACACACACTAAGGACACACTAGGGCCAATTTAGTATTCGTATGTAAGGGTGCATTATTTATTTATCTGTCTTTCGTATATTCATTAGTCATTTTTATTTTACTCATCTAAATTAACCCTTAAACCGCCAGAACCAGCTATAGTCAGTTCTCAGTGAAATTTGCCATCATGCCGGAGCCGAGTATCTTCGTTGACGTACATTCATTGAATGCCGCAACCAGCTATAGTCTCTTCACAGTGCAATTTGCCAGCGTGCTGAAGCTGATCAGTCACTGTTGTACATTTGTTGAGCAGCCAGCTCATGACCACGGGCACCCCCTAGCAAATCAGCATCACTATCCCTGGGATTCAGCCACTGCACCAGACTAGCCTGCCAGCATCAGCCTTTACATCTGAGCCAGTTCAAGAGCAGTTGGGTCGGTGATTTACTGAATTTCATCAATGGCGTCAGTTGCACCTTGTACATATTGTTCCAGTAGTTTTTTAAATAGTTTTTACGATTCATTGGCAGTGTGTAAAATGATCAGTGTTGCAGTAATTGTCCCATTAAAATTTCACTTTTTCATGGTGAATTGTGACATTTACTTAAAAAGTGCAGCAAAAAAGTATTTGGCATCCAGGGGGTACATTAACCCCCAAGTATAGTGTGGTTCAGATCTAATTATGCAACTTTCATTACTCTATAACTTATTAAGTTTATTACATAAAGAATTCACAAAACATTCTTTTTGTTGCTGATAGATGGCAGCACCTGCCCTGCATTCCAAAATGGCGAGAATACAGTTGTCAGTTAAAAGTGTTAACATTTTGTAAAGTACTTTGAGCTTTGTACATCCTTTGTATGGAATTGTGCTATAGAAACAAATGTTGTTTCTCCCATGTAAGTGTTTTTGTGGGCAAACAGAGTTGGGTGATTTTCAGAGTGTGGTGATGTGCACACCACCCCCCCCCCCCCCTTGATAAATTGAGTGGGATCATTAGGGTGGGAGAGATATCAATCAAGATCATCGCAGCAGTGACCCACTTCTTCACCAATCACAACCCAATTTGTAACCATAAGGCAGAAGAGACACCGGTCTAAATTACCATATTACCAATAAGGCAGGTCTTGAAACTCGAAACATCTATCATAAAATCAGACCCCAACTGGTACGCCCATTAAAAAATATGACACTTAATTTGTTTTAATTTTGTACCTTCAATCTCGCATCAGTTTCTCAGACGCATCGATTTTTGGTGCAGCAGCAGCGCAGTTACCAATTTCTTTTGTCACTTCAACAACGTTTAATTTAAAACCAGCTTCATATTTTATTTCCAATCGAACGTGCCATCGTAGATAAGGGATTCTCTTATGATAAAAGTGTATGAGGGTGTGAGATACGAAAAACACAAATCAGTGTAAACGTATTACCGTGTGGTCACGTAGGCACAATACATAGAAAAAATGGCCGTGTTCTCCGTGGTTGCTCTCTCAGGTGGGCATTAGCATATTATAATCTCTTGGACCAATAGCGTGTGTTTTCCACATTCGACTTATAAGACCGACATTATAAAATACCAGAAATGATACAGTAAAATCAAGCCCCAACTTATACGCGGGAGAACTTATCCCCGAGTATATATGGTATTTACAAACGTAAAACACTTGATTGCGTGAGTGTTCACCCCATCAAGTCAGTATTTAGTAGATGGCAGCCATGGCAACCCTTAGTCTGTGTGTTCAGGTCTCTCTCTCTCTATCAGCTCTGCCATTTTCCCCAATTCTTCTTCTTCATAAAACTGCTCCAGCTTTGTCATGGCGATCGTGAGCAGACAGACTTTTTCAAGTGTGATAGAAAGTAAGACTTGATGGTCCTTCAAAACTTTACCTGTTTTTATTATAAAGAATTGTCGGGAAAGGCTTGCTGCACTTTGTTGGGCTGAATGGCCTGTTCTCATCAAAAATTGTCCTCATGTTCTAACTTTTCCTCCTAAAAGAGGTCAATTTAAAAATAAATGTTTGCTATACATTCATATCTTTTCAAAGTTTCCTTTTTTGTGTGTTCATGATGCATCTGTACTATCTCAAAGATCATTTATTTTACGTGGTGTCCAAGATTTTCTCTTTTATCATCAAAGATATGAATATGCCATGGAGGAAGGACAGGCATCCTAGCTGGGATGGATGGTTGATTTCTTTACCGGCTAGGAAGCCATAATGGATGGACAGTGGGTGTGAAGACATAACCCGGCCATAATACCTGACAATCTTCATCCCAACAGAAAAACACTGGAAGGACTGGGTGCTGGGGCCAGTTCATTCCTCCACAAGGTAGGTGGCAGTGTTCCTTAAGCCTGAACCCATTTAGAACACCTGCAGGGAGGCATGGGAATTGGAGGCCGGAAACACAGCCCTGTCAGGGTCCACCCTTTACTGTGACACCAGATATCATTTTAAAGAAGACCGCAGTCTCACCCCATGGAATCAGTGTCAAAAAGCAGGGGGTAACACGCACTTGGAAGAAGGCTAGAGGGAAGAAATTGATTGTGCATTGAATTCTGGTATTGATTTTGTCTGGTGATTATTGGAAACATGTTGGTAACAAATCAATGCCCTCTATTTGAGCCCAGTAGTTGCATTGAGTAATATTGTGTGTGTGGTTTGGGGCCCCCTTGTGGTTACACATTTTATCCACTCTCATTCCTGCTTTTAACATGTAAAGCCTTAAATGGCCGAGGTCTGGCTTACTTATCTGAACTTATCATGACTTAAAAACCAGAGTGCACACTAAGATATCAAAATGCCGGTCTGCTTGTGATTCCAAGGGTTAATAAAATAACAGTGGGAGATCGAGCTTTTAGTTACAGGGTCCATAAACTGTGGAGTGGTCTGCCCGCTACTATAAGAGATGCCCCTTCGGTCTCAGCTTTCAAATCCTGGCTGAAGACTCACTACTTCAGTTTAGCACACCCTGACTAGAGCTGCTGATTAACTGTACAGACTGCAACTCTGTTAGAACATTAGAACACTCTAGATGAGAACTGGCCATTCAGCTTAACAAAGCTCGCCAGTCCTATCCACTTATTTCTTCCAAAAAAACATCAAGTCAAGTTTTGAAAGTCCCTAACGTTTTACTACTTGGTCGCTTATTCCAAGTGTCTATTGTACTTTGTGTAAAAAATAGCTTCCTAATGTTTGTGCAAAATTTCCCCTTAACAAGTTTCCAACTTTGTCCCCGTGTTCTTGACAAACTCATTTTAAAATAACAGTCTCAATCCACTGGACTGATTCTCTTCACAATTTTAAACACTTCAATCATGTCAACTCTTAATCTTATTTTGCTTAAACTGTAAAGGCTCAGCTCTTTTAATCTTTTCTCATAACTCATCCCCTGTAGTCCTAGAATCAGCCTAGTCGCTCTTCTCTGAACCTTTTCTTGTGCTGCTATGTCCTTTTTATAGCCTGGAGACCCAAAACTGCACACAGGACTCCAGATGAGGCCACACCAGAGTGTTATAAAGCTTGAGCAGAACCTCCTGTGACTTGTACTCCACACATCAAGGCGCTATATAACCTGACATTCTGTTAGCCTTCTTCATTGCTTCTGAGCACTGTCTGACAGGTGATAGTATCGAGTCCACTACAAATCCTAAATGCAGTCACCGTCTCGATCCACTGCACTAATTCCCTTCGTAATGTTAAACATTTCAGTCAGGTCTCCTCTTCATCGCCTGTAAAGGCTCAACTCTTTGAATCTTCCCTCATAACTCATCCCCTGTAGCCCTGAATCAGCTTAGTTGCTCTTCTCTAGACTTTTTCTAGTGCTGCTTGGTCACTTATTCCATGTGTGAAGAAAAAACTGTCGGGAAGTCGATAGCTTAGAGTCCACTATGACTCCTAAATCCTTCACATAAGGTGGACGCTCGATTTTCTGACCGCCCATTGTGTATTCAAACCTAACATTTTTACCTCCTATGTGTAATTCTTTACATTTACTGACATTAAATTTCATCTGCTACAAATCTGCCCAATCCTGGCTGCTATCCAAGTCCTTCTGTGATGATATAACGGATTCCAAATTATCTGCTAATCCACCTATCTTGGTATCATCTGCAAACTTAACCAGCTTGTCACTTATATTCCTATCTAAATCATTTATATATATTAAAAATAGCAGCAGCCCCAGCACTGACCCCTGCTGGTTACCACTCTTAACATTGGCCAATTCTGAAGAGGTTCCTCGCACCATCATCCTGTTGTTAGTCATTAGCACTAAAACATAAGTAACATGATAGTTAGAATTTGTTACTAACCCTCACCTATTCTGTTTCTCTTCTCGGTACTCACGTGTGGCACTTGGTGTCACTGCTCACCTGCCAAGTTGTTCTGCCTGCCTAAGGTAAAGTCATTCCTGATGGAGGATCGCAGGAATCGTTGGGTAGAGGGGTTCTTTCTTTGGATTGGCTGGCCCAGCACTGACTCAGCTGTGGATTGGCCAATAGGGGGAGGCAGCTTGATGGTCGAGGTCTCCAGAACTCTAAACAAATCCAAATCCTACTACGTGATATCATCTTCTGCTCTGTACTTGTAGTATTTCTATTGCACTATTCTATTGTATTGAGGATTTGTTCTGTTCTGTTCTGTTCTGTGTATTGTATTGTGTTGTATTGACCCCCTTCTTTTTCACACCCACTGAACGCCCAACCTACCTGGAAAGGGGTCTTACTTTGAACTGTATTTCCCGAGGTTTCTTCCATTTTTTCCGTACAAGGATTTTTTTTTGGGGAGATTTTCATTGTCTTCTTAGAGAGTCGAGGCTGGGGGGCTGTCAAGAAGCAGGGCCTGTTAAAGCCCATTGCAGCATTTCTTGTGTGATTTTGGGCTACACAAATTAATTTGTATTGTATTGTATTGTATTTCTGGATAACCCACCACTTTAAGAAATACTGCACAAAGAACACAAACATGCTGGCGGGAAGAAAATTGAGATTAACTTGTCGAAAGAGAATCTGCGTGCGTCAGCCCCACCTTGGCAGGCCTTGATTTTTCCTCTAAGCTCTTCTCCTTTTCTGTGTGTTTCTTGTCAGATTCCTGAGCCTACACTGTTTTCCATGTTTCTCATCATCTGTCACACTTTATCATAGGAATTACCCATAAATTTCCACTTAACCTTGTGATTTTTGTACACCAGGTGATATTTTCAGAATTTCTTTGTTTTCCCATTTTATTTTAATACTAAATAATAGCTAGTTAAATCGCTTCTGCATTATTTACTGGGATAAAAAATAGAAGAGATGATTATTATGAGAAATTAAAGGCAAGAACGAATTCACATAAACTTCAACCAACTTTAACATACAATGCCTGTATAACGTAATCTCCCCCATTGGAATTTTTTTTACATTTTCTTGCTATGCTACTTTGAAATATAATGGATTTTAATTTGGATTTTTTGACTTTCAAGTCAAGTTGGGGAGCACTTGACTTGAAACAACTCGGGATCCCGGCTTGCAACCCTCCAGGCAAACACGTGGTCCAGTCCCACCCTCCAGAAATGACAATCTATCTGCCGCAGCCAGGTGTTACGTGGGTGACCCCTTGGCCTGGTCCAGCCACTCGGGTCCCCAACAATGAGGATCTTACGAGCCGGATCACCCTTGGGGAAACGCGCCACATGGCCGTAATGCCGTAACTGACGCTCCCTCACAATGCAGGTAATGTGCCTCCATGAGAAACACAAACCAATGGGACCCAAGGATTTTCCAGAGAGACACAGTACCAAAGAAATCCAGTCTTCAGTCTTCTCAGGTCACTGGATAGCCTCCATGTCTCGCAACCATATAGCAAGACAGGAAGCACCAGGACTCTAAAGACTTGGACCTTCGTCCTTTTGTAGATATCAGGAGCGCCATTCACCCCTTTCCAGTGACCACATGACCCCCCGTGCTCTCCCAATCCGTCTACTGACTTCATAGAAAGAGTCACCAGAGTCACATGAATATCACTGTCAAGATAAGTAAACCTCTCGACGAGGTCGACACTCTCCGCAGACAGACACACTGTTGATGGCCGTGCCCAAGAGGTCATTAAAGGCCTGGCTCTTGGTTTTTATCAGGACACTCACAAGCCTAGACACTCAGACTCCTTACTCAGTCTCTCGAGCGCCCCAGTCAGAGCCTCCATTGACTTCGCGAAGATCACAGCATCGTCAGCAAAATCAAGATCTGTGAATCTTTCTTGACCAACAGATGCCCCACAGCAGCTGGACCACACGACTCTACCCAACACGTAGTCCATACAAGCATTGAACAGAGTAGGAGCAGAACACACCGCTGACAGACCCCAGAATCAACTGGGAAATACAGAGGGTCTGCCTCCAATCTGCACAGCACTCACAGTACCAGTGTCCAGGCCAGCCATGATATCCAGCAACCTCGAGGGGATCCCGCGAACCCTTAGGATGTTCCACAGGGCAGCTCGATCAACTGAGTTTTGACTTTGAACATCAGAAAAATACCCCTCTTTGTGTAACATCAACGTGACAACAGATTTACTTGGATTTACATTTACATTCTTTTTGGCTGACACCTGTCTCTAAGGAAGTGGTTCCCAACCTTTTCTATGCCAAACGGACCCCTAGAAGATGTTTGATTTTATTATGCACCCCCCATAAAAGTGATATCACATTTTGAAGATGAAGAAGTCAAATTTCACAATTTTGAAGTGCATACAGCATCACGGGTGAAGTAAATGAACTCAAAAAACTTTGACTTTTAACTCTGTGCATAAAATTTAAATATAAATAGAGTAATTTACCTTTATACATTTCAAAAATCTTTGTAAATGTGTCCGTCATGAAGCTTAGACACTTGATTAACAATCTGGGGTTAGGGTGTCCCACAAAATAGTAAGAGCTGTGAGGAAATAACACACGATCAACAACTGGAGACCCCTAGAACAGCAATCAGTGCTGGCACACTGCTAAGGAGTGAAACCCAGTTGGCAAGCTTTGTCCCCCCGATAAGACCAGCTGTGAAGTTTAAAAACAGATGCGCCTCACAATTGAAATTGCTGCGCTACTGCCAGGACCACCAGCAGGAGAGATAGGCTGAATGTAAGCGGCAGGTGTTGCATCCAATTTAGTCCTCTTTGGCACCCCAAACGTGTGTAGCACAGAATTCGGGTCCCTATACACAAGCAGTCCCTGTGGGCCCCTTCCTCTCGGAAAAACAAACTTTTCATTCCAAGCTTCGAGGGACCCCAAGAGTGGGCCCTGGGTAATCATTGCCCTTTCCGTCCCACTACAAAGCCTGTTCCCACAAGCCTCTAAATCAGTGACATTTCACAATCACGGCTGGCACAGAAATCCATACTGGACCTCGGCCATCTCTGCAAATCATTACAAGATGCAAATCACATTCTCTTCACCAAACAAAAAAAATTTGAACACTCATCTCAGAGATCTACCTATCTATGTAACTTTGTGATCCTGCTGACTATACTAAAATAAGTATCTATCTATCTATCTATCTATCTATCTATCTATCTATCTATCTATCTATCTATCTATCTATCTATCTATTATATAGTGCCTTTCATATCTATCTATCTATCTATCTATCTATCTATCTATCTATCTATCTATCTATCTATCTATCTATCTATCTATTATATAGTGCCTTTCATATCTATCTATCTATCTATCTATCTATCTATCTATCTATCTAT
>JANRMT010062834.1:51966590-51976750 GCA_026402145.1 Polypterus bichir lapradei
TCTATCTATCTATCTATCTATCTATCTATCTATCTATCTATCTATCTGCTGTTTCTCTCTGACTACAATTTGCTGCTGATAGCTTGTCGCCTCACACCTATACTTTGTAAATTATTTTGCGTGTGGTCATCACATCAGCTTGTCTGTGGTCAGCTCGGTTATCTCAACTCCTTTTCCTTTCATGTTTATTGGAATTGCTCTGAAATGGTAACGCGGTGGTTTAGTGTTTGTCCGAACACAGAGGGTTCTCTTTCCAGACTCGAGCAAATGTCAGCAGCTTCTAGGCTTTCACAATAACCCGTTTTACTTTCGACTTGGGGTCTCTGCTACCGAAGCAGAAAGGCAGACTTGTGTGGTGTTGACAGAACGCTGACAGTTTCGTTTATTATTCGTCTCTGGTATGACAGCCAGTGTGTTTACTTTAACCCGAGACAGAAATTCCCTTATTTCAGGTTTTTTTTTCCCCAAAAGATCTTTAACATTCTGCAGAATAGTCCTCTAAGTCATATAGTAAAGAAAATGCCATCAGAAATCTATTAAAGGTAAATGACACAAACAGTAAGCTTCATCATCATCATCATCACTCGGTCAATACAAATTTTAAAGTAGATAATTGTAAGCGAAGTGAACTGGGGTGGCACATTTTAAGAAGCTGTTAGTTGTTCCCATGTTTATATAAATGCCAAGTGCAACAAAGCCAGCGACAGTTTGTGTGTCTAAACAGAACCCGCCAGCCATTACTGAGGGGAGGCCATTGCCCTTGTGTCTGATTCTTGGACCTGTTACTATCCTACTCAACAAACAAGATTCCCTCAGACAAAAACTGAATAATCGTTATTGTTAAGGAATTGATTTGCAGTAATTCATGTGCTACCCAATTAAGCCACAACATTACACCACCTGCCTAATATCATGTAGGACTCCCTCATGTTGACCCACCGAGGCACGGACCCCACAAGACCTCTGAAAGATGTCCTGTAGTATCTGCACCAAGATGTCATTTAGATAAGAACAGGCCATTCAGCCCAACGATGCTCGCTAGTCCTATCTACTTAATTCCTCCAAAATAACATCAAGTGGAGTTGTGAGGGTCCCTATGGTCCTATTTTCTACCACACTATGTTGTACAGTGGAGGCTTCAATCCATCGTGGTGTAATTTTATAACTGCCTTTACTTTAATTTACCCTCGTAATTGTGATCCAACATCATGATAAAATCAGAGAGACTGAAGATGCAGAGGGGATGAGGCATGCCCAAATTTCATGGGCCCACATGTAGCCCCTCTAATCTTCCCCATGGACCTTTTTGATGTCCATCCATCCATTCATCCATCCATCCATCCTTCCATTATCCAACCTGCTATATCCTAACTACAGGGTCATGGGGGTCTGCTGGAACCAATCCCAGCCAACACAGGGCGCAAGGCAGGAAACAAACCCCGGACAGGGTGCCAGCCCACCGCAGGGCGCGCACACACACTCCAAGCACACACTAGGGACAATTTAGAATCGCCAATGCACCTAACCTACATGTCTTTGGACTGTGGGAGGAAACCCACGCAGACATGGGGAGAACATGCAAACTCCACACAGGGAGGACCTGGGAAGTGAACCCAGGTCTCCTAACTGCAAGGCAGCAGCATTACCCACTGTGCCACCGTGCCACCCAACCATTTGATGTTGTACCTTCAATTGTCCTTTGCATGCAGCAAATTGGAGCTTGTTGCACATCTGACCTTCTTTGTTTTACTCCGTTTCTTTTTTCTCCGCAATGACAAACACCCTGCTACGTCTGAAGAGCAGACTTGGTCTGGTGCCACGTTACTAAAAAGTCAGCTAGTTTGTGCTTTTGGCTCTGTTCCCAGAAAAAAAAAAAAAAAAAAAAAAAAAAAAAATATATGAGACTCCAGGCCCTCCTCGCTGTTCCAGATGTGACATCCTTCTTCCCAGCTGTGTTTAAATCTGAATATTAAATCATCACACTATCATTATTTTTGACATATTCTTGAACATTTGTCTAAATGCATTGCTACCACAGATCAAGTGGGCCACACAGCGCTGTTGTGTTCAGAGTGTCGGCCGAGGCAACGCTAGGCTTTTGAATAATGCAGAATAAGACGTGTCTGAGAGCAAAATTTTGGGACAAGGCAGCTGTGTCAGAGTCTACCGTGGAGACCCTTCAGTCGCCATTATGAGCTGCGGGCATTAAACAGAACCAACGGAGAACACAGACCTTGGAAATCCATCTGATTGTCTGATATGGACAGTTGGACCCAACAAGGAACAGGCTTGTCTGCTAGCGTCATCACTCTGTACACCTCCGACCACAAATATAACAGCAGGTCAGGTCACTGGCAGACATTCTCAGATGATTCTGAACTTATTGGGGGGTAACGATAAAGGGGATGAGATAATGGAGAGCAGTCAGGGGGAGAACTTTGAGGATTGTCTGCACCTTAACATCAGCAAAAGCCAAGCAACTGCTTATTGACTTTGACTGTGCCATAGAGCCTCTGTGTCTGGTCACCATTCAAGAAGTGGATCTGGAGGTGGTCCACTCCTACAGGTACTTGGGGGTCCACATCAATGACAGGCTGGAGTGGTCTCAGAGCACAGATGAACCGGAGAAGAAAGGGCAGAGCCGACTCTCTTTTCTTAGGAGGCTGCACTCCCTTAACGTGGATCGTGACATCCATCACATCTTCTACAAGTCTGTGATGGCCAGTGTGGAGTGCTGGGCTGGTGACATCACTCCAAGAGAGGACCACCACATCAACAAGCTAATTAAAAGGGCAGGCCCAGATACAGACACACAGACTGGACCCCCTGGAATTAGAACTGGAGGAGAGAATGAAGACAAAACTGAGTGCCGATAGATAGATAGATAGATAGATAGATAGATAGATAGATATGAAAGGCACAATATAATAGATAGATAGATAGATAGATAGATAGATAGATAGATATGAAAGGCACTATATAATAGATAGATAGATAGATAGATATGAAAGGCACAATATAATAGATAGATAGATAGATAGATAGATAGATAGATAGATAGATGTGAAAGGCACTATATAATAGATAGATAGATAGATAGATAGATAGATAGATAGATAGATAGATAGATAGATAGATAGATACTTTATTAATCCCAAGGGGAAATTCACACACTCCAGCAGCAGCATACTGATAATAAACAATATTAAATTAAAGTGATAACAATGCAAGTATAACAGACAATAACTTTGTATAATGTTAGCGTTTACCCCCCCTGGTGGAATTGAAGAGTCGCATAGTGTGGGGTCTCCTCAGTCTGTCAGTGGAGCAGGACGGTGACAGCAGTCTGTCGCTGAAGCTGCTCCTCTGTCTGGAGATGATCCTGTTCAGTGGATGCAGTGGATTCTCCATGATTGACAGGAGTCTGCTCAGCGCCCTTCGCTCTGCCACGGATGTCAAACTGTCCAACTCCGTGCCTACAACAGAGCCTGCCTTCCTCACCAGTTTGTCCAGGCGTGAGGCATCCCTCTTCTTTATGCTGCCTCCCCAGCACACCACCGCGTAGAAGAGGGCGCTCGCCACAACCGTCTGATAGAACATCTGCAGCATCTTATTGCAGATGTTGAAGGACACCAGTCTTCTAAGGAAGTATAGTTGGCTCTGTTCTCTCTTACACAGAGCATCAGTAGCGGCAGTCCAGTCCAGTTTATCATCCAGCTGCACTCCCAGGTATTTATAGGTCTGCACCCTCTGCACAGTCACCTCTGATGATCACGGAGTCCATGAGGGGCCTGGGCCTCCTAAAATCCACCACCAGTTCCTTGGTTTTGCTGGTGTTCAGTTCTAGGTGGTTTGAGTCGCACCATTTAACAAAGTCCTTGATTAGGTTCCTATACTCCTCCACCTGCCCACTCCTGATGCAGCCCACGATAGCAGTGTCGTCAGTGAACTTTTGCATTTTGCATTATGAACTAAGCTGCACATCCCCTGTCTGACACAATAACACTGAGGACTTTCAGTCACCGAATTATGCAGCAGAAGTTTGTCAAAAAATGCGACTGGGGGTCTTTTATACCAAAGAGCAATAGCAATACGCCTGTACAGCGCCTCACTTATTAACATATGAAATTAGGAACCTGTCCATGCACTTTATCCATCCTCAGAAGGGACGTGTGCCAAGTATGCCCAAAGAGCAGCCATGTCACATAATGAGAATGCACCAGCAATGCCCTTCAAGGTCTGGCTCTCAACATCCTAGCATGTATGTGTAGCCTGATTTATCGCGTATTTCAAAAGAGACAGGAGTCTACCCCGGACGGCGCAACAATTCATCAAATGGTATAAACACAACTTCTTCACAATTTCTAGAAGCCTGTCTGGGAAAACATCTTTAAACTGTGGGAAAAAAAAGCATCCTTGGGTCTAATTAAATTGAGCTGACACAGACTTCAGGGCAGAGGAGGGACGTGGCATCACCCAGGGTCGTGCCAGCCTCTAGATGGCACTCTTCATGCGTGGCTGCTTGAGCTGTGGACGCACCCTCAGACTGAATATCGTTATATCGCCCACAGATGGTCTCCAGCTGTTTCGGTCCTGCTTTTTATCTGGGCTGTCGGATCCTAGAGGTTTATTTTCTCTGAATCGTGTAGCACATTGTGTTTGTTTTCTTTTTCACCTCTGCAGCCAGGAATATCTTGTCACAAAATTGCAGCAACGTAATAATAATAATAATAATAATAATAATAATAATAATAATGATAATAATAATAATACTGTGGTGGGCTAGCGCCCTGCCCGGGGTTTGTTTCCTGCCTTGCGCCCTGTGTTGGCTGGGATTGGCTCCAGCAGACCCCCGTGACCCTGTAGTTAGGATATAGCGGGTTGGATAATGGATGGATGGATGGATAATAATAATACACTTAATTTAAATAATAATACAATTTATTTCTAACCTGAAATTCACCAAAATGGCACTTTTAGGCCAGTAGGAATTTGCTAAGAAAATGTATCAATATTGGGGGTAGCCTCTCCTTCAATAGAAAAAATAAATACCCCAAAAATCTTTATTATTTGTTGATATTTAATATTTATTAATATTATGCTAAATGAGATATTGCACTGAGAGCTGGCTTTATGCAAATGAGGGATGGAGCAGAAGCGTCTGATGGGTTATGTGAATTGCACCACAAACCCAATTGGGCAGATGGATGAATGAAGATAGGACAGTGTCCTGGACAGGATAAAGGAGACACGATTACATAGAAAGAGTAAGTCTGGTGAAGCTCAAGAAAGATCCAAAGCGCAAAAGTTAGCAAGCGATGTTGTTGGCTGTTGACGACTGGCACTCTTAGATGCATACAGGCTTTCATTTTGGTTGTCTGTTCTGCCTCTTTGACCTCCACTACCAAGGTTGTGGTGCCGAAACCTGCAAGTGGGACCGACCACCCAAATATGCTGTTTCATCACAGGGCTACAAACTTCAATGGGAAAACTCACCACCTTTACATTGTGCAATACGCTAGTGTGGGTCTGAGTCGCACTTGAATTTCCAATGGGGAAGCCAAAGAAATTGTGTCATGATGCTCGATAATAATAATAATAATAATCAATCAATCAATTAATTAAAATGCAAATACATACTATATGTATTTATTTTCACATATATTAATTAGATCTGATA
This sequence comes from Polypterus bichir lapradei, assembly GCA_026402145.1. Lineage (NCBI taxonomy): Eukaryota > Metazoa > Chordata > Cladistia > Polypteriformes > Polypteridae > Polypterus > Polypterus bichir. The sequence goes on from JANRMT010062834.1 coordinate 51,972,271, forward strand.
GATAGATAGATAGATAGATAGATAGATAGATAGATATGTAAGGCACTATATAATAGATAGATAGATAGATAGATAGATAGATAGATAGATAGATAGATAGATAGATAGATAGATAGATAGATAGATACTTTATTAATCCCAAGGGGACACTCACATACTCCAGCAGCAGCATACTGATAAAGAACAATATTAAATTAAAGAGTGATAACAATGCAGATATAGCAGACAATAACTTTGTATAATGTTAACGTTTACCCCCCCAGGTGGAACTGAAGAGTCACATAGTGTGGGGTCTCCTCAGTCTGTCAGTGGAGCAGGACGGTGACAGCAGTCTGTCGTTGAAGCTGCTCCTCTGTCTGGAGATGATCCTGTTCAGTGATGCAGTAGATTCTCCATGATTGACAGGAGCCTGCTCAGTGCCCGTCGCTCTGCCACGGATGTCAAACTGTCCAGCTCCATGTTCACAATAGAAAATCCTAAAATCCACCACCAGCTCCTTTGTTTTGCTGGTGTTCAGTTGTAGGTGGTTTGAGTCACACCATTTTGTTCTATTTACAACTTTAATGTATGAATGTAAAAATACTTTAATTAGAAAACTTTTTTTGATAAGAGTGAAGGTTTGTTTTGCGTTTTAGTGATTAAATTTTGCTTAACAATAGCTGGTTGATTTTGCTTTTGGAACACTTACATTTATTAGAAATGATCGTAGTATTAATTAATGATAATAATCCAAGTCAATGCAATGTATTTTTGTTGATTAATCTCTGGAAAGAACCTTGAGTTGCATGTAAATGTATGATAAGGTGCTGTCACAAAATCCACGATGAGACATTAAGACTGTTTGGGGCAGCCACCTGTTTAATATGTCCTGGCTGCAAAAATGGACTTAAGAATCGATATACTAGTCTTTCCAGATCGGAGTCCACAACTGAACTGCTGATACAGAGACAAGATGGCCGCTTTAAAAGCCAAAGTAAAAAGTGATGTCATCATAGGCTGGACTAGAAGTAACATCCTCAGAGGCGGGCCCGGAAGTGATGTCATCATATATGGAACTGGACAGTGATGTCATCAAAGGCACCAAAACTGGAAGTAATGTCATCACAAGGGCCGGAACCCTGAGGGATTTCCCAAGAATGGTCTGCAAGGGATCGAGAAGGACAGTTAGTGCAACCCGCCATCCCCTGGTCGAACGTGGAATTGCCATTATTTAGGCCTTTCAGTTGACTCCTACTCGCATTTAACAGTGCTATATAAATAATGCTATTGTAGTATTATTATTATTATTGTTATTGTTATTATATAACAGCTATATTCATGTTTGCACTCCATTAAAAACCCTCAGTAGACTTCTTAGGCATAAAACCAGACTGCTCCGGTCGCTGGTAGGTGAGCAAGTGACCACGAATCCTGTTGAGGATGACCCTAGTGAGGACCTTACCAGGCACCGAGAGCAGGCATTCAGGCTACTTGGATGAATCAAAAACATGAACAACATTTGGTGCACTTAAATGACTCCTTGACTAATTTTTTTTTTATTTACCATTATTTATTTGTTCTATGCCATAATTTCACGAAACATTATGACATAAAACTGCATGCATTTCCTTAAAAACAGAAAAACTGAAGGTGTTATAAAACTTTTAACTGGTAGTGTAAACCATGCTAATGAATAACTAACTTTGACTTGAAAAAATATCAGACTTATATTTTAAAATGGACTGCAATTCCCAACAGCCCTGGAAGTATTGCATCATTGGGCTGCTTCAGCTGTTGCTGCAGAATTTGTTGCAATTGGCCTTTTTATAATGGCAAAAACATGTTTTTTTTTTGTCGTTTTTTTGCATGTATACCCACACCATACAAAAACTGAATGTAGTGCCTCGCCAGTCAGTTAATTGCTTCCAGCACAGCAGGCACGATGAAGTGAAGTTTGTCTGAGAGATTCCCCCAGAAGAGACGACAGGGATCTATTCAAAAGTGGCAAAAAACAAAACCGTTCTTCAGTGCATCTACACAGCATTGGCCCTCGTGAAAAGGAACCAAAATAGAGTCCACGTGTCACATCCCTCACTTTGGAATCACGTCAACCCACATTCTAATAACAGGTCGGCGATATGAATTATGATACGTGCGAGTCATCATTTAGCTGGTTTAGCTGCATTTCCTTTCTCGATCAGTGGTGTCGCCATTTCCCCCATGTAAATGTGGGACGCTGTAAATGTACTCATGTTTCCCCCGTCAAGTTTTCTTTTTTAAATTCTGATGTTTACATGGGATGTTGTGTACGCACATTTCGAGCCTCTTTTTGTGTGCCCGCAAGCCTTATACGTGAGGCCCCTGTGTCATTTCAGTGAAGAGTCTGGCACCTCTGCAGGACAAGGATGTTCCTCGACAGATCACCACACAGAAGTCAAGGGTTTTAACAGCACAGCTCTCAACATCTCTGCTGTGCCACCTGATAGCAAACAACTCGAGTACCCTGCTGATGTGCTTTTGCCACTGGCCGCACGACAGCAGCAAGAAACGAAGACCACCCTGCTGTTTTAAAGCATCAAGAACAGGACAACAGCTTTGAAGAGCAGGTTATGTGACGGCGCTGACAAGTTGCATCACCCATAGTATAAGCTGTCATTCTGTCGTGAACAGCTTCAGAGCGAGCTGCAGGGGCACCTATAACAAGAGCAAAGCCTGCAAAGTCACAAATGGAATTCTGTGTAGTGCAGCAATGGCCTGCGGTCCTTTTAAATATAGCAAGCCTCCTAAAAGAGTCACGTAAAAAGCAAAGGATCCTTTCTAGCATTTGGCGCTGGTGCTACCATATATTTGGACACTGAAAAAGACGAGATGGGCAGGCTGCTGTTTATTTCTTTGTTTAATTTTTCTGCTGCAGTGGACAACACTATCCATGCTATAAATGCATCATACAGTATATGGCTGAATATAATGTTTTTATTAAATCTTTTTTTTTCTTTATTTTTCCTCCTTTTTCCACGGATTAAATTCTTGGACTTCCTTCAGCACAACTCATTTTCCTGGATGATTCACGATTCCGTAGTAAAGAGTGTGTCAGTCTGGCATAGCGTCGGAGGCAGATGGAAGGAGGCAGGTAGATGATTCAGCATGCAGGACCAAATCAAAAATAATCGTGTGTCTTGAATGAGGTGGCAAGATCACGGCAGTCATAACACAAGATTTCGATCAGAGAAGCCCCCTTCTTTGGAAAATCTAATTTAGTCACCCGCCTCAGAGGTCGGGAAACACGGCGCTGCCTGATGGTGGAGACTGTAAAACATGCAGCAACCGAATGAGCAAATCTCAAAACAACAGGATGGATGACAGGTTATAGAGAATGAGCGAGCTGGTCACAATGACACAACGGGGCAAAGGAAATGAAAGAAAATGAACAGTAAGATATTTTGGACCTGAGATGCATTCGCCCAGAGGATGACCCTGACTTGCTGGACGTCCCAAGGTGATCGATGACACGTGTCCCAGTGGGATCTGGAAGCATAATAATAATAATAAAGAGTGAGCGTCCACTTTATGAGGTCCATTTGTTATTCTTGGTTACCTGATGGATCAACCTTTTGTGCAGTGAAAAAATTGTAAACCAGAGTGTGTGTGATTAATTTTACAGGTTAATTAGTTTGTAAAAGCCGACCCCTTACCCAGACCGCCAACCACACAACCAAGACCTGTGGCCTGGTTAAACGAAGGAATCTGAAGACAACACCAAGCCGTACCCCTTACAAGCAGTCAACGAATAAACAGGCAATGCAAGTCAGTGTGTAAAATTAAGGCAGATATTTTGAAATGTGAAAACTAATATATATTGTGAAAGGCGCTATATAGGTGCCCGTCCCGACACAGACTGAGAACGGAATCACATGTAAAAATCAAAGAAAAAATGCTTTTAATTTTCTTCAGCTGTAGGGCACGTCTTCCCCGTGTTCCACCGGCTCAGTCCCACTCAAACACACCCAAAGTGAATCTAAAACACCACACAGGTACTTCTTCCTTCACTCCTCCTAGGCAGCTTCGTCCTCCTCCTCCCAACTCTGGTGCCTAGAGTAGTGGCTGCTGGCTCCTCTTATAGCCCACCAGGAAGTGCTCCCGGTGATGATTGACCTAACTCAGGTTGCATCACCACCCATACGGGCTCAGGAGGCTGTGCAGCTCACCCTGGCGGTGGCCATGGAACCCAACAAGGCATGCAACCCGGGGGGGCTGCCATCAAGTGTTCCGGGGGAAGTAGTAAGCCCCCCATGGCTGTTCCCCTGGATTCATTGTCAAAGGGGCATCTGCCACAATATACATATATACACGGACAGATAGACACTCAATAATATATATATATATATATATATATATATATACTCTCTAAATTTAAAATACTGAGCCTCAAAGTGCAACAATTTTATGTCATGTTTTTTGTCACACTCTAAATCAGGCTTATTTTAAAACCTACATACAGGGG
>JANRMT010062834.1:51981750-52009604 GCA_026402145.1 Polypterus bichir lapradei
AGGGGGCAATTACTTTTTCACACAGGGCCATGTAGGTTTGGATTTTTTTTCTCCCTAAATAATAAAAACCATCATTTAAAAACTGCATTTTGTGTTTACTTGTGTTATATTTGACTAATGGTTACATGTGTTTGATGATCAGAAACATTTTGTGTGACAAACATGCAAAAGAATAAGAAATCAGGAAGGGGGCAAATAGTTTTTCACACCACTGTATATATATATATATATATATATATTTATTTATTTATTTATTTATATATCTTATAACAAGCACATGAATATACTGTATATAATACAAGGCCCTCCCTTGTCCCTAAACAATAAATGAGCAATAGAAATGGATGAAATAAACTGAGTCCAAAGTTATTCTTCTTCTTCCCGTTAGGGGTTGCCACAGCAGATCATCTTTTTCCATCTCTTTCTGTCCTCGTCATCTTGCCCTGTCATGCCCATCACCTGCATGTCCTCTCTCACCACATCCATAAACCTTCTCTTAGGCCTCCCCCTTCTCCCCTTCCCTGTCAGCTCTATCCTTAGTAACCTTCTCCCAATATACCCAGCATCTCTCCTCTGCACATGTCCAAACCAACAAAATCTCGCCTCTCTGACTTTGTCTCCCAACCGTCCAACGTGAGCTGACCCTCTAATGTCCTCATTTCTAATCCTGTCCATCCTCGTCACACCCAATGCAAATCTTAACGTCTTTAACTCTGCCACCTCCAGCCCTGTCTCCTGCTTTCTGGTCAGTGCCACCGTCTCCAGCCCATATAACATAGTTGGTCTCAGTACCATCCTGTAGACCTTCCCTTTCACTCTTGCTGATACCCGTCTGTCACCAATGACTCCTGACACTCTTCTCCACCCATGAGCAACTGTGCAAAATATGGTCCACATAGGTTAAAGGGTGTAGGACTGAAATACTTGTTCAGAGCCAGCAGGTGGCACTGGTGTATAAAGTGTAGAAAACAAGGGGAAAAAAGAAAAACATAAACTGGAACCCACAGGGTCCAAATTGTGTGTTCCAAAATGTTCTCCCTTTATCCGTTTGATCCTAAATGGCAACTATGCAAAATTTGGTCCAGATCAGCCAAAGGGTGTAAGATTGTGTAGGGATCAACCAGACAGACAGACAGACAGATAGACAGACAGGCAGGCAGGCAGACAGACAGAGATTCTATTTTAAACATATAGATCCAATGTAACTCTTTTTAATTATTATGTACTTCAGCCTCATGAATTAAATCATCCCATTTCTTATGAACACCTCGGAATAGGGTGGCTTTCGCTAATTCAAACATTTTATAGTTTGATTTCCTTGGCCTTCTTTGGGTTAAAGAGGCTATAAGGGTACCCCTTTTTGGCCACAAGGTATTATAAAGTGCATTAGAGCTGGGCACACCGATTAACCTCAAATCTCTGCGCCAATTTCAAACGGTGCCAAGCACACCCCCCTTTTCTCCCATTTTACAACAGGATCACAAGCTTACAGTGCATTCATTTGTCAGACGGTAAAGAAAACTGTCAACGTCTGCTGCATTGAATTTTGCCTGGCACGGGAGTCGAAGTTTGATTGCCAGTAAATGTTTTGGGTTCAGCCTCTGCCTTCAATAACATTGTATTCATTCATCCCGGACACAGAAATAATTTGAGTAGCAATGCTTCATAATACTTTACATTGTCCTTGGCAGTCTCTCTTTATCATTTTGTTTTGTCATATTTGAAATCTGATAGAGTGAGAACTTAAAACAGCTTACAGTTACTACTATTAGATTTAATTTTCTTTTGATTCACCCAGTTAAAATATACTGTTGGGTGAAAACACATCACAATAGAAAATATCCTGAAGGTAATTTGATAATGGAGCAGATTACACTGATTATGTTACACATTATCTTTTTTGAGGCCGTCAGGACATTCAGTTATTTGTCTACGGGGTGTCTGAGAGGAATTGTTATTTTAAAAGGCCACGTTATTCAGTCAGTGTTACCACTCTGGCGTCTGCTTGGATTAAATTTCACTAAACACATAAAGCCAGGCTCGGCTTGGCGAGTGAACGTGTGTTAATGAACATCAAGTGTCAGTGGCTGCAATTTCCAATACTGTATTTAAACTTACAGTAGACTCTCCTGGGTGACCCGCAGAGTCGATGTAACAAAATGGGTTGGCAACCTTTGTAGTGGAGTGGCAGAGACGCTGATCGTTAAACCACAAGTGTGCCATGTTCATTATACCTCTGACTCAGTGCCGAAATGGATCCCTAGGCTGCTTGGGGGGATACACATGCTTCTTTAGTTACCAAAACGCTCTCTATAAACAGACTTTCAGTATTAATCGACTTCACGGTTCTTAGGGGTTCCCCCAGAGTGTCCATAATGCCCCCTATATTACCTAAACAGCGCACCTCGTCTACCATTGTGAGCTTTCAGTATAATTTCACTTTGAGGACCTGTGGTGGAGTTACCACAATGGCACCTCTTGGTGTCTACTACAGTGCACTTTCAGTATTATTAGACATAAGGACCCAAGCGGGTTCCCCCTCATTGTTCGTAGTGGGCCCCTTGACTTACCCAAATGGCACCCCTTGGTTTCTTACTATACTGTGCTTTTAGTATTATTAGATTTCAAGAACTGGAGAGGTTCCCCTCAGTATACATTGGATGCCCCTTGACATATCAAAATGGCACCCCTCAATGTCTACTATAAGGCGTTTTCAGTATTATTAGACTTCAAGAACATGGGGTGGAGGTCCACCTTGGTGTTCATAGCGGGCCCCTTGACTCACCAAAATGGTACCTTTCAGTTTCTATTGTGCAGTTTCAGTATTATTAGACTTTGATGACCTGGGGGTTCCCCTTTGGAGTCTTTAGCACACCCCTTGAGTTACCAAAATGGCACAATCCGGTGTTTTTCGCACACTTTCAGTATTATTAGACTTCAAGGACCTGTGGGGAGCTCGCCTCAGTGTCTGCATCTCACCCCTCGATTCAGCAAAACATTGCCACTCAGTTTCTATTGTGCGCTTTCAGTATCATTAGACCTCATTAACTGTGTGTGTGGGGTGTTTCTCTTCAGTGTTTGTAGCGAACCCCTTAACTTACCAAAATGGCACCTCTTGGTGTCTCCTATAGTGTGTTTTCAATATTATTTGGCTTCAAGGACCTGGAGGGAGTTCCCCTCTGTGTCCGCAGCTCACCCCTTGATTTAGAAAAACATTGCCACTCAGTTTCTATTATGCGCTTCCAGTATCATTAAAAATCGATGACCTGGGGGTTCCCCCTTAGTGTCTGTAACGGGCCCCTTGACATACCAAAAAAGCACCCCCTCAGTGTGTATAGCACACTTCCTGTATTATTAGTCTTTGATGACCTGGGCGGTGTCCCAATCATTGCCTTAGTACGCCCGTTGACTTACCAAAACAGCACCCCTTGATGTCTACTGTAGGGTGCTTTCAGTATTATTAGGCTTCAAAGACAAGAGAGGTTCCCCCTTAGTAAACATTGGGTGCCCCTTAACATATCAAAATGCTGCCCCTCAGTGTCTACTAGTATTATTAGACTTCAAGGACATGAAATGAAGGGGGGTCCATAGCAGGCCTCTTGACTCTCCAAAATGATACCCCTCAGTTTCTATTGTGCAGTTTCAGTATTATTAAAATATGATGACCTGAGGATTTCTCCTCGGTGCTTGTAGCGAGCCCCCTGTCTTACCAAAACAGAACCCCTCGGTGTCTACTATAGTGAGCTTTCAGCATTATTTGACTTTTAGGACCTGAGGGGGATTCCCCCTTGGTGTCTGTAGTGTGTCCCTTGAATTACCAAAATGTCACCCTCAGGTGTTTATAGAGCACATTCAGTATTATTAGAATTAATGGACGCAGAAGGAGTTCCCCTCAGTGTCTGCAGCATGCCCCTTAACTTAACAAAACAGTGCCTCTCAATTTTTCAGTTTCACACTTTCAGTATTTTTAAACTAAGAGGACCTGGGGGGGTCCATAGAGCACCCCTTAACTTACCAAAATGGCACCCCTCGGTGTCTACTATAGGGAGCTTTCAGTATTATTAGACTTTAAGGATCTGGGTGGTTTCCCCTTCATTTTTTGTAGTGGGCCCCTTGGCTTATAATAAATGGCATCCCGTGATGTGTACCAAAGTGTGCATTCAGTATTATTAGACTTTAAGGACTGGAGTGGTTCCCCCTCAGTACACATAGGGTGGCCCTTAACTTATCAAAATAGTGTCCATTGGTGTCTGCTATAGTGTGCTTTCAGTATTATTAGTCTTCAGTATTATCCACCTTGGTGTCCATAGCAGACCCCTTGACTTACAAAATGGTACCCCTCAGTTTCTATTGTGAAGTTTCAGTTTTATTAGACTTCAATGACCTGGGGGGTTCTCTGCAGCGTCTGTAGTGAGCCCCCTGTCTTACCAAAATAGCACCCTTTGCTGTCTACTATAGTGAGCTTTCAGCATTATTTGACTTTGAGGACCTGTGTGAGATTCCACATCAGTGCCTGCAGAGTGTGCCTTGACTTAACAAAACAGTGCTTCTCAGTTTCTATTGTGTGATTTCAGTATTTTTTGACTTCAATAACCAGGGAGGTCCCCCCTGTCCATACAGCATACCTTGACTTACCAAAATGGCACCTCTTGGTGTCTACTATAGTGTGCTTTCAGTATTATTAGACTTTGAGGACCTGTGTGAGATTCCACATCAGTGCCTGCAGAGTGCGCCTTGACTTAACAACAACAACAACATTTATTTATATAGCACATTTTCATAAAAAAAATGTAGCTCAAAGTGCTTTAAATAATGAAGAACAGAAAAATAAAAGAAACAGTAAGAAAATAAAATAAGCCAGCATTAATTAACATAGAATAAGAGTAAGGTCCGATGACCAGGGTGGACAGAAAAAACAAAAAAAAAAAACTCCAGACGGCTGTAGAAAAAAATAAAATCTGCAGGGATTCCAGACCATGAGACCACCCAATCCCCTCTGGGCAATCTAACTAACATAAATGAAACAGTCCTCTTTGTATTTAGGGTTCTCACGGAAGGACTTGATGATGATGGTCACGTAGACTTCTGGCTTTTAGTCCATCAATGTTGGAGCATCATGAAGCTTTGAGTAGGTGAGCCACCACCACAAAGAACTGGAAAAAGAAAACAGAAGAGAGAGTAGGGGTCAGTACGGATTTTAGAGTCACCATGAATAGTTATTATGATGAATTAAACATACAGAGTATCAGGATTAAATTAAGGTGAAGTTATGAGAAGGCCATGTTAAAGTAACATGTTTTCAGCAGTGTTTTAAAGTGCTCCACCGTATCAGCCTGGCGAATTCCTATTGGCAGGCTATTCCAGAATTTAGGTGCCTAACAGCAGAAGGCCGCCTGCCCGCCACACCACTTCTTTTAAGTTTTGCTTTTGGAATTCTAAGCAGACACTCATTTGAGGATCTGAGGTTATGATTTGGAATATAAGGTATCAGACATTCCGATATATAAGATGGAGCAAGATTATTTAAGGCTTTATAAACCATAAGCAGAATTTTAAAGTCAGTTCTGAAAGACACAGGTAACCAGTGTAGTGACATCAAAACTGGAGAAATGTGCTCGGATTTCCTTTTCCTAGTTAGGATTCTAGCAGCTGCATTCTGCACTCGTTGCAGTCGATTGATGGGTGGTCCTGAGAGGAGTGCGTTACAGTAATCTAGTCAACTGAAAACAAAAGCGTGAATTAATTTCTCAGCCTCTTTCAATGATATAAGAGGTCTAACTTTTGCTATGTTTCTTAAATGAAAAAATGCTTTCCTAGTGGTCTGATGAATATGCGATTTAAAATTCAGGTTGCAGTCAACAGTTACCCCTAAGATTTTTACTTCAGTCTTAACTTTTAATCCTAATGCATCAAGTTTATTTCTGATAACCTCATTGAATCCATTATTGCCAATCACTAAAATTTCAGTTTTCTCTTTATTTAGCTTGAGAAAATTACTATTCATCCATTCAGAAATACCAGTAAGACATTGTGTTAGTGAATCGAGAGAGTCGGTATCATCAGGTGCTGTGGTAACTCACGTTGTGCCCTGAGATAATCTGACCTAACGGAAGCATGTAGATTGAGAAGAGCAGCGGACCCAGGATAGAGCCTTGTGGAACACCATATAGGATATCATGTGTCTTTGAGTTGTGATTACCACAACTAACAAAGAATTTTCTCCCTGCCAGGTAGGATTCAAACCAATTTAAGACACTGCCAGAGAGGCCCACCCATTGACTAAGGCGATTGTTTTTAACAAAACAGTGCCTCTCAGTTTCTATTGTGTGATTTCAGTATTATTTGACTTCAATAACTGGGGAGGTCCTCCCTGTCCATACAGCATCCCTTGACTTACCAAAATGGCACCTCTCGGTGTCTACTATAGTGTGCTTTAAGTATTATTAGATTGAGAGGACCTTGGGGGGGTTCCCCCTCTGTGTCTGTAGTGGGTTCCTTATCTTACCAAAAATGGCACCCCTTGGTGCTTACTATACTGTGCTTTCAGTATTATTTGATTTCAAGGACTGGAGAGGTTCCCCTCAGTATACATTGGGTGCCCCTTCATATATCATAATTTTGCCCTTCAGTGTCTACTGTAAGGCGTTTTGAGTATTATTAGACTTCAAGGACATGGAAGGGGGGGTGTTCCCTCCGTGTCTGTTGGGGGCCCCTTAATTTACTAAAATGGCAACTATTGGTGTCTACTACGGTGCAAGTTCAGTATTATCAGACTTGGACCTGGGTGGGTCCCCCCTCATTGTTCATCATCTGCACCATGACTTGCCCAAATGGTACCCCTAAGTGTGTATACTGTACCTCACTTTTAGTATTATTAGACTTAGAGGACCTGGGATCACCATTGGTGTCTGTAGAGCGCCCCTTGTCTTACTAAAATAGCACCCCTTGGTGACTACTATAGCCCACTTTCAGTATTATTAGACTTAGAGGACCTTGGGGGGTTTCCCACTCTGTGTCCATGGCAGGCTCCTTGTCTTACCAAAAATGGCGCCTCTAAGTGCTTACTATAGTGTGCTTTCAGTACAATTAGATTTCGAGGACTGGGGAGGTTCCCCTTCAGCGTACATAGAGCATCCATTGACTTACCAAAATGGCACCCCACTGTGTCTATAGTGCACTTTCAGTAATATCAGACTTCAAAGACTTTTGGGGAAGGGGCTTCCCCTCAGTTTCCATTGTGCACCCCTTCACTTATCAAAACAATGCCCCTCGCCATCCATAGTGCGAACATAACTGGAAGATAGAGAGCTGGGGTTTTGCAAAAAACATCCTAGGTGGTCGCCTAATGTCCCCTAATGGCTTGGTCTGACTCACAGTATGTCAGAAACAGGGATGGGGTGTGACTTTTAGAGGGTTACTGAAGTTCCAAACTAAAAATGTAAGCAATTGAAAGGGACCTTAATCTTGAGTAATGGCCTCTGCCACATTGACAACAGTATCTTGTGTGAACGCCTAACTGGGCAAGTTTACATTAATGACATTGAGAGATGCTCTTCAAGTACATATGGAATTGAAGAGGCAACGTCAGTGCCACAAATTGTGTCTTCATGGCTGTTCTCAACCTTCTCATGTGGGTACCCATACGAGCCAAAACACCCCCAAATGAGGCGAATGTCATTGACTATCTTGTAACAATGGCGCATGGCAAGGTAAGCTGATGTCAGGTACTCGTACTCAAAGTATTGAGTGCAGAAGATATGAGCCGATGGTACACTACTGATGGTAGAAACCCCGGTACATCTGGCATGACTACATGAGTGGCACACGTCAGGGCACACTCTAAGCTCTCGTCCTTGTCCACACAGGTCATATCTGTAATGCCACACTGAGCTGAGGTGTCTCTCAGCAGATGTTGCTCGGTTATATCTACGTATACTATATATATAAAAGCCAAATACCACTGACTCACTCATCACGAAATCTCCAGGACCATGAGGACTTGGGACTTAAAATTTGTAATGTAGGCTATCCTTGGCCCATAGGTGCTTGCTTAGAAACGGTTTTAAAATTTCCGTGGCCCAAGCGTGTTCTGTCTGTATGTCTGTCCGGTTTTCACGAGAGAATTACTTAACGGATTTAGATCTGGTTGTTTTCTAGAATTTTCTTGAACTTTCCAGTTGATTTTGTGACTTCTTTTATCGCACTAATTACCACAGTTTGCTTGCAGTACCGAAGCTTTTATGCAAATCCAACAGAGTGGCTGTGGGTGGAGAGCAGGGGGGTGGGACCTTCCTCATTCACTCACCAGTCTCTGTTCGAGTTGGTCTACGTCTCACCACGTGTTGGATCACACCTCGCCTCCGCTTAGCTAGCGATACCTCTTTGTTCAACAGACATTATCATCTACAGATTGTTAAGGAGTAACGTTTAACATTTTTAAGAGAGAGATCAGAGCTCTGTGTGTTTTAGAGGGTAGCTGCTGATTGTCAGAGATATCACGGTCATGCGCTTGTGTCCCCACGCGGGAAACGCTTTCCCGTCAGAGTTGAACACGATCAGATACAGTGCCAATGTTTATTTATTTTTAAAGTTTGTCCTGTTTCATTACTATGTGGGTGAAGCCATGGGGTACAGCTAGTTCTTGAATAAAAGCACACTTGTTTTGTTATACTTGTACCTTTTGATTTTTGAACTTCAGTCTTCACACATTATTCACTTCATGTCTCAATTCTGTCAATTGTTACTAAAATATGAAAAAGTTTCTTTTTTAGTTATGTGTTCAACAATTCCTGCCACGCATTTTATTCTACAATTACACTGTAGACACGGAACACACATGAAATGCATGTACTCCAAATGACGATATATTATTTACCCAATACATCTCCAGGCACCTCACATGTAGATAAGGAGCCTTGGCTTGAGCTGGGAGAACTTTTTGCCCGAGTTGAGCTACGTCAAGGGAAAGGATGTGACAGCAGGCTCTTTGCAGCTTGGGCTAATCACCACATTTACAAAACAAAAGACGCTGAATGGAGAGGTGCGAAGGAATTTAAGGTGGGCCGGACAACAAGTTTTTTCATAGGCTTCAGGGATTCTAGTGTTAATACTGGAAAGATCAGCTTCTCAGGGCCTCCCAAGTCTACCAGCAGAAAAGAAAGTGAAGAATTGATTTTCACAGCACCTGTTGGCCCAAATTATACTAAACCACAGTCCAATGCACATGCGTAATTTTCTCATTTCACTCAAGGTTCTGTGTTCACTTTCTTCTTTAGCCAAACATTATCAATCTCTGTCATCTCGTCTCATTAATAACGTGATGATAATTCAACTTGTGTTGTGAAATGGTGTAATCATAATTTGTCAGGCTCTTCTATTGTAAGATCTAATGCCCATTACAGCGACCAAGTCATTCCCATAAGGACATGACCTGCAGTCAGCCGGCTTGTGCATTCTGTTAAACTTTACCGCAGCACATTAATTACACATCGTGGCATTGGTCTCTTCAGACAGGTCACATCAAACAGTGGTAATAGCAGGTAGTAGATGAACACCAGAAGTTGAAAAGGCATCTATAAGGGCAAGAGTATGCAAACAGAATGGTAAATTCATCGACCTTCTTAGTAGAGGTCTCTTTTATATTCTAGGAACCAAGCATGGACTCAACCCCACCATTCAAAATGACTTAAGCCTCGTCTAGAAACCTCCAAGCCACAGATCTGAAGAATAATAAAAATGTCCATGGAAATGAGGAACAAACGAGTTAAACGATGTGAACGGGTGAAATGTCATCTGAGTGTCAAATGATCGCATGCCTGAAGTCTTTTGGATGCATTACAGCGATGACAGTTAAAACTGAAATACCAAGAAAAGACGTGAGATATCAAAGCGATATGAATATGGCAGACTACTTATAATACTTGGCATACAAGTAGATTAGAAGTATAGCTTGGCCGCGCTTGTGGATCCCGCAATAATCAGTTTTTGGTGTATCCACCATGAATGAAAATAACCACTCTCTCTCCATTACGCAAGTTTTACTAGACGTCGTCTCCTTCCTCCAGCACTGCTACTGTCACTCCAGTCTTCTAAGGCTCCACCCCAGCAGCTCTAATGCGTGGTAATTACCTCACTTCACACATGTATTTCAGTTCACATTACCCAAGGCTCAGTCAATAATTATTCTCTCTTTTGTGATCATTTTGTTTAGCTGGTTCCACACACATGTGGAAAAATTTGGCTTGCCATAGTGCTAAAGTTCCGACCTCGTATCTCTTTCTGTTTTCTAGGAGTAAGCATGGACAGTCCGCTCTCCATTTGCATCAAAGATCAGCAGCGAGTAGGTATCTGCTTTTTAAAGGCTGATGGCGTACCCAGGGTCTAGGGATCTGCACTGGCAATCGGAAGGTTGCCGGTTCGAATCCCGTAAATACCAAAAGGGACTCTGCTCTGTTGGGCCCTTGAGCAAGACCATTAACTTGCAATTGCTCAGCGCTTTGAGTAGTGAGAAAAGCGCTATATACACTTACCTAAAGGATTATTAGGAACACCTGTTCAATTTCTCATTAATGCAATTATCTAATCAACCAATCACATGGCAGTTGCTTCAATGCATTTAGGGGTGTGGTCCTGGTCAAGACAATCTCCTGAACTCCAAACTGAATGTCAGAATGGGAAAGAAAGGTGATTTAAGCAATTTTGAGCGTGGCATGGTTGTTGGTGCCAGACGGGCCGGTCTGAGTATTTCACAATCTGCTCAGTTACTGGGGTTTTCACGCACAACCATTTCTAGGGTTTACAAAGAATGGTGTGAAAAGGGAAAAACATCCAGTATGTGGCAGTCCTGTGGGCGAAAATGCCTTGTTGATGCTAGAGGTCAGAGGAGAATGGGCCGACTGATTCAAGCTGATAGAAGAGCAACTGTGACTGAAATAACCACTCATTACAACCGAGGTATGCAGCAAAGCATTTGTGAAGCCACAATACGCACAACCTTGAGGCGGATGGGCTACAACAGCAGAAGGCCCCACCAGGTACCACTCATCTCCACTACAAATAGGAAAAAGAGGCTACAATTTGCACGAGCTCACCAAAATTGGACAGTTGAAGACTGGAAAAATGTTGCCTGGTCTGATGAGTCTCAATTTCTGTTGAGACATTCAAATGGTAGAGTCAGAATTTGGCGTAAACAGAATGAGAACATGGATCCATCATGCCTTGTTACCACTGTGCAGGCTGGTGGTGGTGGTGTAATGGTGTGGGGGATGTTTTCTTGGCACACTTTAGGCCCCTTAGTGCCAATTGGGCATCGTTTAAATGCCACGGGCTACCTGAGCATTGTTTCTGACCATGTCCATCCCTTCATGACCACCATGTACCCATCCTCTGATGGCTACTTCCAGCAGGATAATGCACCATGTCACAAAGCTCGAATCATTTCAAATTGGTTTCTTGAACATGACAATGAATTCACTGTACTAAAATGGCCCCCACAGTCACCAGATCTCAACCCAATAGAGCATCTTTGGGATGTGGTGGAACGGGAGCTTTGTGTCCTGGATGTGCATCCCACAAATCTCCATCAACTGCAAGATGCTATCCTATCAATATGGGCCAACATTTCTAAAGAATGCTTTCAGCACCTTGTTGAATCAATGCCACGTAGAATTAAGGCAGTTCTGAAGGCGAAAGGGGGTCAAACACCGTATTAGTATGGTGTTCCTAATAATCCTTTAGGTGAGTGTAAATGCAAAGAATTATTTGTTTGTCAGACTTGCTTGATGTTCTCGTTGGTAGCGCATCTGCATGGGCCAAACACTAGTCCGGCCATTTTTGAACTTCGCAATCCATTTGTAAACACTCCACCATTGTAAAACTCTGTGTCCATATTGTGCAGAAAGACCTATATGGATTTTGATTTATTTTTTCCTTTCATTAAACAACAACACTCAATTACCATGTAATGAATGGCACACATGAGCTAGAATCCTGGTCAGGGTTGAGCAGGGAACCTTACCTGGCCGGGAGTCTAGTGTAATGGGATGACAAGTAGAGATGTTGTCAGGAGAATATGTTCTCCCCCAATACATTAGATGGCAGAATCTCTCAGTTTCAGTACCCAATTGGATACCAACAGAGCATGCTGGGAGCTGGAGTCCTGTAGTACAGCCATTGTGTTCCGTGGGTGCCACCAGGGTGTGTTGCAATGGCTTGCAACCCCAGCTTTGTGGGACTAATGCCTGACTCAGCAGTGCTTCAAACACGTCCTTGGACCAGAAGTACTTCCGGGTCTGAAATAAAAGGACCCACTCCTCCTCACCTCCAGTGTAATGAAATGACAAGTAAAGATGTTGTCAGGAGAATATGTTCTCCCCCAATACATTAGCTGGTAGCATCCCTCAGTGTCACTACCTATTTGGATACCCACAGAGCATGCTGGGAGCTTAAGTCCTGCAGTACAGCCGTTGTGTTCCGTGAGTGCCTCCAGGGGGTGCTGCAGAGGCTTACAACCCCAGCTTTGTGGGACTAATGCCTGACCCAGAAGTGCTTCCAATAGACTATGTCCTAGCACCACAAGTACTTCCGGGTCTGGGATAAAAGAAGCCGCTCTGCCTCACCACGATGATTCAGAGTTGGGAGGCAATGGGCAGCACTCAGACAGAATCTTTAATACTACTCGTGTGTTTTGAGAGAGAGAGAGAGAGAGAGGAGA
The DNA here is from genome assembly GCA_026402145.1 of Polypterus bichir lapradei. Taxonomy (NCBI): domain Eukaryota; kingdom Metazoa; phylum Chordata; class Cladistia; order Polypteriformes; family Polypteridae; genus Polypterus; species Polypterus bichir. The sequence goes on from JANRMT010062834.1 coordinate 51,994,463, forward strand.
GAGAGGTTGGACGCACATGCTAATTAGCGATGTACTGCCCGGATTGGGACCCAAGTGCAGCTGTCCAACGGGTGACACTTAGCACCACCCTGGAACAGTGAGAGTTTGTTTTTTTTTTTTTTTTTTTACAGTGGCAGTGTGTTTTGGCTGGTGCTTATTTGGAAAAATTTTGATTGGAAATAAAACATTTTTATTTGAACCTGGAATTATATTGGATGACATTGTGTCTGTAGTTTGGGGCTCAATGGCGCCCCATTGTGGTCACAACTCCAAAAAGCAAAAAACATAGTTTTTGAAATTCCTGCAAATGTATTAAAATTAAAAATCGTAAAATATCACACTGGTACACAAGTAGCCTGACCCTTTCCTCAGTATTTTGTTGAAGCCCCCTTTGCCAGACAAATCCAGCCTACAAGATCTGTCAGGTTAGACAGAGATGGTCGGTGGACAGTGGGGAATGAAAGACAAACTCCCGATTCAGACCACTGAGGCAAAGAACAGAGGTCTGGCTAGATGAAGGCAGATGCCACACACACTGCTCTGGAGAACGAGCAGGCTGAACATCTCATACGTGTAGGTGTCATGCTGATCGGGCAAAGCGAGACACTCTGTGTGCCCACATGTCAAGGGAATTGCAAGCAGCTGTGTATACCTGTGTGTGTGCGCGCTCTCAGCCTACCACCTAACAAGCTGAGAAACTCCAAAAATGAGTGTCGTTAATGAGTCTTTGACCAATTAGAGTAAGGAATATGATGCATGCAGCATGTGAGAGTATTATACTGTGTGACTATAGTTCCTTAACTTTGTCTCCAATAAAATATATTCTCTTATCTCGCAGAACTGTAATATGCAAATTGGTTTTGTATGCTGAGTGCTAATAAGTAATGCTCTGTGCCTTTGTTCACGGACCATCCCATCTGCTGGTCCGTTAGCTGCAAGGATCTCCCTTTCCACAAAAAGAAACAAAGTCAGACAACAAGCTTCCTCCTGCCTGGTTCTTCAGGGTGATTATTTACATCAATGAAATTTTTACCACAACAGCAGCTTCTTCAGGTTTCTCCACCTTTGCAAATGAATGGCCAGACTGTGTCTGTGGTTCCGTCGTTCAAATTCCTGGTGACTACTTTCACTAATACATTAAATGGAACAAGCACGTTACCTCCATCACCAAGAAAGCCAGGTAGAGATTGTTCTTCATCTGCCAACTTAAGAAGCTTAGCATATCAAGGTGGAAATTGTTAAATTTTTGCTCAGCCATCATTTAGGGTATTTTGACCTCCTCCATCACTGTTTGATTCCCTTCTGCCTCCTCTCTTTATAACAGTTAGTTGCAGTGGGTGATTTGTTCAACTGAAAAAATTTTTGGCTGTTGGACTCCTTCAGTACTGTGTCTCTTCGGAGAATCCTTGCGTACCGCTGGTTTGACGGAGTCCCGAATGAGGCACATGACCTGCATTGTGAGGGAGCATCAGTTACGGCACTATGGCCATTTCACACGATTCCCCGAGACTGATCCACCATATTTGAGGACCCGAGCGGCTGGACCAGGCCAAGGGGACGCCCACGTAACACCTGGCTATGGTAGATAGAGGGTCATTTCAGGAGGGTGGGACTGGACTGAGTGTCTGCATGGAGGGGTTGCCAACCAGGATCCTGAGCTGTTTGGTCATGTGGAGGGTGTGGGAACGTGCTATACCAGTGCATGCCCTCCAACCTTACCTAACCTGTTGTCTTCTAAGATTAAAAGATCTGTTCACAGCCAGAGCAATAAAGAGAGCAAGAAAGATGGCAGCTGACCCCACCCCTATCGCCCTCGGTCTGTACAGGCCCGAATGTTCACTGACAAACTTAAGATGGGCCTGTACAGTTTGTGTGCCTTCTTGAGCAGGGGAACCTTGCAGGCGCTACAAGATTTCAATCCATTACGGCGTAGTGTATTACCAATGGTGTTCTCGGCAACTGTGGTGGTCCCAACTGCCTTCAGATCATTAAAAAGCTCTCTCTCTTGTAGTTTTGCGCTGATCCCTCACCTTTCTCTTGATCATCCTCACCCCATGAAGCAAGATCTTGCATGGAGCTCCAGACTAAGGGCGACTGATGGTCATTTTATATTTATCTTCCATCTCCGAAGAATCGCACCAACAGTTGTCACCTTCTCACCAAGTTTCTTGCTGGTGGTCTTGTAGCCCATTCCAGCCTTGTCCCTGACATCCTTTAACAGCTCTTTGGTGGTTGCCCATGGTGGTGGAGAGGTTGGAATGGAAGAAATTGACTCTGTTGGAAAGGTGGGCTTTATACACATCACGAGATGAGATCCAGAGTATCTAGAATTCATTGATTGATTGATTGATTGTGTGGCACACAGCCCATCTTCGGGAGCCAGCTAATTCTGGCTGCGTTGTAAGGGATTAAATACATATTTCTCTCAATGATATGCAAATCAATTTATAACTTTTATGTATTTTTTTTTCTAGATTTTTGGTTGTTATTCTGTCTCTCTCCATTAAAATGAAACTACCATAAAAATTAGAGACTGTTAATTTTTTTGTAAGTGAGCAATCTTCAAAATTCAGCAGGGGATCACATACTTATTTTGCCCACTATATATATATATATATATATATATATATATATATATATATATATATTCTCAATATCTATTTTTATTTCAGCAAAATAATCCAGCCAAGCATCAGCAGCAGTGTCACACATTCACTGCCGCCTAATAAAACCGGTGGCTCTGCTAACAACATAGGCCCGCTTCCAAAATCCCTTCCTGCCTCTGTGTAATGATGAATTTCAAATAGCTGGCTTGATAATGCTAGGTTTGCGGTCAAGATCTCATTTGTGGCCCTTGGCCGCTAGCTTTGCCATGCTGGGAAACAGGCAGCCTTGTGAAATTAACATTTTTTGACAAACAGCTGTAGGAATGGAGGCGGATGATGATTTTCAAATCTTTCAGGTCTTGATTTTTTTAAAGAGATATATTTTTCGGAGCCTCCAGCAAGGAAGAAGGCTCGAATTCTGGAGACAGAAGCTCTCAAATTTAATATTTGCTTTATAAATGAGTTTAACCCTTGATTGTAAGAGTAGCCACCTTGCTGATGAGTGATGCATTTATGGTGTGCAGAATTCTCCTTAAGATTAAATATACGGGGGGGTTGCTGAAGCCATTCCTGGCATCCTTGTGTTAAAGACAAATCTCAGCAGGTAGCATTTTGTAGCACCTTCCTTGATTTATTAATGCTGAAGACACCGTCTTTTCAAACAAATGAAATGACATTTTATTAGTTGTGGTCATAATGAAGCCATAGTGAAGCCTCACTGGTGAGTTATCTAATATCCCATAACTTGTACTCCACATACCATGATATACAGCCAGCCCTCCATATCTGCTGGGGATTGTTTCTAAGACCCCCACAGATACCAAATAACCTGGATGTTCAAGCCCCTTATAAAATAGGTGTAGAATTTGCATATAATCTACGCACATCCTCTCGTACCTGTTCAGTCTGTCCCTATGGCTTCAGAAAGTGTCGCTGCTGTGGAGGACGTCCTGCATTGTTTCTGTTCACCTCATTACTCCAGATCAGTGGCACTCACGAGTCACATCAATGCTGGATTATACTGTAGTGGCGCTACTGGGGAGTGAAGACTTCAACTCCCAGAAGTCCCTGCAGTGGCTCTGATTGGTCGTTTTCTGAGGGTGCAGGGATGGCTGGCATGAGATTTAAAAGGAGGCCAGTTATACTGACGGAGAGACAAGTCTTTTGTTGTTTCGTGTGTGGAGTTACATGTCCGTTCAATGCCTGTGGATTCTTAATTTGTTCTGGGTGGTCTCCTGTTTGGGGTTGTCATACACGTGCGAGTAGGAGTCAACTATAGGACCTGAATAATGGCAATTCCACATCCAACCAGGGGGTGGTGGGGTGTTTTTCTTGATCCCTTGCAGACCATTCTTGGGAAATCCCACAGGGTTCCAGCGCATTTAATGACATCACTTCAGGTCCAGCCTCTGATGATGTCACTTCCGCTTCCGGCCCCAATGACGTTGATTCCTACACTGGCCTTTAAAGCAGCCATCTTGATTCAATACGGCAATTCTGTTTTGGACTCAGTCTTGTGAACAGCTCACTATCTTTAAACTACCTTTTTGCAGCCAAGGCACATTATACATTATACCGTTATGATGTCTATTTATCGTTCTTGCCACAGGGTGTATGGACTGTCTGGTGTCTTGAGGACTGAGGACTTTATGAGGATTTGTTGTCATCCTGTGAAGAAAGGAGCGCTCCTGATCCCATTCACACGTCATCATCTCATCAGGAAATACCGGTAGGACTGAACTTTACATTCATTTACTGTACAGCGAGATGATCTCTGGACTATCCACCTCCATCATTTAATTGTATCAGTCGCCGTTTTATGGACTTCATCGTGTGCGGCTTTTGTTAGTTGTTTGTTATTTTCGAATTTGTGTTTATGAGGCCGAGTTGGGAAAGATGTGCAGCAGGTTAGGTTGATAAAGGATAAAGATGGAAACGTACTCACAAGGGAGGAGAGTGTGTTGAGCAGATGGAAAGAGTACTTTGAGAGGCTGATGAATGAAGAGAACGAGAGAGAGAGAAGAGGTTGGATGATGTGGAGATAGTGAATCAGGAAGTGCAACAGATTAGCAAGGAGGAAGTAAGGGCAGCTATGAAGAGGATGAAGAATGGAAAAACCGTTGGTCCAGATGACATACCTGTGGAAGCATGGAGGTGATTAGGAGAGATGGCAGTGGAGTTTTTAACCAGATTGTTTAATGGAATCTTGGAATGTGAGAGGAGTGGAGAGGAGGAGTGGAGAAGAAGTGTACGGCTGCAGATATTTAAGAATAAGTGGGATGTGCAGGACTGTAGCAACTACAGGGGAATAAAATTGATGAGCCACAGCATGAAGTTATGGGAAAGAGTAGTGGAAGGTCAGTTAAGAAGTGAGGTGATGATTAGTGAGCAGCCTTTGCTCTAAGGGTTGTAAAAAGGCGCTATATAGCACCCGACCCGGCAAGGACTGACGCAGAGGCACGTGTTAAAATAAGCACACTTTTATTTCTCTCTTCAGCCATGGGGCACGCCTTCCCCATGTCCCACAGGCCCAACACAGTCCCAAAAGCACTTTAGTACCACCAAAACACTCTTTCTCCTGTTCCACTACTCCTCCTCAAGCTTAGTCTTCCTCCTCCCAACTCTGGCTCCTTGAGTGGTGGTGGCTGGTCTTTTTTATAACCCACTCGGAAGTGTTCCAGGTGCTTGACCACCTGGTCCTGATTGCACCTCCGGGTGGGACTGAAGAATCGTCCAGCGAGGCTGCTGAGTCCATGCAGCTCCCCCTAGCGGCCATCCGAGCCCCCAACCAGGCTGTGGAGGACTCCATTTACCTTGGAGCCCTATGGGTGGTTGGGGAATCGCCGTCGGCCAGGGAGGCTGCCACCAAGCATCCCGGCGGAGGTACTGGACTGCCCTTGGTGACTCCCCCAGAACATAAGCAGCAGGGGCGTCCTTGCCAGGCATAGGACCCGGCTGTCCTTCACAAGGTATTATAGAGAAGGCCAGAAGGAGTTGCATTGCGTCTTTGTAGACCTGGAGAAAGCAAATGACAGGGTGACTGAGAGGAGCTGTGGTATTGTATGAGGAAGTTAAGAGTGGCAGAGAAGTACGTAAGAGTTGTACTGGATATGTACGAGGGAAGTGTGACCATGGTGAGGTCTGTGGTAGGAGTGACAGAGGTGAGATTACATCAGTGATCGACTCTGAGCTCTTTCTTATTAGCAATGGTGATGGACAGGTTGATGGATGAATTAGACAGGAGTCCCCGTGGACTGTGATGTTTGCTGATGACATTGTGATCTGTAGCGTTAGTAGGGACCAGGTGGAGGAGACCCTGGAGAGGTGGAGATATGAGAGGTCAGTGGGAACAAGAGAGAATACATGTGTGTGAATGAGAGGGAGGTCAGTGGAATGGTGAGGATGCAGGGAGTAGAGTTGGTGAAGGTGGATGAGTTTAAATACTTGGGATCAACAGTACAGAGTAATGGGGATTGTGGAAGAGAAGTGAAGAAGAGAGTGCAGGCAGGGTGGAGAAGAGTGTCAGGAGTAATTTGTGACAGACTGATATCAGCAAGAGTGAAAGGGAATGTCTACAGGACGCTAGTGAGACCAGCTGTGTTATATGGGTTGGAGACGGTGGCACTGACCAGAAAGCAGGAGACAGAGCTGGAGGTGGTAAAGTTAAAGATGCTAAGATTCCATTGAGCATGATGAGGATGGACAGGATTAGAAATGAGGACATTAGAGGGTCAGCTTAAGTTGGATGGTTGGGAGACAAAGTCAGAGAGGCGAGATTGTATTGGTTTGGTCATGTACAGAGGAGAGATGCTGAGTATATTGGGAGAAGGGTGCTAAGGATAGAGCTGACAGGGAAAAGGAAAAGAGGAAGGCCTAAGAGAAGGTTTATGGATGTGGTGAGAAGATGATCCACTGTGGTGACCCCTAACGGGAGCAGCCAAAAGAAAAAGAAGAAGTATATCGCCGTAAAGGGAACTGGGGTGGGATTGTTGAAGTTTGTACATTTATATTTCATTTATTATTGCTCAATACAGTTTTTAAGTTCTGTTTTAGTGCCGATTGCTTTTTTCTCTCTGTAAGTGAGTGTGTCTGACATCGGGCCAAAGCTGGGTGCGTTCCCGGGATCCCCACGGAAAAAAATAAATAAATAACCGTCATATCGACAGTTTGAATCTAAACTGGGTTTGTTTAGTCTGCTACAACACAAGTCCTCTTCTGGTAGACCACCTGGACCCACTAAAGTTTGGGTCTCCCAAATAGAAGCAAAGATTGCTTGCAATGCCAGGAGGACAGCCCGACCACCAGCCTGGAGAAGTTCACCCCTCGATACCATAGACCACTGCAGCCTTCCATACCCTCAGCTGTTTCACCACCTACCTGTGCCATCTCAGTGAGCCTGGGGGGTCACAGCTAATTGCTAATTAGCCCCCCTGTCCCATCCCAAGAAAAACCCATACTACGCAGAGCTTTTAACATTTTCAGTTTGATGTAATCCAGCCTTGTGGCCTTCAACTGCAACTTGCAAAACTTCTCATCCTCAGAGTTTTTATGCAGAACTTTTATCACTTGTGACAACGACAGAGACTCTCAACAGTCTAAATTTAAAAATCCCTCCTTATGCTGAGATATCCGGCTCTTAAGTTGCATTTTCCAAAATAGAGAACAAGTCAACATGCTGTTGACCCCAGGATTTGTGTGCCAACAATTTTAGAGACATTTTATTTATGCTTTCACTTTCTGGTTGTGAGTATCTAATGCTGGAAAAGAATATAAAGGCTACTTACAAAATCTATGGCGAGATTTGGACAATTCCCAAGGGAAAGCAAATATGATTCTGCAACACAGGAAAATGAATTGATGCCTGCTTTCTCGAGTCAATGGGGTCTCGACTGAGCATCCCATCCATCTATTTATGACACTTGCTTATTAACCTCAAGGTTACTTGAAATCAGAGCCTCTCTCCAAAACATATCCCATTGTAATAAAGAGAGCTCCTTATATTGTTAATCCAGACCAGGAAAAATGGCAGGGGAGTGCAGAAAATGTAAGAATAATGTGGTGATTTGGGGTGGCATTGTAGTAGCGCTGCAGTGAGGACACCAGAGTTCACATCGCCGGGTCCTCCCTGTGTGGAGCTCGCATGCTCTCCCCGTATCTGCTTGCATTTTCAAAGACATGCCGATTAGGTGAATTGGTGACACTAGTGTGAGTGTGTCTTACGGCCTCTAGGGGGCATTGCAGCGCCCCAAAACCCAGGAACAACTACACACCCAACAGTTCAGGTGAAATTCAAGAGGTTCAATAGCAACAATATCTTCTCACACCAGTCTCTGTTTCACTCCATCACCTACATCTGACTCCAACTCTGACTGAGCTTTAACTCCCCTGACTCGAGCGGGGGGCTCGCTTTTAAATGAAGACCTAGGAGTACCTCCAGCACTCAATGCATTACCCCACAAAAAGCACTTCTGGCTCAGGTGAGACACCATTGATACTTGTGCTGTTAGTATTCCACAGCTCCCCCTGGTGGCCCCACACAGAACTTGACAGGGCCACAACTCCCATGCTGCCCCACTGGGTGTCCATACTGAGGTCCTCAAGACAGAATGCTGCCACCTGGTGTACAGGGGAATGTTCTGCCCATAGTAGGCAGTCACCCACTCTCCCAGTGTCTCTGGTACACCAGCCCATCTAGGATTGCTGGGATGCCAAGCCTGGTGTAGCTGCTGCTGAAGCTTTTACTTGTGCCCACATCCGGACATGGCAGGGGAATATCTCCACTCCGATGCTGCCTTTCTTTGCCTGTAGCCTCCCGACCAGATAAGGGAGCAAGACCCATCCCGGCAGGGACCCCTGTCGGACCCTAACGGTGTGTGTGTGTGTGTTTGCTTTGAGATAGATTGCCACCCTTTCCCAGGTTTGTTCCTGCCTTGTGCCCTATGTCGGCTTGGATAGGCTCAAGTAAAGACCTCCCTGTCTGGAAAATAAACGAATCACACAATTTCCAGAACATATCAGGACATAAGCTTTCAACTGAAGCCAAGAAGAATATTCTGGCCCCATTAGCTTGTGCTTAATTGTGCGAAAGATGGACAGATGTTCGCATAATAGATACAGAGATTTTGAGCTATTTTGCGGTGTCCTATTGTACAGGTTTGATATTCAAGTTTCCGTGCACGTTGAAAAATGTTTATTTTTTCACGCTCTTTGTTTACATGATGTGATAAGAACCAAAAACTCAAATCGGTTACATCACAGGGCGTGACAGTATACTGTAAGAATGATGATGACTTGAAGTCCACCTTATGAGAAAGATTTAGGAGTCAGAATGGACACATCACCATCAAGTACTGGAGAGCGTTCAGAAACCATTAAGAAGGCTAAGAGAATGTCAGGTTTTATAGCGCCTTGATGTATAGGGTAGATGTATAGAGTCAATGGGGGCTCTGATCGGGGCTCTCAAAGGGACTGAGCGAGGAGTCTGAGTATCTGGGCTTGTGAGTGTCCTGTTAAAAACCAAAAAGCCAGGCCTTTAATGACCTCGTGGGCACGGCCATCAGCAGTGTGTCTGTCTGCAGAGAGAGTGTCGACCTCGTCGAGAGGTTTACTTACCTCGGCGGTGACATTCATGTCTCTAGTGACTCTTCCTATGAAGTCAGTAGATGGATTGGGAGAGCACGGGGGGTCATGAGGTCACTGGAAAGGGGTGAATGGCGCTCCTGATAATCTCTACAGAAGGATGAAGGTCCAAGTCTTTAGAGTCCTGGTGCTTCCTGTTGATGAGACATGGACTTCATCCAGTGACTGGAGATGAAGACTGGACTCCTTCATGTGTGTCTCTTCAGAGGGTCCTTGGGTAGCACTGGTCTGATGTTGTGTTACTCACGGAGTCCAGAATGAAGCACATGACCTGCATTGTGAGGGAGCATCAGTTATGGCACTACAGCCATGTGGCACGATTCCCCGAGGGTGATCTGGCTCATTGTACAGGACCCGAGCGGCTGGACCAGGCCTAGGGGACACCCACGTTACACCTGGCAGCGGCAGATACAGTGGGAAAAATAAGTATTGAACGCATCAACGTTTTTCTCAGTAAATCTATTTCTAATGGGGCTGTGGACATGAATTCTTTTATCCAGATGTTGGTAACAACCCAAGTAATCCACACATACAAATAAATCAAAACAAACAGTCCATAAAATAAGTTATGTGTAATAAAGTGGAATGACACAGGGAATAAGTATTGAACACATGAAGAAAAGTAGGTGCGAAAAGGCATGGAAAGCTAAGAAAGCAGCTGAAATCTCTCAATCCTGATAGCTCCCTATCAGTACAAATGAACATCAGCTGGTTTAGTTCTAATTGAAGGCCTATAAAAAGGTGTCACACAAGAAACATCTCATGATGGGCAAAAGCAAAGAGCTCTCTCAAGACCTTCACAAACATCCTGATGGCATCGGTGACAGACGTACTTCTAAACTTCTGAATGTTCCAGTGAGCACCATTGGGGCCATAATCCGGAAGTGGAAAGAACATCATTTCACCACAAACCGGCCACGACCAGGCGCTCCTCGCAAGATTTCTGTCAAAAGAATAATCAGAAGAGTTGTCCAAGAGCCAGGAACCACTGGCAGTGAGCTTCAGAAAGTCCTGGAATCAGCAGGTCCAGTTGTTTTAAAGAAATTGAACAATAAGTAATGCACTCAACTCACACGGCCACTATGCACTCTCACCACGCATGACTCCACTGCTGAAGAAAAATCACGTTGAAGCTTGTTTAAAACATTTGAACAAGCCAATGAAATACTGGGAGAGTAGAGTCGGGTCAGAGGAGACCCAAAACTGAACTCTTTGGATGATTTTGCACTCCATGTTTGGAGGAGAAATGGCACTGCATATCACCCCAAAAACACCACACCAATGGTGAAGTTTGGAGGTGGGAACATCATGGTGTGGAGCTGGAAAACTTCATAGAATTGAAGGAAGGATGAATGGAGAAATGTAGTGGGACATTCTTGAAAAGAATCTACTGCCATCTACCAGGATGCTGAAGATGAAACAAGAAGGGAGACATTTCAGCAAGACAAGGATCCTAAACAAACAGCCAAGGAAACTCTCAATTGGTTTCAGAGAATAAAGAAAATCAAGCTGCTGGAATTGCCCAGTAAGTCACCCGACCTGAATCACATTGAAAATCTATGGAAAGAACTGAGGATAGAGTTCATAAAAGAAGCCCCCCTCCAGAAACTTCAAGAGTTGAAGACAGTTTGTGTGGTAGAAAGGGCCCAAATCACACTTGAGCAATACATACGACTTGTTTCTCTATCCAGGAGGTGTCTTGAAGCTGTCAGTACCAACAAAGGTTTGTCTACTAAGGATTAAATACATTTTAGTAAGCATGTTCAGTACTTACTCCCTGCGTCATTTCACTTTATTACACATCACTTAATTTATGGACTTATTTGTTTTGATTTCTTTGTATGTGTGGATTACTTGGGTTGTTACCAACATCTGGTGAAAATTTCACGTCAATAGCCCCATTAGAAATAAATTTACTGAGAAAAACATTGACGCATTCAATACTTATTTTCCCAGCTGTAGATGGTCATTTCTATATTGTGGAAGAGAGGTAAAGAAGAGATTGCAGGAAGAGTGGAATGGGTGGGGAACAGTGTCAGGAGGATCAGCAAGAGTGACAGTGAAGGTCTACAGGACAGTAGTGAGACCAGCTGTGTTATATGGGCTGGACGGTGGCACAGGAGACAGAGCTGGAGGTGACAGAGTTAAAGATGCTAAAATTTACATTGGGTGTGACGAGGATGGACAGGATTAGAAATGAGGACATTAGAGGGTCAGCTCAGGTTGAGAGACAAAGTCAGAGAGGCGAGATTGCGTTGGTTTGGACATGTGCAGAGGAGAGATGCTGGGTATATTGGGAAAAGGGTGCTAAGGATAGAGCTGCCAGGGAAGAGGAACAGAGGAAGGCCTAAGAGAAGGTTTATGGATGTGGTGAGAGAAGACATGCAGATGATGGGGGTAACAGAGCAAGATGGAGAGAACTCAAAGATAAGGAAGAAGATGATCAGCTGTGGCAACTCCTAACGGGAGCAGCCAAAAGGAGGAGGAGGAGGAGGAGAAGAAGAAGAAGAAGAAGAAGATTGTCATTTCCGGAGGGTAGGACTGGATCGTATGCCTGCCTTTGCCAACCAGGATCCAGAGCTGTTTTGTTGTGTGTGGTGGGTGCGGCAATGTGATGTACCAATGCCTGCTCCCCAACCTGACCTGATTCTTTCCCATCGATGTTTCAGGAGTTCAGTGTGTAATGTCAGTGATTAGCAGACTCTCCACTCTTTATGAACAGGTCTTCCATTGTCTCTTGTAAATTCACCATGGTGCCTTGGAGAAAAGCAATCACCCAAGCTGCAGAATAAACATCAAAAATATGAACTCAACACGATGCCCACTTGGTGGCCAGATTAAAAAGACTGTATTGTATTCCAGGAATTTGTTTGCATCCTAATAGTCTTGTCCTTGACCCAATGTGGCCTGAACAGACTGAGCCTTCTCATTGTGTTGTTCAGACAATTGATTGATGGCTGGATACGGCTGAACCATGAGAGGTGTTTATAATGACTGAAATGTAAAGCACTCCACACCCTACAGAGAACTCCTTATCAAATTATAGAGCAGGACACGAATGAAGTCTTCGGTTTGCTGCCGTTGAAATGTGTTAGCCTACTCTTTACATTTAGGCTCCTGAAAAGAAAAATGGTCATTGCAGGCAAAGCAGTTAAACTGAGATTATTTTTAGCAAAGCACTTTCTGCATGTGATGGAAGGAGCCCGGAGCACAAGCGCTATTAGTGTATCTTGGTTATACATGGAAGAGCCAGGTTTTGATCCATGGCTGCTCATTATACATCGTCGTTAAATATTGAAGAGGCTGTAAACCACACAGTCTGTAATTGTTTTAAAGTACAATGTGAGAAGGCACTGCTTTGGCAAGAGCATTCATCACAAGTTAAATATCCATTTAGCAATTTTTATTAAAACTCCAATAGGCTCCTGCTCCCCAGAACCCTGCATGGGATGGATGGACGTGTCACACTCTTCTCTCCTGTAATCCCCTATATTGAGTTTTGAATCTGAACTTCCATTGTCTTTAATATAATATATGATGTACTCAATTCAGTCCCATTGTTCATGGGCTCTTATTAAGTTACCCTAAGCACAAATATGACGCCAACGCTCTCCAGCATTTGGGACAGTGTTACTGTAACAGCCCACCACAAATAGAAACACGAGACCAGGAGAAGAGACGATTAAGCATGACAGTTAGACACCAGGTGAATCAGAAGGCTCACGAAGACAAGATATTTAATCATGAAGACTACAAAAAGCGAGGGAGAAAATGGTCACTATGTCTCGCAGTATGATGAAGGAACACAGAAGTGGGTGGAATACAAAAATCTAGAAGAGACGACTTTGTGGAACTGAAACGTGGGTGTCTTCTGGCCCTCTTAAGGCACCAAGTTCTGTCACTAGCTAGCGTGTGGTCTTCAGGACAAAAAATAACCCGAAGACTCCCTAACAGTTTTAATATATTGGCGAACTTGCAGAGGCATCAGCTAAAGTGGACCGGGATGGGTCGTATTATTGAGGTTGAGATGAAGGATCGATATGCCTTGTTATTGGTTTTAGAACTATTGTCTATTAAAAGGGGGCAGCACGGTGGCACAATGGTACCTATACTGCCTTGCAGTAAGAAGACCTGGTTTCACTTCCCAGGTCCTCCCTGCGTGGAGTTTGCATGTTCTCCCCGTGTCTACGTGGGTTTCCTCCCACAGTCCAAAGACATTCAGGTTAGGTGCATTGGCGATTCTAAATTGTCCCTAGTGTGTGCTTGGTGTGTAGGCTGGCACCCTGCCCGGGATTTCTTCCTACCTTGCACCCTGTGTTGGCTGGTATTGGCTCCTGCAAACCCCCTGTGACCCTGTTAGGATTAGCAGGTCGGACAATGACTGACTGACTGACTATTAAAAGGAGTTGCAAGTGGCTTAGACAGGCATTGTTATTTTACAGGCCGCTGCTTTTGTTTTTAAAGTGGCCTGCTTGCTTTTCACTTGCCTTGTTTTTTAAGAACCAATGACGCTGTGTTCTTGAGGGAACTGAGGAAACAAGTTTTTGTTTTGGGACATGGCGGCTCTGCTGAGCCTTTTGACTCGCCAAAGTCTAAAACAAGTTTTAGGAAAAACCCAAACTTAAAGGAAAAGAAGGAAACTTGCATGCTAGTGCATAAACGCTTTAAGCGTATAAACATTTTAGCATTTAAATTTATATACAGTAATAACGCTCATGAACATTTCAGATGATCAGATTAAAAGCAAGCTTATTGTGTTAGTTAGGTTGAATTATAGAGAAGTTTTAAGAATTGATTATTAAGGTTAGCCCCTGTGCTGGTAAGTCAGACCATATGTGGCTGCGTGTCACTGGCTGATTACCCAGCTGCCTTTGCTCTCAGGCTGTAACCTGTATTGGCCTGTATATATACAGTACATTCTAGATAGCATTTAAGTTTCTATGTCAATGCTTCCTAATGAATCAATATCTTAATTAATCAAGGTAAAACAACACGTAGTATATCAGCTGGCTTTGAACAATATAAAATTTTAAAGGTTCATTAATAAAGGCTTAAGCAGTGTGCTTGCTGACTCAAAACTTCTCGCCTGCTTCCAGCTCCAGCGGCTTAGCTCCTATCAGTAAAGCTGTATGCTTCGCTTACCATGGCTGCCTATGATTTTAGTCTTACTGGACGCTGGTGCAACAAGCAAGTATTAATTGAACATTTCAGTTTTTCATATGTGAGTCGTCCTGGTTCCAACAAAATGATGAGGGCTGATCAATTAAAAGGCCTCTGATTTTTATTAGCTCAAGATTGGGAATGTGAGGATTGTAAAACATGATCAGATGAAGGTCATCTCCAGGCCAGGCCAGTTGCTAATGATTGTTATGAAAAATTGATGATTGTTAGGGAAAAGACGTTTACAAGGCAAGGTAATTGTTATGAACACAGGTACAGCAAAAGGTCATTATTGTGAAGATAACATGTAAAGTGAATGACGAGAATTACGTACGAAATGGGGATGTTTTTGTGATTAGAACTGAAATAAAAATGAGCCACGCCCAAACCACTGAGTTCACTTCATGAACTGAGACAGGCTTTATCTGCTCTGCAATTGTTTTTTATGCTGAGCAATAAAGTCTAAATTCTGACTGCCTTTCTGAAGACTCTGCTCATTTTTCATGAAGATTTCTCCACAACAGTATCTTGTCCGAGAAGGACATGTAGTCGAGTGCAGCTGTGGCACAAATTGAGTGGGACAGGCTGGAATCTGTCTCAGGCAAAAGTGTGGTAGCTCCTTTTGTGAACGTACATCTTGCAGGTACCACAAAGCTGAATTTGTCTGCATGGGTTGAATGAGATAGATAGATAGATAGATAGATAGATAGATAGATAGATAGATAGATAGATAGATA
>JANRMT010062834.1:52013832-52025494 GCA_026402145.1 Polypterus bichir lapradei
TATCTATCTATCTATCTATCTATCTATCTATCTATCTATCTATCTATTATATAGTGCATTCCTATCTATCTATCTATCTATCTATCTATCTATCTATCTATCTATCTATCTATCTATCTATCTATCTATCATCTTCTACTGAGATCCTGAATGATTAACTTTGTGTTTTCTTTCAGCGTCCCGTCCCTCCGTCTTTTGTTCACTACCTTTTGCTCTCTAAATGAAACCCCACCCTTTAGTTTCAAATGTACAGACTGGAGGAATTGGGGGGAACGGCTGTTTTGGGAAGGAGCCCTAATGAGTGGAGCCTTGGCCGTGCAGGATTTCCATTCGCTGCACACTTTTTAACAGGTTGTCCCCTGACGCATATTCCTGTTTGACAATCCCCGCGAGACTACCAAGCAAATAACGCAGCAACCCAGCAAATTATCAGATATCAGACATGGACTTGGGTGGAGAGCAGACATAGGGAGAAAGTCATCACTAGTGTTGCAGAAACCCCATTTCTTTTATTTAACACCCACCTTACAGTGCCATTACAGTATAACCAGGGGTCATTAGTTGTTTTGTGGTCTTTCAACATCATACACCCTCACCAGGGGTGATCAGCCCCTGACTGGTGTCTATGGAGGTTATGTGGTCAACAGATTGTTCCTTTTGATTCACAGCTATCTTGATGCTATCTCAGCAGCATCACTGATATTCCTGATAGCATCGTCCCTATCCATGGCAGCCGACCTCAAAGGGGTAGCAAGGGGTCTTCCATCCCCTGCTTTGGCGTTCGTCTATGAGTTCCTCATTCTTAGCTCTCTTCCCCTCGAAATGCCTCTCCCATCTGGTCTTCCCAGGGGACAATCAATTCCAGCAGGGCCACCATGCCTTGACACTTGTGACATAAAAACCATTTCAGGCCTGAGTGTGGTCACAGTGATGGTTTCTGGAAATTTTGGCTGTCTCCCCAGGTTCACCTTCAGCTGCCTGTCCCGGGCTGTTGCCAGAAGCCCCTCTGTTGGGTACATGTGCTGTTGAGGCTTCTCGCCAGCCTTGACAACAGCAAATGCGTACTTTACTAGTTGCTGGTGCCTGCTAAGAGGGATCCCTGCACTGATGGCCTCTACGATAGCCCTCAACACCTGGTTGTGGCTCCTCCAATAATGCCCTTCTCCCAGGGCTTTTGGGCAACAACTAAGAATATGTTCCTGAGATCACCAGGGGTTTCTGTCAGTCCCCAGGAGAAGAGATTAGTTGGGTTGGGGAGGCTGATTGGATAAGAAATTTAATCCAGTGTGGCTCAGCTTTCCAAAAATCTTCTGGTCCATTACCTGTGCCCATCGATTCCATACCCCTGGCTGTCGCATGCCAACCTGCAGGTTTTGGTTTCCTCCGTCTTCCTCGATCAGCCACCATCTTTTCTTCCCCCGGGTCTTGTCACACCGAGGTCTTGGGATGCTACCAGCACAATGTCCCACAGCCGCGCTTCAGCCTGGTCACCTACCTCCTGAGCCCTCTACTTCCTAACCATCTTCTCCTTTATACAGAAGACTTTAGTATCACTAGATTCTCTGTACATCAGCACCTCTCTTGCCCGGGTAACCATAAACTCTTCCTACAGGCTACTTACTGAAGGGGAGTTGTAGTTTGTTCTTACCCCCATATTAGGCAATGTTACTTAGACTACGAGAAGGTCCAACCACCTGCACAAGCCCTCGATGATGGTCAGTGGGACATCATAAACTAGCAGCGACCAGATCAGCAGTTGCAGGATGCCAGGATGGTAAATCAAGGCTCTGATCTTTCCTGGAAGCCCTGACTTGTCCACCACTACAAGGCAGGTTCCCAGCTCTCTTGCCGGTCTCTTGGAGTGCAGCCGTGTCCCTCGATGTGCAAAACAACATGTCTTCCTTTCTCCCTGCCTTCCTCTCTGTCATGATATCTTACCTCCAAACTCCAATCTTATCTGGGTCGTGTTTGAGGTCAGCTATAATTTTAATGTTGAGCTAGCTAGGGCAATGCCAATTCCACCAGTGCACATCTAAATTTACAACTTCATATCTCGATTATGAAACAGTATCAGGCCCTATCTTTGGAAGGACAAAGATACCACACTGTATTAATTTATTTTTGCACCACGTCTAGAAATTAAATCAATAACAAATGCTCCATAAAGACATCACGGCATTTGATGAAAAATAATATTTCATATTCAAGACAAGTTAATGGGATTTGATTTAGGAATAAACATTTAATGAAGGTGATAATAGAGTCATGAGTGAGAAATTATAGATTGCAATTTGAACACTCATGCTTCAAATTAATGCCGCCCTTGGGACCGTTATTTCTTCAGGCTAATGTATTCCGCATTCAGTTTGGTGAGATGTAAACTTAGGGCTCACATTTTCACAAAGTAAAAATGTAATTGGGAATTAAGAAATTGCGCGCTTTCATTTCCGGAGGCATCAAAACAAATGACGCATAGGTGGCAAGACAAATAACGTACCTAGAATAGAAAAATGTCTCATATATGTAGTAGATATGGAATGATGGATAACTCTCTTTCTCCAGAGTCATTTGGTTTCCTCCACCATTTCCTTAGGTGAGCCATAATAGTCCTGAGTGAGTGCCACGCATTCCATTCAGGACTCCTACCAACTCAGGAATCCAACATATATGAACATAAATGGATGGATAGATAAAAGGTGGACGGTTGTATGGATGGATGAATTGATAGATGGCTTTACATGACTGTCAATCAGTCAGTCATTTTCCAACCCGATATATCCTAACTCAGGGTCACTGGGGTCTGGTGAGGAAGTCGGGAGTGGCAGAGAAGTATGTAAGAGTTGTACAGGATATGTACTAGGAAAGTGTGACCATGGTGAGGTCTGCGGTAGGAGTGACGGAGGTGGGATTACATCAGGGATCGGCTCTGAGCCCTTTCTTATTAGTAATGGTGATGGACAGGCTGACAGATGAGATTAGACAGGAGTCCCCGTGGACTGTGATGTTTGCTGATGAAATTGTGATTTGTAGCAATAGTAGGGAGCAGGTTAAGGAGACCCTGGTGAGGTGGAGATATGAGAGGAGAGGAGAGGAATGAAGGTCAGTAGGACCACCAAGACAGAATACATGTGTGTGTATGAGAGGGAGGTCAGTGGAATGGTGAGGATGAGGGAGTAGAGGTGATGAAGGTGGATGAGTTTAAATACTTGGGATCAGCAGTACAGAGTAATGGGGATTGTGGAAGAGAAGTGAAGAAGAGAGTGCAGGCAGGGTGGAGAAGAGTGACAGGAGTGATTTGTGACAGACGGGTATCAGCAAGAGTGAGAGTGAAGGTCTACAGGACGGTAGAGAGACCAGCTATGTTATATGGGCTGGAGACGGTGGCACAGGAGACAGAGCTGGAGGTGGCAGAGTTAAAGATGTTAAGATTTGCATTGAGTGTGACGAGGATGGACAGGATTAGAAATGAGGACATTAGAGGGTCAGCTCAGGTGGGACGGTTAGGAGACAAAGTCAGAGAGGCGAGATGGTGTTGGTTTGGACATGTGCAGAGGAGAGATGCTGGGTATATTGGGAGAAGGATGCTAAGGATAGAGCTGCCAGGCAAGAGAAGAAGAGGAAGGCCTAAGAGAAGGTTTATGGATGTGGTGAGGGAGAACATGACGGTGATGGGGGTTACAGAACAAGATGACGAGGAGAGAAAGATATGGAAGAAGATGATCTGCTTTGGCAACACCTAACAGGAGCAGCCGGAAGAAGAAGAAGAAGAAGAAGAAGAAGATCATCTCATCAGACTTGTGTCTGTAAATAGTTAATTTGTTCAGCAAAGTCACTTTCCCATTTTTAGAAGCTGCTGCCTGCCTCTTTGGACTACAGTACAGCTAATTTTTCTTCATTGGCAATTGCACCCAAATTGGCTTCAGACTTAAAAGCTGGAGGATTTTATTGCTTTATTACATGCTCCTGGAGCTTTATGTGTGAGAAACTAATACTTTCACAGATTACGTTCAACGCACTTGGAAAGAAAGACAGAGAGAGAGAGAGAGAGAAGGAGAGAGAAGGAGAGAGTGAGAGAGAGAGAGAGAGAGCGCGTTCATCTTATTATTATTATACAAAATATGACAGTAACATTTACATACTATTTAACACCGCGCACATTCCAGCATGACATCAACAAGGAAGCAGAGAGGGTGTAAAACGTGCTTTCTTGTCACAAAAATGGATTGTTATGTATTGCTTAGATATAAATTCAATTTATTTTTAATAAACAGTCCAAAGAAGACACCACGGACTACTTTACTTAACATCGATTCGTACGGAGAAATGAGGCACACAGAGAGGGAAAAAATATTTTTCAAAAACATAATCAACGGAGTAAAGACGAAAAACGACGCCTAAATGATTTTATCATAACATCTAAGTGCTTCTGACTTGCAATTGAATTTGTCGTCCTAACAAAAGATAAATTGGGAATTGTAATGAAAGATCTGCCTAGTTGGCTGAGAAATGATGATTATGGTGCATTACAAGTACACTCAGGTCACCAATTCTTTAATTTTGCAGAATAACACATTCTACACTCACATTTGTTCTCTCTGTGATGTTTCTATTGCCAACCACGGCATACACTTTATGTGGCACTGTTTCATATTACAAACAAAATGTCTTGAATTAATAAATATGCAATTTGAATGAGCAATCAAGGCCAACATTTTAAAAATATGCAGAGTGACCTTCGACTGCAATTTTTGGTCACTGTGTCTGCCACTTTGCCCCCCTGTTCACAGTGAATGATCCTCATTTGTAAAGGCAGATTTCCTTCACGGGCTTCACATTCGTTTGATGAGACTTTCAGATTGTGCCACTGATTGTGAAAGGGATTGAGATCAGGACGATGACTGGCCATTCTAGGACTCACTCCACACTCACTTTAACCCTCTGTCTGCAATCGTCGTCCCATTGAGACTCAGGACCACATTGGGTTAAACAGGCCAGCCTGGGGGGATTTCATGTGAGCTTCCAGTGGAGTCATGGATTTGATGTGCTTTGACTTTATTTGATCCACAGTCTTATGTTAGTGGTAACCACCGCACTTTGAAAATGCAGTCAAAATCTAGAGAGACCCCATCACTGAAAGAGTTTTGGGATTAAATGATATAGATAGATAGATAGATAGATAGATAGATAGATAGATAGATAGATAGATAGATAGATAGATAGATAGATAGATATGAAAGGCACTATATTATAGATAGATAGATAGATAGATAGATAGATAGATAGATAGATAGATAGATAGATAGAAATGAAAGGCACTATATAATAGATAGATAGATAGATAGATAGATAGATAGATAGATAGATAGATAGATAGATGTGAAAGGCACTGTATAATAGATAGATAGAATCCCATACCAAATGGCATATAACAGAGGCATATGCATTGCACATGTTAACCCTGAGGTCTACATTGATTATTTAGATTCAACCAGCAGCTTGTCAATATATGATCAAATAGCGAAAATTATATTTAATGGATGCTGGGATGACAGTCACTATGAAAAGGTCATGTCATTTTGTAATTTACTTAATCCAGAGCAATGGGGAAGGGTGTGGGGAAGGGGTGGAGCCTATCCAAGCAAGCATAGTGGGCCAGGCATATGAAAGGCACTATATAATAGATAGATAGCTAGATAGATAGATAGATAGCTAGATAGATAGATAGATGTGAAAGGCACTAGATAGATAGATAGATTTGAAAGGCACTATATGATAGATAGATAGATAGATAGATAGATAGATAGATAGATAGATAGATAGATAGATAGATAGATAGATGGATATGAAAGGCACTATATGATAGATAGATGTGTGTTGCAGCCCAAGGGCTCAGTTGATGGTAATTACCCGCTGACCCAGGGGTTGGCACTCTGAGAAGTGGAAGATTGACAGCCCTACCATCTCTGATGTCACTTCTGGTGTCCGCCCTCCTGGACCCGCCCCTTCCTGCAGGAAGCACATAAGACTGAAAGTTTGTCTGTTTTAGGCAGTTCATCTTTGAACTCGTGCCTGGAAAGCCATTTCCTTTTTTAAAGTGTATTTTTTCTTCTTTTTCAACAATATACAGGTATGGCTTGCTCAACCCTTTTTTATTTGACCTTTTAGTTATATAGTATAAAACAGATAGATAGATATGAAAGGGACTATATATTAGACAAATACACAGATATATGTTAAAACATGTTATATTTCACACTGCAGATCATTCTGTTAAGTAACAAAATTGTAATAAGTATTCCTTGAAATTCCTCTTTTAGTTCTAAATCCATCATTTTATTGTGAAGTTTTTTCCCTCTCTTTCTAGTTCATAAATGTCAGATGCTCCACATATTTAAAAATAAAGTTTTGCCCATTTGTGACCCACATAATATATAAAATGAACAGAAAGTCGATTAAAACTAAACCTTACTGTCACTGCTTCATTTTCTGCACACCCTTTCAGAATACATTTGAAGGTTAAAATATGTTGTAACACAAAGGGGCCTTAGGGCAATTTTGAAGACGCAGTAGGTGACTGAAGTGCGATTTGAAAGTGCCGTGCCGGCAGTTTACACATTTTGTTTTCTGCTCTGCTCAGCCACAGGGTCTCGCCACCTCTCCAGTAGAACTAATTGCTGCAATTTAAAGCATTTTAGAAGCAAAAACAGCTTTCAAAGTGTGACAGTGAAAATTAGCCTGCTTTAAATTTGGTTGATTTAAGGAAATCAAATGGTAATGAAAATCAAAATCAAAGAATAAAAAAAGCAAGGAATTTTGGAGGGGGATTATGGATGCATTAATTAAGAGCGTGACAAAGGGAAAGAAAGAAAGAAAAGTAAAATATTATGATGCTGAACTTAAACAAGACTTGATTTTGTAAAATTGAAGAAGTGATTTCAGCCAAACGCACATGAGCTGCAGACGAGCCGAGTCAAAAACAGAAGGCCTGCGCCTGACTCTGTGTGTCTCTCTGCGTTTGCTTCTCCCGTTTGCTCTGCTGCCCCAGAAGAAGTGAGCTGGCAAATCCAGAAGCCTCAGAGTCTGCTGTGCCCCTCTTTTGTTTTTTTTTCTTCATACAGGGCTTACATTACAATGATAAAGACCCTCAGAAGGGAGCAGCAGGATGGACCCTCTCATGTGATTCTGTAACCATTGTGTTGAGCACAGATAGCAAAGGGTTCCATAGGAACAATGAAGTGCTCAAAGGGTGGTCTTTGATCGCTCGTGAGACTTATAAGAGATTAGCCATGTAAGCCTGTGCTGTAAAAAGCCCAGGGTCCTAGAAACTATTGAAATTGTCAGAAAAAATTGAAATGTAGAGATGTCAGGTAATTGAAAGGAACTACTGTGGGCATCTCTCTCCTAGGAGGATTCGTTTTACTGATGTCCTCGCCTCACTTCTGTATTAGTGGCTCAGAGACTATCTTTCTTCTGAGGTTTCGTTTTACCGATGTGCTCGCCTCACTTCTGTATAAGCGGCTAAGCGAGTGACTCTTTCTTCAGAGGTTTCATTTTACCGATGTGCTCGCCTCGCTTCTGTATTAGCAGCTCAGCGACTGTCATTCTTCTGAGGTTTCATTTAGTCGATGTGCTCGCCTCACTTCTGTATTAGCGGCTAAGTGAGTGACTCTTTCTTCAGAGGTTTCATTTTACCGATGTTCTCGTCTCGCTTCTGTATTAGCGGCTAAGTAAATGACTCTTTCTTCTGAGGTTTTGTTTTACCGATGTGCTTGCCTCACTTCTGTATTAGCAGCTCAGCGACTGTCATTCTTCTGAGGTTTCATTTAGTTGATGTGCTCGCCTCACTTTCGTATTAGCGCTAAGCGAGTGACTCTTTCTTCTGAGGTTTCGTTTTGCTGATGTTCTCGCCTCGCTTCTGTATTAGCGGCTCAGCGACTGTCTTTTCTTGGAGGTTTCGTTTTGCTGATGTGCTGGCCTCATTTGTGTATCCCTTACCCTGACTCCGCCTCTCACTTCTGGACCGGAAAGATAGACATCATGCGTAGACATTTATATATATATATATATATATATATATTTCATTTAAGAATCAACTTTGTCACAGAAGTTTCTCCTAAAATTCCATGGGAGGAATAGCTTAAGGCAAAAACGAGACATCAGAATCAAGTGAAGTAAAAGGAGTCAAGATTGAGAATTTGGACTGAACCTTGTGTGTTATTTTGTGAGATCTCTTTCTAGTTTTGTTTCAACCTCTTTAAAGACTCATTATCTTTTACTCATTATCTTCTCGTATATGAAGTATAGGGAAAGTATTGTAATCTTTGAAAAATTCAATTTCGATATTTTGATGAATCTTGATCTTTATATATATTGTATGGTTTCTAAACTCTTTTCGGACTCCCACCAACAGGATGACACGCCAAATAGTGTCCCGAAGCACAATCGCTGTGTCTGTGGAAAATAGCAAATCAGTTGCCGGAACAACCGCGGGTTCCCAGTGCTGTGGCAGCTCACTGCGAAAAACAATTCAAAAAAGATTGTGGTCACGTTATGAGCACCTGCCATTGATGGATGATCCAAGGAACATTATAACTGCTGGGAACAGGTTTACTTGGCCACGACTCTGCCTGATTGCTGTGTCTGTGTATAGGAGAGCAGTAGATCTCACTACAATAATTCAACGTGCTGTTCCTGTTTCAAGCTGAATAAAGTTGGTTTTGATAAAGTACTGAGAATCAGCCTCGTGTTTTGGGGTGCAGGACACCAATATACAGAAAACATGTATATATATATATATATATATATTCTACTAGGGGGTTCGCCCCCTGCTCACTTTGCTTGCCAACCCACCTGCCTGCCTGCTACACACCAGCAACTTCGAGTCTCTGCCGCTCGTGTATGTGGATTTCACTTTCACCAAACAACAAATCTTTTAATTCTCGTGGATACGCCTCTTCATTGGGAAAAAACACTACTTTTCCCTGATGGTAACATGAATTAGACGATCTACAAGTCTCTGACTTAAAGTTTAAAGCCAAGCAATATCTACATACTTCTGTCATATCACCTGTGTCCATATATTCGATCTCTTTTCGCTTTTACCTTTTCTTCAATATCGCATTGAATTTTGATTCCGTGTTTGGAATTCCATCGTGACAACACAATGTATGACTGCCCGTGAGTGAACATCGTTTCTTTCTCTCTACACGAACTGTGTCTGACAATAACATTCACACAAATGAGAAATGATTGAACCGTGGGTGTGGTGGTAAATGTTTTAGATGTGGGCGGGACTTTTCCAAATCTCTTTGCATAAGTTCTTGTCTCACGGGGCTTGAAATTTTCTCTTGCGGGATTTCACTTCCACCAAACAACAAATCTTTTAATTCTCGTGGATACGCCTCTTCACTGGGAAGAAACATTACTTTTCCCTGATGGTAACATGAATTAGACGATCTACAAGTCTCCGACTTAAAGTTTAAAGCCAAGCAATATCTACGTACTTCTGTCATATCACCTGTGTCCATATATTCGATCTCTTTTTGCTTTTACTTTTTCTTCAATATCGCATTGAATTTTGATTACGTGTTTGGAATTACATCGTGACTTTTCCCTTATGTCAATGCAAATTAGACAATCTACAAGTCTCCGACTTAAAGTTTAAATCCGAACAATATATTCGATCTCTTGTCACTGTTCCATTATTTCACCGAGTAATAATTTTCATTTGTTTGCACTAACACAATCTTTACTATCCTTTTTTTGAGACTTTCGAATATCTTTAAGCTGCTCTGCATGTGTATCACGCCAATGTTTTTGAATTCTTTACGACGTTCAACTTTGTCATCTACTCTTTGTCTTTTATTTCCGGCTCTGGGCATGGTTAAATATCTTGGCACAAAGTCTTGTCTCGCAGGACGAGAAAGCGTCTCTCTGAGAAAGTCACATCTTGTCTATCTTCCAAAAAACTTTTTTCATTATAATAGAGAGAAATCCTGGGACGGGACAAAACTTTTTTGAAGAGATTTCTTTCCAAGTCCCACGAGACGAGACTTTTGACATGAGATAGTTTCGAGTCACGCCCTCCTCTCAACCATATTCAAACACACACACAGTCCACTTACCTCTCATTCATGTAAATGCCTTTGACAGACACATTCTCAGCTCTTAAAATTTTTTATGTTTTCCTCACTTTAAGTTCCCAATTAAAGAAGACGTATTATGTCCAAATCTTATCGGTGAATTTCATCCAGAAGAGATATCAACAGAAGAAATGAGTACACAGGCAATCCTAGCACAGAGAAACGATGAAGCCAAACAAATTAACACGAAAATTGTCGATCGGTTACATGGCATATCGGATAAATGCATATTAGTAGACTCTGCTGAAACAGTTGGTGGTGATGGTGTGGAAGATGAAAACATCAACTTACAATATCATGAAGAATATCTACAATCGTTCGGTCTTCCTCCGCATGAATTACTGTAGAAAGAAGGATGTATCCAAGAAAGGTAATATAGTATATTTTTAGGGGATAACATTAGACAACAAAGCATATCTTGATATGTCATTTGTATTAAAATGTTAACCGTTTCCCATTAGAATAGCTTTTGCAATAACAATTAACAAATCATAGAGACAAACATTCGAAAAAGTCGGTTTATTTATTAGAGAGGAAGAAACAAAATTCACTCACGGGCAGATATACGTTGCATTTTCACGATGTCAGCCCAAACACGGAATCAAAATTCACTGCGATATTGACAAAAATTGAATTTAAAAAATTGTTTTTACTGAAGTTTTACAGTAAAAGTGTAAGCTTAAAAAAATTTGTGTGTTAATTTCAAAGCTAAACAGAACAAAATTATATAACGCAACGAAAAACTCGAAAGCAACATGAAACATAATTTACTTTCAAATTATTACGTTTTTCTATTTTTTAATATGGTTAATTACTCGATGTAATGTAAAATAGTTAGTTCTTTTATTATGGATATGTAACAGTTCCCATAAAAGTAACAATCTGTTTAAATTGTACATCTGCATCCCTATACGTGAGCGGCAGAACTGCAAAAGTGGCTTGCATGTAGCGCTTGCCCGAGCCCCCCAGTACCTGAAAGGAAAATGCGGTTTCACAAATGCATTGTAAAAAGAAATCATCCTGACAGATGCGAGTCTAACTATTGACTGCTTCAATATGGCGGTTCTTCCGGTATTGAAGATTTCCAGGAGGAACAGACGGGTCCAGGTGGATGGACACTGGAAGTAATGTCAAAGTTGATAAAGCTGTGAATCTTCTGGTCTGCAGAGGGAGGAATAGAAAAGGTGTTAGTAACTAGCACCATCCTGTGGTGTCTCGGCAGGAGATTACCTTCACCAGAGCCCTTATCCCTGCTCTGGAACCATGAAAAAAGTTACGGTGACAGAACCATGGGGTCAATTTGACCCCATGGTAAAAAACTTACTATATTATTAGAACTAGGGTGTTGTACCGTGTTAGCCATTATGAATGTAGAGAAGAGCCAAGCAAAATGACACCTTTTATTGGCTAACTAAAAAGATTACAATATGCAAGCTTTCGAGGCAACTCGATTACATCTTGCCTGAAGAAGGGGCCTCGAAAGCTTGCATATTGTAATCTTTTTAGTTAGCCAATAAAAG
>JANRMT010062834.1:52036443-52051547 GCA_026402145.1 Polypterus bichir lapradei
AGATAGATAGATAGATAGATAGATAGATAGATAGATAGATAGATAGAAATGAAAGGCACTATATAATAGTGCCACACCCCAACCCTCTGACTTGCCTGGATATAACAGGGTGGAAACTTTTATTTTGGACCCGGGAGTACATCCATTGCAAGGGCATAGCCTGATGGAAGCACTTCCAGGTTGGTTGGAAGTTCCCAAAGACCATGGAGCATAGCCCAAGATAGCAACGCCTGGTGGCACCCACAGAGTTGCTCTACAGCACTACAACCCCCAGCATACCTTGCGGTTGTCTATGGGTGTACCTACCCCAGGGATGCAGCCATCTAGCAGTTCAGGGGATTATATAATAATTCCACTCCCTCTGTCCTTCCTTTAAGCTGGCGCCTCAGACGGGTAATGTTCCTCCTTTGATTCCTAAATGGCTGCCAGCATACCCATTCCTTTTATGGAATCTTATGCCCTGAGCTGTGTGGAGGCAGGGTAACCCATTTCTCTTTTCAGGTCTTTTTTCTTCCTGAGCCTCCCAGCCAGGCACAGAAAGGGAGCCTACCCTACCTTTGCTGTTGCCACTGTCCTCTTGCGCCCTTTTTTGTCTGCCCAGACGTTTCTCACTCTTCCAACCATCCATATCTTCTTTGCCTCCTTCATAGCCTTGATCATATGCTGCACCTCTCTGTTACACCACCATGTCTCTTTGTCCCCAGGTGGGCTCCCCATCCTGTCGTCCTCCCTCAACACCTCCTCACCTATTCTCAATACAACTGTGCTGTTCTTCTCCCAGCATTCCTCCACAATCTCAGATGATCGCACTTCTCATTTCAAGCTTGTGATACAGTGCCCAGTTTTTAAATAATCCATTTGGCCGTGTCAGTCTCTATGGGTGCGATCGTGCAGCTGCAGGGAGTTGATAAGATAATTGGGGTGAGTCGAACCCACACGCGAGGGTGTGATCATTCTCAATTGCTTCATCGACTTCCTGCGCTGCACCCACAGAGCCGTATAAGAACGGGCCGGCACAGAGAAATGGGAAGAGATGTAAAAGAAATGAAAGAAAGGCTTGGAAAGTGAAAGCAGGATTGGGAGATGAAAAAGGACCAACTAGCCAGCCAGCTGAAAATGAGAAAGATCAGCGCAGTCGGGGGGTCCCATGTGGAGCGAAGGATCAGCAATCAAGGGACAGATCGGTCCCACTGATGATGTGGAAGAGTGGGTTCGATCGAAGAGGAGTCCACCCTAGGGATCTGAGGGATGACTGCGAGTGTGAGAAGGAAGACGGGAGGACAGCTGACCCCGAGGGGTCTGTCAGACACAGGCAGAGGCAGCCAAGAATGGGGGTCGGTAGTGTGAGGACTGCGGTGGCTGAAGTCTCTCCCACTGAGCAAGCTGGAGAGACTGGGAAGGAGCTGTGCTTGGCTGGTGTGACCTCAAATGTCTGCCTCAGGTTTTAAACGTTTGGTATTTTTATCTTTTTATGGATTTATTCATTTATTTGAACACTTTCAAGCATGGGTGGCACGGTGGCACAGTGTTCGCCGTTTGATTGTTCTCCCCGTGTCTGCGTGGGTTTCCTCCCACAATCCAATGACATGCAGGTCAGGTGCATTGCTGTTCTTAAATTTTCCCTAGTGTGTGTTTGGTGTGTGTGTGTATGTGTGTCCTGCGGTGGGCTGGCACCCTGCCTGGGGATTTGTTCCTGCCTTGCGCCCTGTGTTGGCTGGGGTTGGCTCCAGCAGACCCCTGTGACCCTGTGTTAGGATATAACGGGTTGGATGATGACTGACTGACTGATTTGTGTTTTGATTTTTGTAGTAAAATCACTTGCGCTTTTGCACAGTCCCCTTGCTCAGGCTGATTTGTCCCCATAGGCCAGCTCATCCGGTCACATTAGCGACTGTGTTGGGTTTGAGGGCTCCTATAAGGGAAGAGGGAGAGTGGAGCAGGACCCAAATCGTCACAAAGTTTCCTTCCTTCCTTTCACTTTTAATCTCCAGCACTTTCTCCTCGGTGCTGCTTGCTGTGGTTTTATTCTCCTGCTGAGGCCATCAGCACCACTTTGTGCTCCACTGTCACTCTTTCCCCATTTAGGACCTTACAATTCTTCATCTCTGTCTATTGACATCTCCCATCTCTTCAAATGAGAGCTCATGCATATAATCAACAAAAATCAAAGTATCAAAAAATGAAGAGAAGAGACATAAAACATGATGGTGAACCTCTGCCAGGGGAGGAACCCTAGGTGAACCATGCCAGGTGTGTGTGACTGTGCCCGTCAAAGGCTTATCACCTGCTTGTTCTTGAGGGTGACAGAATAGGACAGAGCACACCACTCTCGTGACTTGAACCAAAAGAGCTGGGACAAATGACTGAAGAAAGTCGAATCCAACACATAATATAATAAATATACGCAATAAAGGACACGCTTAATCAAAGAGAGATGGAGAACAAAGGAAACACCTTGTGATCGTCCAGAGTTGGAGCCGAGTGGGCTTTCGGAGTAAAGAATCAATAAAGCTTTAATGTGTAAATGTTAATTTGAAGTAGAAACCCATGAAACATTCCCTATGCATTAAAGTGCAGGAAGAAAAATAAACGATTTGTGATAGAACTCACTGAAGAACATCACCATCAATCGATTCTATCTAAATATAACATAACTACCATAAATAAAATATAAGGAAGCAGCAATCTGGTTTCATGTTGGAGACTTTAAAGGATTTTTTAAAAAAAAATGTTGGTCTCTTTAGCCACCTGAATAAAACTAATGTTCTTTTCCACACTAAAGATTATAATTTCATGAAAAGTCTTTCCCAGATGGCTGAAAACAAGCAAGAATTTTTTTTTTTATTATTATTCTTTGCAGATGTTTTCACTGGAGGCCCATTGTTCATGAAACTGCTAATGCACATTTCTTGCTCTAATTTGAATTTCTTAGTAACCATATTAATGACTTCCTGTACAAATGGCTGTTCTTGAACTCTTTCTGGTATTCTAGCTGTGCTGCCCTATCTGAGAGGGGTTGAAATCTAAATAATCAACAGGGACCTCAGTATTAACGTTTGCAGTGCACCGTCTACTGCAACGTATTGTGAAATGCATGTTGTAATAAAATGCATTGCATTTGTCATTCCAACAGATGGTGCAGCACAATCACTTGTACTTATAACATGCAGTGTTACAAATGTTTGTGATGCGTCATTTGCCGGAATGGCAAATACAATGCATATGGCACTGTAATATGCCATTTGGTATGGGAGTCATAAAAGCACTGTTAATATTTGTGACGTACCACCTGTTGAAATGCCAAATGCAATGCATTTTGTTACTACAAATGTTTGTTATGCACATTCTGTTGGAATGAAAAATGCAATGCACATGTCTCTGTTATATGGCATTTGGTATGGGATTAATGAAAACAGTGTTAATGATTTTGATGTCTCACTTGTTAAAATGGCAAATGTAATGCATTTTGTTATGACAAATGTTTGTTATGCACCATCTGTTGGAATGAAAAATGCAATGCATATGTCTCGGTTATATGGCATTTGGTACAGGATTAAGGAAAACAGTGTTAATGATTTTGATGTGCCACTTGTTGAAATAGCAAGTGCAATGCATTTTTTTTATTACAAATGTTTGTTATGCATATTCTGTTGCAATAAAAAATGCAATGCATATTTCTCTGTTATATGGCATTTGGTATGGGATTACTGAAAACAGTGTTAATGTTTTTCATGTGTCACTGTAATGGAAAATGAAATGCATTTTGTTACTACAAATGTTTGTGATACATCATCAGTTGGAATGACAAATGCAATGCCTATATGTCTGTTGTATCACATTTGGTAATGGGATTCATGAAAGCAGTGTTAATGTTTGTGATGTGCCATCTGCTGAAATGACAAATTCAATGCATTGTGTTACTACAAATGTCTGTGATGCACCATCTGCTGAAATGACAAATGCAATGCATATGTCTCTGGTATATGCTATTTGACATGGGATTCATGAGAGCGGTGTTGATGTTTCCAATGCGCTACCTGTTGGAATGACAAATGAAGTGTATTTTATTACTACAAATGTTTGTGATACGCCATCTGTTGGAATGACAGAGACTTAGCAACTGGTTGGACACACAGATACACAAACACTTATCTTTTTATTCAGGTAGATATAATTCCAAGACCACTTAATTTTTTGGGATTACATTTTTTAAACTAAACAGAGTGAGTAAACGTATGTAAATAATCTGAGATCCCACCGATGGCACCTCCCGTCAATGTTGCTTGGAAATCTCTTGTTCATTCATTTGCTTTTGTGTTGTTGCTCTAGAAGTACTTATTTGTTTTTAATGTTATGTTGGTGATGCCAGTGCCACCAGTTTGCAGTTCAATCTCTTACTGCATTTCATTATTTTCTACATTATTTTCATATTGCAGGGTAGCAGCTTCCTTTGCCAGTCAGGTACATAAGGTCAAAATTATTCAGCCACTATCTGCCGTAAGTGCACAAAGTACTTATTCTCCTTTCACTTTTAACATATTTTTGTTGTTTTGTAACCTTGTGCTAAAATCAGAATTTCCGCAGTGCACAGTGACTTCCTACAAATATGCATCAAGGGTGCCATGTGTCTTTTAATCATATCCTTATAATTCCTTCTGTTCATTTTCCTGTGATGTGCATTAAGCTTACTGGCCTATAGTTGCTTGGATCTACCTGATCACTCTTTATTATAGCAGGTTAATATTTGCCATTTTCCAGCCCATAGGAATTTCCCAAGTCCATAGTAACTTCCTATAAATAAGGGTTTCTATCTGTACTCGCTAGCCTCCTTAAGAACTCCAGGGTAAATATTATCTGGTCCTGGTGATTTTTTTGATGTCAGCCTATTTAATCTCAGCAGCTCTTCTCCCTTTACAATTTCTAAATCCCTCAGTGCCTCCTTAGTAGTCCTTGTTACCGCTGGGAGGTTATCCACTACCTCACATGTGAAAACCTCAGACAAATCCCAGTTTAGAGCATCTGCTCTTTCACTGTCTGTATTTTTAATTTCCTTTTACTATTCCTCATGCACTTCACCTCCTCCTTGACTGTTCTTTAACTACTTAATAGGCCATCTTTCACCTTATCTGCTACATTCCTCTCCAACTGTCTTTTAGCTCCCTGATATCCTTCTTAATGGTTGCCCCCATGTTCTCATATGCCCTGTTTTCAGTTATTAGTCTTATACCTCTTCTTTTTCAGCTCTTTATTAACCTGCTGCTGAGTTGTTTTTTTTAATTTAATTTCCTACTAATTCCAAATTAAGGTATGTACCTCTTCTGCATTGTATATAAAATAGTTCAAAACCTGTTCCACTGCTCCTCAATGGTCTCCACACTTAGCAACTTATCCCAATCCATTTTCTTTAGACTTTGCCACATCTGCTCAAAATTTTCCCTACCAAAGTTAAACTTAACAGTTTTGGTCTTAGCATCTGCACTCTTACAAAACACTGGGAATTGTATTATATTATAGTCATGTGACCCAAGTGGACCAATCACTTGCACACCCTCAGTTATATCCTGATTTTTACAGACTATTAAACCCAGACAGGCTTCACCCTGCATTGGTGCTGTGACATACTGTGTTCAAAAAAACAGTCACTGATTACTTCTTATAAACTCCTGCTCTTCATGGTTAGCCCAATTCATATTTTAATAGTTAAAGTCCTCCATGACTGTAATATCCCCCTGTAAACTTGCCTTTTTAATGTTACTAAAAAGATGTGCATTAAAATTACTGTCTGCATTAAGGGGTCTATAACACACTCCTGAAATAAGGACTCTGTCCCTAATGCTCTCCAGACAAATCCAGACGTCCTCACTAAAATGGGGCTCATTGTTGAACTAAAGAGGACTTGTGTTTAAATTCTGTTTAACATAAACAACAACCCCAGATAGACAGATAAATAGATGTGAAAGGCACTATATAATAGATAGATAGATGTGAAAGGCACTATATTATAGATAGATAGATAGATAGATGTGAAAGGCACTATATTATAGATAGATAGATAGATAGATAGATAGATCTTAATTTTAGAACAGTTGGCAGGATCACATAATTTGATAAATATATAGATGATTTAGTATAGTTGCCAGGATTAGATAGATAGATAGATAGTGTCACACATGTGGGCTTAGGAGACAGTCAGCAAGTCCGGAGGTGAGCAATTTATTGTCTGATGAAGGGTTGAATTATGGTACTGATATCTCTCTTTTTCAGAGCCAAGGGAGAAAAATAATCCACACTCACTAATAATAACTCCCATATCAGAAACTGGCTCCACAACACTATCCTTCTACAAATCAACCTCACTTCCGACTCCCGTAGATGACATCACTTCCGGCCCCATTCTAATGACATAACTTCCGGTCCCGCAATGATGACGTCACGTCCCGCCCAGACGGATGATGCCATTTCCGGTCCTGCAATAATGGTGTCACTTCCGGTTCAGACTGATGACGTCACTTCCTGCCAACTCATTTCCTTCAGACATTTTCTGCCTGTATAAAAACGACCATTACAGCTCTATTTGGTGTCTGATGTGTGATTCTCAAAATGCATTTTTGACCAATTTTGAACTTCAATTATTATACGGGGCAATTCCCCAACTCTTTAAGATTGTTTTTATGATCTTCATTTATCACAATAGATAGATAGATAGGTAGATCTTAATTTTAGAGTAGTTGGCAGGATCACAAAATGTAATAAATATATAGATGTTTTAGTATAGTTGGCAGGATTAGATAGATAGACAGATAGATAGATAGATAGATATTTTTGACTCTCGGTGACCGATGGTGACATTTAACTTTTTTATTTATTTATTTTTTTTTTTTTTGCAGTGTAATGATTTTGGAGTGTTTTGACAAAGCAGTAATCCAGAAGATCACTTGCACATGTAAACGTGGGTTTCTCAGACTGCGGCTTTCTGTCCTAATCAGGTTGTTCCCTTTAATTCTTTGTGTGTCTTGTCAGCACAGTGTTTGCTCAGTGATGATATTCAGTCAATTAAATGTTTATTCCATTTTTGAGCTGTAAAGCAGGCGCGTTTTTAAAAATAATTTTACTGTTTAATCCTTCTGGATCAGATTGATGTCCCTTATTTAGAAATGATTCTTTCTAATTTAGTGCAGTATTTCATTGACAATATATGCACAGTACAAATTGCCATTTAAAAAAATACTGTATTTGGAGAATTCTTTTCTTTTTTTCTGAAGTAGGAGTGATAACTTATTCAATCCTTGAACAATAGTTGACAAAAAAGTTACGCATATTAATTTCTTTAGTGTTCATCAAGATTTGGCTGATTCTGTACATTTTTTGTCATTTTCCAATTATTTAAGTAACCTTATTGTGTCCTCAGTCAGACAGTAATAAAAATCTCTGTTATCATCATCCAGTGGTGCCCCTCATAATTCTCTTGTGAACAATTTTGCCGGGGATATGGCGGCCCAATTCATTAGCTGCTTGGCTGAATTTAGCTGACGTGGCCCTGCTGCACTGTGTGAAGTGGAACAGCGCTGAGTGTCCGGACATCTCATCTGTCACTTTGGGTCGAAACGTCTTTTTTTTTTCCTATTCAAAGACATTTCATTGTGGAACTGGGTATATGTGGTTGATTAGAATATTTATTTCTATACATATTTATATGAAACAAAAGTCAAACATTCAGCTATTGATGACCAAAAGACGTAATGGAGGGCCTAAAATTAGTGTGTCTTTACAAGGGGTCATTAAAATAGGGCACACTCACAGAACAGGTGACATTGAAATAGGAATCACAAAGTGAAATAAACTGCGGAGTGTATCACACCTGTATGAGCATCCCAAAGCCATGGGTATTGTCACAGATGTGCACCAGGGGACTACCTTCCAGGCTGTGACAAGGTAAGCAGTACCAGCCCGGGTCAAAAGGGGGCACTGGTACTGACCGTATCTTCTTTTTTTCTCCTGCAGCTTGAGTTATAGCGGGTCCACAGCTCATAAAAAGTGGCCGCTTTAATTAATTACTAATCCACTGGCTGGCTCATTCTCTGTGGGCACGCTCACACGGCTGCGGGAAAATGGCTGAGTAATTGGGGCGAGACACACCCACACGTTGTTGTGGGGTACAAAATCTGTACATTTTGGTTTACATTTCCATTATATTTTGTTCAAGACAAGATAACAGATGAACTACATCAGAACAAACCAAAGCATGTCTTCATCCCAGTTATACCTCACTTTTAAAACAGCTGTTCCAACATAGAAAGAAAGACATGCTGGTGGCTCAATTACTTTATAACCTGAGAAAGGATGGACATCTAATTATTTTACAGCCGGGGAAAGGAAGACATAGTGACACCTCAGAGAACATGAAAAAGTTTTATTGTTTGGGAAAACGGACAGTGAATTAATTCTTCATAGTGACAACCAGCCAATCAGAATATCTAACAATCACATCTTGCAAACCCTACCCCGTACAATTTTAGAATTAATATGCCTCGTCTGAGGAGTGATTTAGAAAATAAGTGAGTAAGGAAGTAAGGAAGGAGGGAGGAAGAAGAACGGACAAAGACGTCACTGGTCGTCAGAAAAGCATCATGAGCAATTACGAGTGCTCAATCACCAGCCGCCTGCAACATTCATCCTTGTCATCTGTAACTTTTTCGTAAGCTTTTTCTAAAGACTATATGCATCCAGACTTTTCTATCAGTTCTATTTTCTATTATTCTTTGTTCTAGTGGTATTATTATTATTCCTGTAATAAACCCACACTGATTTTAACTTTCTATGCTTTGTCTTAATGTCTAACATGATTGAAATAATAAGTTAGATTTCTTTGAGCACCTTGTGCAGCTGGAGGTTTGCCATACGTTTTGTGCTGCAAGGTTTATAAAGGCTGAGGATGAGAGCTTCCCCCAATAGTAGGGAACAGGACGTAAAGTAAGGTATTCTTGGCTGATAAATGGCCTATAGTCAAGGATGCTGAGCCTTTGTATATTTAAATGTATTCTTGTAGACCAAAAGTAATATTTAGGTCTGAGATATCATTAAAACATCGTATGTTGTTTGTGCCAATAATAAGTAAGACTCTTGAAGTGCTGAGAGAGTGACAGGCTGTGTTATTCTTAAAGCACTTGTGTGGTTTAAAGTGCTAAAGGTTAATCAGCTGTGTGTGTGTGTCATTCATGCGGCACTGTTGTGTTTAGGGTCTGTGTGTATGCGTATAGCTATGTATGTGTGTGTTACTCTTAAAGTGCAACAGTAGACCAACCTGATAACAAACTTGACAAGTACACTTACCCTTGAGAAAACAGGTTAAAGTTAAGCAGAGGGAAATACTACAATAATACATTTTTGGCGCTGCGAGCAGAATAACCGGAGTAATCATGTATTGCATTTTTGTGTGTGAGACTTCATTTTTTATAGCCAGGGATGGATTGTCCACAGGCAGCGAATATGCTATAATCGCATGCTGGCATACAGCCGGCACATGTCAGCGTGCATCAACAGCATTTCTAAAGTTTCTTAGGTGTACGGTAGAATCAGCTGGTCTTTCATACCAACAGCAATACGTCTACATAATGCATCAATATGACTGTGACAGCCAAGTCAGAACTTTTTGTTCTTTTTAATTTTCTTGATTTATAGTCATTCTGGTATATGTTCAGAAGTGCGTGTGTGTGTGTGTATTTCTTTCTTTCTTTCTTTATTTTCACATCTCTCTATTTATGTATTTATCTATCTGTTATTGTATTTATTTATCTGTTATTGTAGAAGGGCGGCTCGCAGTATGAAGACCTGGATTCGCTTCCCGGGTCCTCCCTGTGACAGCCAAGTCAGAACTTTTTGTTCTTTTTAATTTTCTTGATTTATAGTCATTCTGGTATATGTTCAGAATTGCGTGTGTGTGTGTGTGTGTGTGTATTTCTTTCTTTCTTTCTTTATTTTCACATCTCTCTATTTATGTATTTATCTATCTGTTATTGTATTTATTTATCTGTTATTGTAGAAGGGCGGCTCGCAGTATGAAGACCTGGATTCGCTTCCCGGTCCTCCCTGTGACAGCCGAGTCAGAACTTTTTGTTCTTTTTAATTTTCGTGCTTTATAGTCATTCTGGTATATGTTCAGAAGTGTGTGTGTGTATTTCTTTCTTTTTTTCTATCTGTTTCTCATCTCTCTATTTATGTATTTATCTGTCTGTTATTGTAGAAGGGAGGCTCACAGTATTAAGACCTGGGTTCACTTCCCGGGTCCTCCCTGCATGGAGTTTGCATGTTCTCCCCGTGTCTGCTCCGGTTTCCTCCCAGAGTCCAAAGACATGCAGGTTAGGTGCATTGGCAATTCTAAATTGTCCCTAGTGTGTGCTTGGTGTGTGTGTGTGCCCTGCGGTGGGCTGGTGCCCTGCCCAGGATTTGTTTCTGCCTTGCGCCCTGTGCTGGCTGGGATTGGCTCCAGCAGACCCCCATGACCCTGTGTTAGGATATAGCAAGTTGGATAATGGCTGGCTGACTGTCTGACTGTTATAGTAGAAGTGTGGTTCAGTGGTTAGCTGCCTCTTAGCTCTTGCATGCTGGGTGTGTGTGTCACTTTGGTCATTTTCTGTGCCACCATTGTGTGATCTCCAAATGATTCACTAAATTAATCGACTGGCATCTTTAAATTGCCAATTTAAATTAATTTAAATTGAATTACTCTGTGTATGTATGTGTGTATGCCTGAGTGTGTGTGTGTGTGTATGGAATGGTGTGCCCCATCGAGGGCTGACTCATACTATGTTCTCTATGATGCCAGTAAAAGGTGCCAACACCCTTCATTTGAAAACCCCAGGTCATTTCCCCTTGTCCTAACAGTTCCCTTTGTTTACCATTTTGTCCTTTATGAACATTTTTTTTTTTTGCATTCCGCCTTGCTGTCTTGTATAAATTCCTATCGTCTAATATTTTACTTTCATGGTGTTGTTTGAAAGATCTGGCTTTTAATCTACTTTCATGACCCACCCATCCATCTGCCCATTCATTTTCTGAACTCGCTGTTAACACTTTGTCTGACGCTGACTGAACTGCTTTGCCTGTGTCACATCAGATTGCAGAATCTCAAATAAGTAAAGCACCTTGGGAAGGGCCAGTCTATGGAAAGGCACTATATAATTTACTCATTTCAACTGCAGACCCTCAGTGTTATTGATTAGGTGGTATTCATTGAATAAAACAATATGGAAACAGCTGTACTGTATATCATCGTGTGATGGCGTTTACCGTTAACGACACTCTAAAAGATGACCAAGTCAGCAGTGCTGGCACCCTGAATGGTCCTGAATGAAGAGCTCTGCAGAAACCAGTTAAAGGGGACATTGAATCTTCAACACATGTTGTAAGAAAGGTGACACATAAATCAAAAGCATTTTAATTTTTAGAATACTCATTATGGAAATGTGCTGCACAAAATCAGACGTTCCTCACTATTAACGCCTTGTGTGACCCCCAAATAATTAAAACAAGTGTAGTCAGGCAGCAAAGCATTTCAGGAGGGCGCTCATTGTGGAAAGGCACTATATCATTTACTTAGTTAAAGGTTCAATTCGACCATAGACTCTCAGTGCTTCCCTGACTATGGTATGGAAAGGCGCTATAAAAAATTAGACGTTCTCCACTTTTAACTCCCGGTGTGACCCTGAGTAATCACCATGTGGAAACACTGAAACGAGTGTACTTAAAATTCAAAGCATCTTAGGAGAACACTCGTGATGGAAAGGCGCTATACAGTTCTCACATAGGTGTCACCTTCAGTAAGCCAGGTTCAATATGGAAGTAGTTGTATAAAAACCACAGGTTCAAAATGCCACCCTGCATGTCTCTGAGTGAATTGCTTCACTTGTAAGTTCTAATTTTCAAATTGCAGAATCATGCAAAGATGCAAACACCTTGGGTGGTGCCTGTATTTGGAAAGGCACTATATAATTGATTCAGTCTGAGGTTAGCTCCTGAAATTTCACTTGGCAGTGTTCCTAGGACATCTCTGGGTCCACAGTTCTTGAGGCCAATCCTCCAATTAGCTGTGAACTCCCCGCCAGTCTAACTGAGATGGCACAGGTGGTGAACCGGTTGAGGGTAGAGAAGGCAGCAGGGGTCTACTGGAACTTCTCCAGGCAGGTGGTAAGGCTGCCCTCCTGGTATTGTAAACAATCTTTTCTTCCTTTTGGGAGATGGGCGTCATTCCAGCTGACTGGAAAATGGGACTTGTCATCCCTATCTGGAAAGGGAAGGGTGATCGCCTGGATTGCAGAAACTACAGGGGGATAACACTGCTCTCAGTGCCAGGTAAGGTCCTTGCTAGGGTCGTCCTCAATAGGATCCATGATCTCTTGTTCACCTACCAGTCTGGTTTTATGTCTAAGAGGTCGACCATCGACCACATCCTGGCACTGAGGATTCTCATGGAGTGCAAATGCAAATATCGGCAGAGTTTCTTTTCAGCCTTTGTCGATTTTTGTAAAACGTTCAACTCAGTTGATCGAGCTGTGGCCCTGTGGGACATCTTGAGGGTTCGTGGAATCCCCTCAAGGTTGCTGGATATCATGGCGGGCCTGTAAACTGGTATTGTGAGTGCCGTGCAGAGTGGAGGCAGGACCTCTGTGTGTGTCCCAGTTGATTCTGAGGGTCCGTCAGCGGTGTGTTCTGCTCCTACTCTGTTCAATGCTTGTATGGACTGGGTGTTGAGCATGGTCGTGGGGTCCAGCGGCTGTGGGGCATTTATTGGTGAAGAAAGATTCACGGATCTTGACTTTGCTGACGATGCTGTGATTCTTCGTGGAGTCAATGGAGGCTCTGATTGGGGAGCTCAAGAGACTGAGTGAGGGGTCTGAGTGTCTGGGCTTGTGAGTGTCCTGATAAAAACCAAGAGCCAGGCCTTTAATGACCTTTTGGGCACGGCCATCAGCAATATGTCTGTCTGCAGAGAGAATGTCGGCCTCGTTGAGATGTTTACTTACCTCGGCTGTGACATTTATGTGACTCTGGTGACTTTTCCCATGACGTCAGTGGACGGATTGGAAGAGTATGGGGGTCATGAGATCACTGGAAAGGGGTGTATGGTGCAAAAGGATGAAGGTCCAAGTCTTTAGAGTCCGGGTGCTCCCTGTTTGTGAAACATGGACGCTATACAGTGACCTGAGATGAAGACTGGACTCCTGTGTCTCTTCAGAGGGTCCTTGGTTCCCGATGGTTTGACCCGCTGGAGTCCCGAATGAGGCACATGACCTGCATTGTGAGAGAGCGTCAGTTACGGCAGTATGGCCATGTGGCACGATTACCCGAGGATGATTCAGCTCATTGTTGAGGCCAAGGGGATGCCCATGTAACACCTCACTGATGCAGATGGAGGGTCATTTCTGGAGGGTGGGACTGAACTGCATGTCTGCCAACCAGACAATCCCGATCTGTTTTGTCATTTGGTAGGTGCAGCAACATGCTATACCAATGCATGCCCCACAACCTGACCTGACCTGAGTGTTCTTGGTATCAACTTGGGAAAATGTATAAAGCGCATGCAGATGGTGTTAACTGGTAATCGTTCACTGTACACATAAAGCCCCCTGAAGCAGTATGACTTGGGGAAAGGCACTATATAAACTTTACTTGTACATGAACTTCACTTTCTAACGTGGTATTAACAGCCAAGTGCCTCCGCTCCAGCCTAAAGCTGCCACTGCACAGGTGTTTAAGTGAACCCTGGGGACTTTTGGGACAGTAAGCGTGAGATCGGAGCTCCTCTCTCAGTCCTGCCTGCCTGGAAGCAGTCGCCAGCTGCAGGGCCGGCGGTGGAGGAGGCGGAGGAGGAGACCCTGCTTTATATCAGGAGACACTGGGAACTGCTTGCACCGGGTCAGGAGGGCACTGACTATCCCAGCTGAAGGAGAAACAAAAATGAAAGAATGCAAAGGGTCAGGCAACGAATGGCTAAACATCATTTTTCTTTTTTTCCCTCCAAGGCTTGTTATCTTCAGCGGTGTCAGTTTACAGTTTAACACCGTTTTGACTTTTTCTCTCCATTACGACTTTAAGCATCCAGGCTCCCTCCTCGGCTCCCAGGCAAGCGTCTGATTGCTTTAATGACATTCACGGAATCTTTGGTTTTGCTTCCCTTATTCCCACCCCCACCCCCCCCAAAACGGGCTGGGAGTTGCCTGTTGGCTTGGAGGCTCGTTCATTAATCAAGAGGCAATATTCACCAGCTGGGAGAAATGATTTGTTGATAAGTTCTGCCTCCTGGTCTGCTTTTAGGCAGGTTGTAAAGATGATTTCCTAAGCCGCAGGTTATCAATCTTAAAACCTCATTCCGTTGACTAGAATTACGAGCCTGTCTTTTTTTTTTTTTTTTTTTGAGGAATGACGTGAATAAAGCAATGGTACTGCTTAATTTGGTGAATTCTGCTTTGACTTTCTGTAGGTGTCTGGTGTATGAGACAAACAAAAGATCAGGGAGTTAGTCACAGTGGCATGGCATTGATACAACTGCATGATCAAATTCTTTATTGCATGGTTCACCTTTCCCAGTATTGGGTGGGGTTCACAACTCCAGAGTCATGGGTTCAAGTTCAGCTTCTACTGAGATCACATGTCTTCCTTTGGCATTTTATCTGGGGGCATTGTGAGGGAGCCAGGAATAGAGTTGGGGCACCAGCCAAGACAACACTGGACAGGCTGGGTGACAAATCTCTAAGTGTCTTTGAGTGGCACAGCCATACCCCATGGAACATGTGAGGAGAGACCTAAAGATGGCACTTGGCAAACACTTTCTATCCAGTCTAATGGAGTAAACTGCCAAAATCCAGGTGTGCAAAGATTATAGAGACTCACCCATGAACACCTGAAGGCTGGAACTGCTGCCAATGGAGCTAGAAATCCTGAAATAAGGGTCTGAATACTTCTGTGAATGAAACATTTCAGTTTCTTTGTTTAAATACATTTGCAAACCTTACTGTAAACATATTTTCATTTTGTTTTATGATTTAGGCATTGCCCATGTTGTCTATCTATCTATCTATCTATCTATCTATCTATCTATCTATCTATCT
>JANRMT010062834.1:52061547-52075974 GCA_026402145.1 Polypterus bichir lapradei
CTGGACCCCACAACCTTGTCCAACACCCAGTCCATTTAAACACTGAACAGAGTAGGAGCAGAAGACACCACTGAAGCAACTGGGGCACTCACAGTACCAGTGG
The DNA here is from genome assembly GCA_026402145.1 of Polypterus bichir lapradei. Classification (NCBI taxonomy): domain Eukaryota; kingdom Metazoa; phylum Chordata; class Cladistia; order Polypteriformes; family Polypteridae; genus Polypterus; species Polypterus bichir. The sequence continues at coordinate 52,061,651 of JANRMT010062834.1, forward strand.
ACAGGCTGGCCATGATATCCAGCAACTTTGAGGGGATCCCGCGAACCCTCAGGATGTCCCACAGGGCACCTCAATCAACTGAGTCAAACGATTTACAAAAATCAACCAGGGCTGCAAAGAAACTCTGCCGATATTCGCGTTTGCGCTCCATGAGAACCCACAGTGCCAGCACGTGGTCGATGGTAGACTTCTTAGGCGTAAAACCAGACTGTTCTGGTCACTGGTAGGTGAGCAAGTGATCACGGATCCTATTGAGGACGACCCATTCTCTCTCTTCCCATTCCAGTAACTTCGTCTGTCTCCAATCTTGGAATCAAAATGGATACGGTCCTGAAAATGGATGCTCAAGTCAACAGGACAGTAAAATCCTGCTTCTTCCATCTTAGGCGAATCGCCAAACTCAAGCCTATTCTGTCTAACCACCTCCTGGAATCAGTAATCCATGCATTCATTATGTCCCGGCTCGACTACTCTAATTCCTGCCTATATGGTATTAGTAAAGCCACTCTTTCTTGACTCCAACTGGCTCAAAATGCGGCTGCAAGGCTTCTAACTGGAAACAGCAGAAGCCAACACATTACACCGATTTTAAAAACCCTACAGTGGCTGCCGGTTAGATTCAGAATCGATTTTAAGATACTCCTCCTAACCTATAAGGCATTAAACGGTCTAGACCCCGCCTATTTGAGTGTCTTGCTCCATCGTCACAATCCCCCTCGTGTTCTTAGATCCACAAATCAGTTACTTCTAACCATTCCCAAGGCACATTTTAAAGCTCGTGGTGAAAGGGCTTTCTCCGTCTGTGCACCCAGGCTCTGGAACTCCCTACCTTTAGTGGTTAGGCAAGCCGCCTCAGTCGCCACATTTAAATCACGCCTAAAAACGCACCTCTTCACATTGGCTTTTAACTCTTAACCTGTCTCATTTCCACTTGCTTCTTGCTATTTCTTTATTTTATTGAATCCCCTGACCTGTTTTTAGTACCTCTGTTTTAAATTCTCTCTTAATGTTTGTTTTTAATTTTTGTTATTAGTCCTACTTCTTTTTAACTGTGCAGCGCTTCGGTCAGTTGTAATGCTGTGTTTTTAAGCGCTCAACAAATAAAAATGGTATGGTATGGTATGGGTATGGACCCTAGCAAGGACCTTCCCCGGCACCGAGAGCAGTGTTATCCCCCTGTAGTTGCTGCAATCCAGGCGATCACCCTTCCCTTTCCAGAAAGTCCCGTTTTCCAGTCAGTTGGGATGATGCCAGTCTCCCAAATGGAAGCAAAGATTGCTTGCAATACCAGGAGGACAGCCTTACTACCAGCCTGGAGAAGTTCACCCCGGATACCACAGATCCCTGCAGCCTTCCCTACCCTCAGCTGGTTCACCACCTGTGCAATCTCAGTGAGACTGGGTGGGTCACAGCTAATTGGAGGATCAGCCTCAAGAACCGTGGACCCAGAGATATCCAACGTCCTAGTCGGACTAGCAGTGCAATCAAATGTTCGATAAATAAATAAATAATCCATTATAAAGGTAAAAATTCCAAAAGGTTAAAACAAGACTAAAACAGCAGAAATCATTGGGGCTACACCAGCCAGACACAGCTTCTTCCCAGCCTCTTCAGCTCTTCTAAGGTTTGCTCAGCCAACGAGACTTCAGCCACCATGGTCCTTTCTCTACCAACCCACATTTAGGCTGCCTCCGCCGGCGTTTGCTAGACTGCTTGGGGTCCGTTGTCCGCCCGTCTTCTTTCTAACACACGTGGTCGTCCCTCACACGTGGACTCCTCCTCAATCGTACCCATTCCTCCACATAGTCAGTGGGCATGATCCGTCCCTTGAGCACCGATCACTCGCTCTATCTGGGACCCCCGACCGCACTGACATTACTTTTACTTAGCTGGCTGGCTCGTCCACTCTCTTGCACTACCCTAGTTCTGCTCTCTCACTCTCCAGTCTTTTACCGTTCTCCTCTCTGTCTCTTCTTTCTATTCTGCCTCGCGCCCCTCCTATTTATTACCGGGATGTGGCTCAGGTGTAGCGATTGGCAGCTCCCGCCTTCAATCACGGATGCACCTGAGAACCGCTCCAACCACACTACCATACCCCCTCGGTGATTATCTATTTAAAAAAAAATGGCCTTTTTGATCTGAGCTGTGGACCCACTATAACATATAACATTGGAATGATCCCAGTCCTATCTAACTGGAAGGCAACTGGCAGCGACTAATCCTCACCTGTCCCTGGTACACAAGGTGATCCTTGTGGGCTTCATGAAATGTGCCCACTGGGTGAGATTATTAAACAGAATGGTCTGGGATGACACTCAGATCTGTGTGCCCACTAAGCCCACCTCTGATTTCCCAACAAACTCTCTGGTTGAGTGCATCGGTCACAATGACCCTCAGTTGTGCCAATGGAGACAAGGCAGAGGTGTTGCTGATAACACCCTTCATTAGCAATTTTAGTATTGATATTAATGGCTCCTTGTGATGGTCTGGCTTGGCTGCAGCTACCACACTCCCTTGGAGCTGGGACCAGCGGTAGTCGTATCTGCAAGGAAATGGGCACTGAGGGCACAAACAGGTAAGAATAGGGGGCAAAGTGCAATCATGCTTTTATTTTCCACAACAATGTTCTGAACCAAAAGTTAAATCTTCTTCTTCTTCTTCTTCATATTCTTCATCTTTTTCAATTCAGTTTTTGCAGTACGAGGGTGTTGTACCGTGTTAGCCATTATGAATGTAGTATGAAGTCAAGCAAAATGACACCTTTTATTGGCTAAGTAAAAAAATTACAATATGCGAGCTTTCGATCCTGCCTGAAGAAGGGGCCTGAGTTGCATCAAAAGCTTGCATATTGTAATCTTTTTAATGAGCCAATGAAAGGTGTAGTTTTGCTAGACTTCTCACCACACTTCAATGTTCCAATTTTTCTTTATTTTACATACACACACAAACAGACATAATTTCAAAAATGGTATTTTCAAAACATTGACATTCATCAAAATCTCAAAATCAAATCTTATACAGATACAAGAAAGTTAGGGAGGTCTAAAATGTCGAGATTCATCAAAATCTCAACATCGAATCTTTGGACGATTCCAGTACTTTCCCTGTACTTCAGGTACGAGAAAGTCAGGGAGGTCTACAGTAAAACATCGAGATTCATCAAAATCTTGACATCAAATCTATGGACAATTCTAATACTTTCCTTGTACTTCAGATACAAAAAAGTCAGGGAGGTATAATGTCGAGATTCTTGAAATTCTCGACATTGAATCTTTGGACAATTGCCATGCTTTCCATATACTTTGGATACAAGAAAGTCAGGGAGGTCTAAAATGTCAAGATTCATCAAAATCTCAACATTGAATCTTTGGACGATTCCAGTACTTTCCCTGTACTTCAGATACGAGAAAGTCAGGGAGGTCTACAGTAAAACATCGAGATTCATCAAAATCTTGACATCATATCTATGGACAATTCTAATACTTTCCTTGTACTTCGGATACAAGAAAGTCAGGGAGGTCTAAAATATCAAGATTCATCAAATTCTCAACAATGAATCTTTGGACGATTCCAATACTTTCCCCATATTTCGTATTTGAGAAAGTAAAAAACAGAAACATCAAATCCTGTCTCAACAATTGTGCACAATCAGCACTGTGAGAGCTCAGGTTAAGCAGATCTGCACGACACACATGACTCGACTCTTCAGCCGTTTCCTGGAAAGGACGAGTCGCAAATTAGATTGAAAATGTCTATGGAGTAGGCTTTTAAATAGTATTGGACAGACTGAAAAAAACTTAACATAAATACGTGTCTGGTAGCATTATCTATTTAGATGTTTTAAATTGCACGTTGCTCATGAATCTGTACAACATCCGCAGAATCAAACCTTATCTGACTGTGTCTGCAGCAGAACTTCTGGTCCAGGATTTGGCCATGTCTGGAAAACTCATAGCTTTAGAAATGGTTTGACCCCCTTTGATCTGATCTACACCTCCCCACAATTTGATCATGGTGGTCTACAGAGAATTCTCCTTGGACCTCATGGCTTGCTTTTTTTGTCCTGACATGCAGTGTGGATTGTGGGACCTTCTATACACAGGTAACATACACATGTGCCTTTCTAGATAATGTTCTGTCAATTCAGTGTACCACAGGTGGACTACAATTTAAGTTCTAGAATCATCTCAAGGATTCAAGCAAACAGGAGGGACCTGAGCAGAATGTGGAGTACCACAGCAAAGGGTCTGAAGACTTCTGGGAATGAGAGATCAGTTAGTGATTTTTAATAAATTTGCAAACCTTTCCGAAAATCTGTCGTCACTTTGTCATTATGAGTTATCGAATGCACAGTGATGACATTAAATCTACAACACAATAAAATGTGCAGAAAGTGAAGGGGTCTGAAGAATTTCTGAATCCACTATAAACGAAATGCACCTTAATGACCTCGGCCATTTAACTATTTACTAACAGTTTGTATTTATTGAGAATTATTAATGTTTTTCTAATCATTGGAATAAAAACAACAAAAAAAAGCGAAAAATCCGTACGAACATTTTACTGTTCCAATGATTTTTGATGGCTCATGAGACTTAAAACACATTTATATCTGAGACTAGGGGGCTCTGCCCTCTACACGGTTTGCTCGTCAACCCCCGGGCGGGCACTAGGCGCTAGCCACTTTGTGGCTCTGCCTATTGTGTATGGGTAAGCGGATGTACAATTTAAACAGATTGTTATTTTCATGGGAATTGTTACATATGCATAATAGAAGTATTTGACATTACAGCGAGAAATTAACCATAGTAAAAAATAGCAAAATGTGGTCAATTGAAAGAAAATTTTGTTTCATGTATTCATTACGTTATACGTTTTCGTTCTGTTTGGCTTTGAAATTAACACGCAAATACTTTTTAAACTTACATTTTTACTGTAAAACTTCAGTAAAAACAATTTTTTGAATTAACCTTTCATCAACATTGCATTGAATTTTGATTCCGTGTTTGGAGTTACATCGTGACAACGCAATGTATAACTGCTCGTGAGTGAATATCGTTTCTTTCTCTCTAATAAATAAACCGACTTTTTTGAATGTTTGTTAGTTATCATAGCAAAAGCAATTCTAACGAGAAACTGTAAATGTTTTAATATGAATTGCATATCAAGATCTCCTTTGATATCTCAAGTTATCCCCTGAAGATGTACTACATGACCTTTTTTGTTGCCTGTTAAAATTTTATATGTGAGAATTGTTCGACCAATTTTGAATACAACTAATCTTGTCCAATTGCATAGCCCATCACACAGACATAAATTACGCAATAACATTATGTCACGACCTTCTTTCAACAGTAATTCAGCCGGTGGAAGGCCGGAGGGTCTTAACATTTGTAGATATTCTTCGTGATATTGTAAGTTGATGTTTTTATCATCCACACTATCACCACCAGCTGTTTCAGCTGTGTCTATTGATATGCATTTAACCAATTTTCCGTGCAACCAATCGACAATTTTCACGTTAACTTGTTTTACTTCATTGTTTCTCTGTGGTAGGATTGCTGTGTACTCATTTCTTCTGTTGATAACCCTTCAGGAGGAAATTCTTCAATAAGGTTTGGACATACTACATCTTCTTCAATTGGTAACTTAAAGTGAGGACAAGATACTGTATATAATATAAGAGCTGAGCATGCAGGAACTGTGTCTGTCAAAAGCATTCACACAAATGATAGGTGAGAGAACCGTGGGCTTGGTTGAAAATGGTTAAGATGGTGGTGGGACATGAAAAAATCTCTTGGCAATAGTTTTGTTTCAAGATTTTCTTTTATAATAGAGAGATTCATTTTTATCACAGATGTTTCTCTAAAAATTCTTTAGGCGAAATAGCTTTAGACAAAAAGCAAATAAAGTCGAAATTGAGAATTTGGAGTGAAAAGCCTATTATATTTTGTGAGATCTCTTTCTAGTCCCAATTAATTCTTTTTCAGTACTTCATATTTTTTCTTATTATTGGACTGGTGCCTTTATCCAAGGTGACTTACAACATTAGATAGATAGATAGATAGATAGATAGATAGATAGATAGATAGATACTTTATTAATCCGAAGGGGAAATTCCCATACTCCAGCAGCAACATACTGATAAAAAACAATATTAAATTAAAGAGTGATAACAATGCAGGCATAACAGACAATAACTTTGTATAATGTTAACGTTTACCCCCCCTGGGTGGAATTGAAGAGTCACATAGTGTGGGGTCTCCTCAGTCTGCCAGTGGAGCAGGACGGTGACAGCAGTCTGTCGGTGAAGCTGCTCCTCTGTCTGGAGATGATCCTGTTCAGTGGATGCAGTGGATTCTCCATGATTGACAGGAGCCTGCTCAGCACCCGTCACTCTGCCACGGATGTCAAACTGTTCTATTCTATTCTGCACAGTCACCTCTGATGATCACGGGGTCCATGAGGGGCCTGGTCCTCCTAAAATCCACCACCCGCTCCTTGGTCTTGCTGGTGTTCAGTTGTAAGTGGTTTGAGTCGCACCATTTAACAAAGTCCTTGATTAGGTTCCTATCCTCCTCCTCCTGCCCACTCCTGATGCAGCCCACGATAGCCGTGTTGTCAGTGAACTTTTGCACGTGGCAGGACTCTGAGCTGTATTGGAAGTCTGATGTATGTTGGCTGAATAGGACCAGAGAAAGTCCAGTCCCCTGCGGCGCTTCTGTGTTGCTGACCACAATGTCAAATTGGTTACGTTTCTTCTGTTTTTCTGATTGTAGCACAGGCAGATGCAGTGACTTGTTCATAGTTATGTGGTGTCAGCAGTGGGATTAAAACACAGAACCTCATGGTTTTAAGATGGGGACGCTAGGGAGTCACTGTTGCCCCTTAAACCCAACAGACAGACATGGAGGACACCAGGAAAAAGCTCTAGGAATTATTTTTAATTCTTTGTTCTTTTCATACAGTGCCCTCCAAGCACCACAGCCACAGATAAACAGTCAAGTAAACAAAGCACAAAATTCATAATATACTTCTCTCTCTATCTCCTTCTCCACATCTCCCAACAAGCGTCGTCCAATTCTTCCCGCTCACCTGCTGGGTGTTTTCCGCAGTCCCTTATATAGCACCTGACCCAAAAAGTGTTTTCTGCTCTTCCGTCCACGTGATTGGCTAGCACTTCCGGGTCAAATGGAAAACTTTTCTTCAGCCCGGAAGTACTTCTGGGCTTTTGTCCCCTGTGACTGGGTAGAATGGGGAAAACATGACTCCCCAGGTTCTCTTGCAGCGTCCCCTGACGGCACCCATTGTACCCAGCAGGGCTGTGGTATTAAACTACATGTCCCATGGTGTCCTGCAAGAATCCGGGGCACTTCTACACTGCAGGTTAGCTGCTATCTAATGTCTTGGGGGAAGTAGTGTCCCAAAGAGGTCGCCTTCCCCCATCTTTCCATTCTGTGGGTCGTCCCGGGCCGGGTTGAGCTGCCGATGTCCAATGTCATATTTCCTGATTTTTTTTTCCAGAATGACTATGATCAGACTGGATACAGTTGTGCTTGAAAGTTTGTGAACATTTTAGAATTTTCTATATTTCTGCATAAATTTGACCTAAAACATCATCAGATTTTCACTCAACTCCTAAAAGTAGATAAAGAGAAACCAGTTAAACAAATGAGACACAAATATTATACTTGATCATTTATTTATTGAGGAAAATGATCGAATATTACATATTTGTGAGTGGCAGAAGTATGTGAACCTCTCGGATGATCAGTTAGTTTGAAGGTGAAATTCGAGTCCGGTGTTTTCAGCCAATGGGATGCCAATCAGCTGTGAGTGGGCACCCTGTGTTATTTCAAGAACAGGATCTATCAAAGTCTGCTCTTCACAACACATGTTTGTGGAAGTGTATCATGGCACCAACAAAGGAGATTTCTGAGGACCTCACAAAAAGAGTTGTTGATGCTCATCAGGCTGGAAAAGGTTACAAAACCATCTCTAAAGAGTTTGGACTCCACCAATCCACAGTCAGACAGATTGTGTACAAATGGAGGAAATTCAAGACCATTGTTACCCTCCCCAGGAGTGGTCGACCAACAAAGATCACTCCAAGAACAAGGCGTGTAATAGTCGGCGATGTCACAAAGGACCCCAGGGTAACTTCTAAGTAACTGAAGGCCTCTCTCACATTGGCTGATGTTCATGTTCATGAGTCCACCATCAGGAGAACACTGAACAACAATGGTGTGCATGGCAGGGTTGCAAGGAGAAAGCCACTGCTCTCCAAAAAAAAACATTGCTGCTCGTCTGCAGTTTGCTAAAGATCACGTGGACAAACCAGAAGGCTACTGGAAGAATGTTTTGTGGACAAGTGAGACCAAAATAGAACTTTTTGGTGTAAATGAGAAGCTTTATGTTTGGAGAAAGTAAAACACTGCATTCCAGCATAAGAACCTTATCCCATCTGTGAAACATGGTGGTGGTAGTATCATGATTTGGGCCTGTTTTGCTGCATCTGGGCCAGGACGTCTTGCCTTCATTGATGGAACAATGAATTCTGAATTATATCAGAGAATTCCAAAGGAAAATGTCAGGACATCTGTCCATGAACTGAATCTCAAGAGAAGGTGGGTCATGCAGCAAGACAACGACCCTAAGCACACAAGTCGTTCTACCAAAGAATGGTTCAAGAAGAATAAAGTGAATGTTTCGGAATGGCCAAGTCAAAGTCCTGACCTTAATCTAATAGAAATGTTGTGGAAGGACCTGAAGCGAGCAGTTCATGAGAGGAAACCCACCAACATCCCAGAGTTGAAGTTGTTCTGTACGGAGGAATGGGCGAAAATTCCTCCAAGCCGGTGTGCAGGAATGATCAGAAGTTACCGGAAACGTTTAGTTGCAGTTATTGGGGGGTCACACCAGATACTGACATTAAGGGTTCACATAAATTTTGCCACTCACAAATATGTAATATTCGATCATTTTATAATAAAATATAATAAAAAGTATAATATTTTTGTCTCATTTGTTTAACTGGTTTCTCTTTATCTACTTTTAGGACTTGAGTGAAAATCTGATGATGTTTTAGGTCATATTTATGCAGAAATATAGAAAATACTAAAGGGTTCACAAACTTTCAAGCACAACTGTAAATTTGACCAACTAATAGTATTATTCAGAAACAAGGCCTACAGTTTTGTTATCATAGTGAAGTGTTTTATTTCCTCAAACAGCTATAATACTGAACATTCAATGCAAATACTTACAATAATCAATTTGCAAAAAAAAAGGAAAATATCAAGGCAACTGAGCCTCTTGTATGGCTTTGCTGAGATCTCTGCTGTAAATTAAGAGGGAGCCAGTTGTGAGAATATGGGGGGTATTTTTTTAAAAGAAAAATCTGAGAAGCAGGAAACAAAAGAACATTGCTGTCTAGGAGAAATCAAAAAAGATATTAAGGAGATCCCTGTACTTATTTTTCATTCCTATGGAAAGACGGCCTCTACTGTCTTATACATTTAACAGCAATCGGGGCAGAGATGCACCAGCGCTGACATTCCTGCACGCCATGGTTCAGCATAACTGCTGTACTTAGCAAAGTCAACACATCAAAATGTGTATTAGACTTGAGATAAAGTAGTACATTTAATTAAATAGCGTATCTGATAATTGCATGTTAGTTTTAATTGCATAAAACTGGAAGGCACATTATTCATGAAAATGAACATACTGAATCAGCTCTGTTTAATTATATTGTAGATTCAGTGTTACTGCAAAAAAAAAAAAAAGAAAAGAAAGAAAGAAAAAAGAAAATCTGCTGGGACAGCAGCTTGAGGGATTCATGGATGTAATGTCCAGTTGAATGAACATAACATGGTCATTGGTCATTTACTCTAATGTGTATATGATAAGGCTGTTTAAAATTATTACACCAAAAAAAAAAAAAATCCACTTTTTTAGAGTATCCAATTCACTTCAGCTTAAAATCACAATACATTACAGTACGACAAAATGCATTAGTTGTTAATCCTGTTGGTGCGTAAGCATTTAATAATAATAGAGTGCATGGAATAAAAATATCCCGGTGTTCCTCCTGAAACGACTATCTGATGGACCCTCCTCTCCAGGACCTCCGAATTAACATTTCCAGGGAGGCTGAGGAGTGTGATCCCTCTGTAGTTGTTTGCCCAACCAGCCTGCATGTGTTTTCTGGAATTGGAAAAGGCGTTCGACCATGTACCTCTGGGAATCCTGCGTGGGGTGCTCTGGGAGTATGGGGTACTGGACCCCCTGATAAGGGCTGTTCGGTCCCTGTACAACCTGTATCAAAGCTTGGTCCGCATTGTCGGCTGTAAGTCAAACTCATTTCCAGTGAGAGTTGGACTCCGCCAGGGTTGCCCTTTGTCACTGATTATGTTCCTAACTTTTATGGACAGAATTTCTAGGCACAGCCAGGGCGTTGAGGGGGTTCGGTTTGGTGGGCTCAGGATTGGGTCAATGATGTTGTCTTGTTTGCTTCATCAGACCGTGATCTTCAGCTCTCTCTGGATCGGTTCGCAGCCGAGTGTGAAGCGGCTGGGATGGGAATCAGCACCTCCAAATCTGAGACCATGGTCTTTAGCCGGAAAAGGCTGGAATGTCCTCTCAGGGTTGGGAGAGAGATGCTGAAGTATCTCGAGGTCTTGTTCACGAGTGAGGGAAGAATGGAGTGGGAGATCGACAGGCAGATTGGTGAGGCGTCCGCAGTGATCGGTCTGTCGTGGTGAAAAATGAGCTGAGCCGAAAGGCAAAGCTCTCAATTTACTGGTCTATCTATTTTCCTACCCTCACCTATGGTCATGAGCTGTGGGTAGTGACCGAAAGAACGAGAACCCTAATACAAGTGGCAGAAATGAGTTTCCTCCACAAGGTGTCTGGGCTTTCCTTTAAAGTTAGGGTGAGAAGCTCAGAGTAGAGCCGTAGCTCCTCCGCATCGAGAAGAGTCAGATGAGGTGGCTAGCGCATTTGATCAGGATGCCTCCTGGATGCCTCCCTGGTGTGGTGTTCCGGGCACGTCCAACCGGGAGGAGGCCCCAGGGAAGACCCAGGACATGCTGGAGGGATTACATCTCTCAGCTGGCCTGGGAATGCCTCAGGATTCCCCTGAAGAGCTAGAAGAAGTGGCCAAGGAGAGGGAAGTCTGGGCACCTCTGCTCAAGCTGCTGCCCCCGCGACCCGATCCTGAAGAGGATGGATGGATGAATAACAATAAAGTAGATATAGACACATGTTGTGAAAATAAAATCAATAAATGTTACTGAATATGCATCTGTACCACATTAAAAAATAATTAAACAAGCAATCAACAATATAAATTAACTCTGTAGCACCACGTAGTAGTGAAACAGAACAAACTTTAAAAATTAATAAAAAATGTAAAAAAAATGTAATAATTTGTATTGAGAAGAATTTTTATTGATAGCTTTCATATCTGAGGGCCGCATGATATACAGTATTTTTATTTTTTCTATCGGGGCGAGAATATAGCTGTGGTCTCTTTGTCAAAACTCTCAAACATTGGCAAGGTATCTCTGGGCAAGCGCAAGGTAGGTACGCTCTAACGTCAAATGTCGGCACTGTATCTGATTGTGTTCAGCTCTGATGGGACCTCGTCCCCCGCATAGGGAGAAGAGCATGTGGCTGTGATGCACTGAAAAAAGTATAACATTGATGTTGTTCATTCAACATAAATTTTCTTTTTCAAGCAACTTAAGATTAGTCATTTAGTGCTGTAGCTTGAAATATTTGGTTTCAGATCTCAATCAAAGTAAAAAAAAAATGTTTGTACCAAATTAATTTATGGTGGAGGGAATAAACGTAAAAATTCTATTTCAGTTAACCTAATATTTTAGGGTGTTCGTGTGTGTGTGTGGGAGCGGCCGTTTGTATTTTCTTCCAGTCGAATTTTCCAGCGTGCTGGCTTTCCAACTGTCAAACAAGAAGAACACTTTCCCGAGTGGAGTGGATGTGGCTATACTCATTTTAAGCAGCAGATTTTCATAACGGAGGATTTCTGGTAAGTAACCCTGTTTCTCAACTGTTAATTTTAAGTATAAGAACTCTTAATAAAACATACTTTCAAGAAAACTGTAGAAACGTTTAATCATTTTTTGTTGTATATTTAAGATTTACACTGCAAAATGCTTGTGTATTTGCACTAGATTTTTAAATAAATGTAAAAAGTACAACATTGGAATGTGTTATGTTCATATTTCTAATAGCATAAAAACAGGTTACGACCAATAAACCATTTTAAATTGTAACAACTTAAAAAAATAGATTTAATTCAGTATAAAACAAGTGAATTACACACAATCACTCTAAATGATTTGCCTCAACTTAAAAATGTACTTACTGTAGTATGATGTGTGAAGTACAAGTCACAGGAGGTTCTGCTTAGCTTTATAACACACTGGTGAGGCCTCATCTGGAGTCCTGTGTACAGTTTGGGTCTCTGTAAAGACATAGCAGCACTAGGAACTAGGAAAGGTCCAGAGAAGAGCGACTCAGCTGAGTCCAGGGCTACAGGGGATGAGTTATGAGGAAAGATTGAAAGAGCTGAGCCTTTACAAGAGATGAAGAGCAGACATGATTTGAAGTGTTTAACATTATGAAGGGAATTAGTCCAATGGATCGAGACGGTGACTTTAAAATGAGTTCATCAAGAACACGGGGACACAGTTGGAAATTTGTTGAGGATAAATTTCACACAAACCTCAGGAAGTTTTTCTTTACACGAAGAACAATAGACACTTGGAATAAGAGACCAAGTAGTATGGTAGACTGCAGACAGGCTTGGGCAGATTTGTTGCAGATGAGATTTAATGTCAGTAAATGTATGACATGTAGGAAATAAAAATGTGAGGTTTGAATACACAAAGTATACCTTATGAGAAAGATTTAGGAGTCATAGTGGACTCTAAGCTATTAATGTCCCATCAGTGTTCACAAGCCTTTAAGGAAACTGACAGAATGTCAGGTTATATAGCGCCTTGATGTGTGGAGTACAAGTCACAGGAGGTTCTGCTCAAGCTTTATAACACACTGGCGAGGCCTCATCTGGAGTCCTGGGTGCAGCTTGGGTCTACAAAAAGGACATAGCAGCACTAGAAAAGGTCCAGAGAAGAGCAACTTGGCTGATTCCAGGACTACAGGGGATGAGTTATGAGGAAAAATTCAAAGAGCTGAGCCTTTACAGGAGATGAAGAGCAGACCTGACTGAAGTGTTTAAAATGATGAAGTGAATTAGTGCAGTGGATCGAGTCGGTGACTTTAAAATGAGTTCATCAAGAACACATTTGGAAACTTGGTAACCCTAAAATTGCCACATACTTGGGGGGTTAATGGACCCCTGGACACCAAATACTTTTTTTGCTGCACTTTATAAGGAAACGTCACAATTCACCAAGAAAAAGTGAAATTTTAATGGAACACATAATTTTTTCATGCAAAGAGCATCACAATTACTGCAACACTGGTCATTTTACACACTGGCAATGAACTGTGAAAACAATAAAAAAAAAATACTGCAACAATCTGTTATTATATGTAGAAGGTGCGACTGATGGCATTGATGAAATTCAGTAAATCACAGAGCCAGCTGTGCTTGAACTGGCTGCACACAAACACACAGAGGCCAACGCTGATGCTAGGAGGCTAGTCTAGTGCAGCGGCCGAATCCCACAGACAGTGATGCTGATTCGCTAGGGGGCACCAGTGGTCATGAGCTGGCTGCTCAACAAATGTATGGCACTGACTGATCAGCTCCGGCAGGCTGGCAAACTGCACTGAGGACCGACTATAGCCGTTTTTTTTCGGCGGTTTAAGGGTTAAGTGTAAATTTCGCACAAACATTAGGAAGTTTTTCTTTACATAAAGAATGAGAGACACTTGGAATAAGCAACCAAGTAGTGTGGTGGACAGTAAGACTTTAGGGACTTTCAAAACTAGACTTGATGTGTTTTTTGGAAGAAATAAGTGGATAGGACTGGCAAGCTTTGTTGGGCTGAATGGCCTGTTCTCGTCTAGAGTGTTCTAATGTTGTAATCACAGGGGTGTCCCGGCCGAGCAAGGGCCCCAGCCATCCGCCCCACTGTCTAACAACACCAGTAAAGCATGGATAAGGTTGCAAAACATCCACCTTCTGACCGGATGTGCAAATGAGTAACTAAAGAAATGTAACATTACTGTCTAACTGCAGATGCGCACATACTGTGACGAGTTACATGTTCTATCTATCTATCTATCTATCTATCTATCTATCTATCTATCTATCTATCTATCTA
>JANRMT010062834.1:52139737-52160641 GCA_026402145.1 Polypterus bichir lapradei
ATTCCGACTGTAACATTTGTGTAGCTGTGATGTGTGCATCAGTGTAATCGATGTACCAGGAAATCATGCATTGACAAAAGTTCCCCTTTGCTTGGAATTGAAAGTGTGATTAAATGCGTTATTTTTTGTTATGGAGTACATGCATCAAAGCTTCTCAGCTGTGCTTGTGCTAAGCAAAGGAAAGATTTTAAAAATAACGTAACATGTTTCTGCGTTAACCGCATATTTTTTCATACGTCTCAAACCAAGGAGATGCGAGGTTAAAATGAACCGAGAAGCGCGCGTACATACTCAGTACATCCCCTCCCGGGAATCGAACTTCGGCATTAGAGGCGAAGTCTCTACAATTGCGCCACGGTGTGTGGCTTGTCTATTTGAGAGTATGTAGATCGGGGTATATATATATATTCGCAGCGGAGAAGTAGTGTGTTAAAGAAGTTATGAAAAAGAAAAGGGAACATTTTAAAAATAACGTAACATGATTGTCAATATACAGTAATTGTTTTGTGAGTGTTATTGAGTGTTGCTGTCATCAAGGATTTGATTATCATTATTTGTTTCAATCAGGGTCGTATTTGTACGATGTGTTGTGTTCAAGTTACATTCTGTGTTTGTCAATCGTTGTAAAGATGACAGGTTTCATTCATCGATTCGTTTCTTACTGCATCAACAAACAGCTCATCTTCCTCTTTATTTGAGACATCACACACTGCATGCACGGGTTTTTTTTTTACACTGTCTTCCTTTAGCGGGACATTCACTTTTTGTTGTGCTTTGTTTCCGCAGTAGCTGCACTTATGAATATGCTTGTATGTATCAGACGCTTCATATTTTTTTGCTGCCTTCTCAATTGTGTAATTCGGTTTTTGTTCAGCACTCTTTGGAACTGTTGCTTTTTGTCTGTGCACTGCGTCAGTTCATGTGAGCTGCTTGGTGTTCTTGCATCGAAGGTTCCCAACTGTGCTGGTGCCATCTCGTGTGATGTCCACGGCTGTATGTAATGTCAGCTAAGACCCGGCACTTAAAAGTTTCTCTCGCAGTTTTGCTGAGTTTGTGCCAAACACCACCCTGACCATCTCATCTTCCTCTGCATAAGCACAGTCCTTCACCCGTGAATATTTAGCGGCAGTGTTTCTATTGGATTGCCACTGACGGACGGCCTTATATGGGCAGGCACTAAATTACAAACGCCAGCGGCAGCCTGTCTATGAACTTAATTTAAACTTTAGGTCTACACCGTGCTTTGTTTCCGAAGTAGCAGCACTCATGAATATGGTAGTATATGTCAGTCGCTCGCTTCTTATTGTTTTGCTGCCTTCTCAATAATATAATGCATGTTTTCTTCAGCGCTTTTTGGAGGTCTTCCTGGTTTTCTACACACTGCGTTGACAGTCAGTTCACGTGATTACGTGGGAGGCGTGATGATGTCACACGAAACTCCGCCCCCATGGCTTTCGAGCTCAACTCCATTACAGTATATGCAGAAAAATAGCTTCCAGTTATGACCATTACGCGTAGAATTTCGAAATGAAACCTGCCCAGCTTTTGCAAGTAAGCTGTAAGGAATGGGCCTGCCAAATTTTAGCCTTCTACCTACACGGGAACTTGGAGAATTAGTGATGAGTCAGTGAGTGAGTCAGTCAGTCAGTCAGTGAGGGCTTTGCCTTTTATTAGTATAGATATATATATATACTGAGTATACTTGTCGAACCATGCATAACTGAATAACCTTTATGGCAAAATAACAATTCAATACATTTATGGTCACTACAGTATTTGGATTTAATAATCGTCATGTGGGAAAAGGCTGACTCGCATAAATAAGTAGAGCCGAATAATGCAGTTAAGCAGCTTTTGAATTAAGCCAAGTGAAAAATGACGGCTGTCCAATTAACTGCGATTTTAGTTCCCTCTCCTTTCTCTTTCTCAGATCGCTTTTTGGAAGGACGTCAGTTTTGTAGTTTTTATGAACAGTCCGAAAGTGCCTTTCCACATTTTTCTTCTTTGGAATAGCAGTGATAGATTGACAGATCAGACAAATGCACTTCGATTGTGACATTGTGAGAGAAAAAAATCCTCTTCCAGTTCCACATCCAGCCCATACCCTCCCCAAAGAATTTTTTTAAATCCCTTCTTTAGTCGATATAAATTGGAAGGCTAACTCGATCACTTGGATAGCCGGAGTTTTGCAGTAGTTCACGCGTTTGATCGTGCGTGCGGGATGACCAATGTGTTAGAAGAGAAGAGATCTCAGACTGGCCGCCCTGTACGTCAATCAAGTGGCAAATGCCATGGGGAGGATATATGATAGACTAACGTTTAAAAAAAAAATTTCTGAATGCAACACGATCTACTGTACCTGCACTACCTTTGTGATGTACCGGTCGATTGCAATCAACACATTGGGCACCCCTGCAGTATATAATCAGATATGAAAATGTACACACTGTATTGTTAAAATGATGTATTCAGATTTACAAACACAAAAGTATACAATTTTATGAAGAACTAACTACTGTTGAAATTAACAAAATATTTAATGCTCACAATGCTTGTATAACTGAAATATATTTTCAGAGACCCAAAAAACCTAATTTGATTAACCTTCCACAACAAACAGTTGAAACCTCGGGGTCCTCAGAAGACCCAAGCTTGGTAATCAACATTGACAACTTAGGCTTGGTATGTTAAGGGTTAAGAAGATCGCGATCTCCAGCCACTCCCCTGTCTATTTGGGGTGTGGAGGTGGAGATCGTTGCGGAGTACAAGGGGTACATATCTAGGGGTGCATATGAGCAATAAGCTAGACTGGTCCAGGAACTCGCTGGCCATATACACCGAAAAAAGAAAGGTAATGAGTCACACTTAATATTTTCAATCTGAACCAATAGAATTCTTTTTAGCTTATTGATCCCACAATTTTTAAGTAGAGGCGAATCATTTGGGTGCAATTCACTTGTTTTATACTGAAGTAAATCTTCTTTTTTGGCAGTTGGGATGCCATCACGCTGGAAAGTTCGACCGGAAGAATATACAAACGGCCCCTCAAACACGGCACACAAACAACCTTAAATATTAGGTTAACTGAAATAAGATTTTTATGTTTATTCCCTCCACCAAAACTTACTTTTGTACAAATAAGTTTTATTTTTACTTTGATTGAGATCTGAAACCAAATATTTCAAGCTACAGCACTAAATGACTAATCTTAAGTTGCTTGAAAGAGAAAATTTATGTTGTATGAACAACGTCAATGTTATACTTGTTTCAGTGTGCAAGAAGGGTCAAAGAAGGCTGTATTTCCTACGCACGCTCAGATCTTTTAGTGCCAGCAACACTATGTTGTGGATGTTCTATAACAGCATGGTTGCTGATGCCATTTTCTTCACTGCGGCATGCCGGGGGAGCAGCATGAAAGTGGCAGACATCAGGAGACTAAACAAACTAATTCAGAAGGCTGCCTCTGTGGTAGGAGAGAAACTGGACAGCTTGGACACTGTGGCACATCAGAGAATGTTGTCCTGGCTTTGGTCAATTATTGAAAATTCTAGTCACCCACTTCATAGTGTTGTGGTTGGACAGAGGAGCGTTTTCAGCAGTAGACTGACTAGCATCAAGTTCTTCACTAAACGTCACAGAAGATCTTTCCTCCGTACAACCATCAGACTCTTTATCTCCTTTTCCGGTCACTCACCCATACTTTAAGTTATTACCCTTTTTCTTTATTGGATATCCAGGTATATTTTTTCAAGTACTTGAAATGTGCAACATACTAGCTGTTCTTGTGCAATACATTGTCTGCTATTCACATGAGAATAACCCACCTCTCCTCCATTCGCACACTGAACACCGGTACCCCACAAGGCTGTGTGCTGAGCTCCCTCCTGTACTGTCTCTACACCCACGACTGCAGTCCGGCCCACAAAAACAACCTCATCGTCAAGTTTGCTGATGACACCACAGTGGTCAGACCCAAAGGGAGACGAGGCAGCTTACAGAGAGGAGGTCCTGAAGTTGGCAGCCTGGTGTTCAAAGAACAATCTGGTTCTGAACACCAGGAAAACCAAGGAGATCATTGTCGACTTCAG
The DNA here is from genome assembly GCA_026402145.1 of Polypterus bichir lapradei. Classification (NCBI taxonomy): domain Eukaryota; kingdom Metazoa; phylum Chordata; class Cladistia; order Polypteriformes; family Polypteridae; genus Polypterus; species Polypterus bichir. The sequence continues at coordinate 52,143,826 of JANRMT010062834.1, forward strand.
GAGGCACAGCACCGACTTAGCTCCCCCTTTACATCAACGGCGAGTGTGTGGAGAGGGTCTGTACCCTCCGGTTATCTCAGCTGACATCTCCTGGACAGACAACATCACAGCAGTCATCAAGAAGGCTCAGCAGTGATTACACTTCCTGAGCGTCCTCAGAAAGCACAACCTGGACTCCAACCTGCTACTGACCTTCTAGCGCTCATCCATCGAGAGCCTGCTGACGTACTGTATTACAGTATGGCAGGGCAGCTGCACCATGGCAGACAGGGAGAGGCTTCAGAGAGTAGTAAAGGCAGCACAGAAGATCATTGGCTGCCATCTCCCCTCCCTGATGGACATTTACACCTCAGCAGAGCAAAACACATCATCAAGGACAGCTCCCACCCTGGCTCTGATCTGTTTGACCTCAGGGAGGCGCTACATGTGCATCACAACAAGGACAAACAGACTCAAGAACAGCCATAACCATTCTAAACTCACACATGCACTGACTACACAGTCTAACCCCCCCAACCCCTGGACTTCCTTCTGTCCATCAACTGTGCAATATCCAATATCTAAATGGTGCTGATAATAACTGTGCAATATCATTACTCTCAGGGTCCAGCATCCGCTACTCACTGCACATGATCATCATTATTGTGAAATATTTAAATAATGTGCAATAACCCAATAGTGCAATAGTTATTATTCTTTCCATATGTATATGTATATAGCATCGCAGAACTTTTTTGCAACTTTTTGCACCATTTGTTTATTTCCTTGTTGTGTTCTACATACTGTATATGTCTGCACTGGAGGAGCTGCTTTTAATCTCATAGTACATGTCTATAGTGACAATGAAAAGGCATTCTCATTCAAAATGTGCAATATTAACTTAAGAGGCAACACTCAGTACTTTAGTTTGATACATTTCTTATACCTTCTTCATATTTACATGATTACTTTATACTTGCTCTTAGTGTAACATCTCCCTTGTCTGTTATTAAATTGTAACATAAATAATTTCCTTCGGGATTAATAAAGTTTTTCTGATTCTGATTCTGATTCATTTAATCCAAAATATCTCTCCATACATTTGAGGTGCAGAAAGCAACCATTCAGGCCGGTTAAATCAAAGAAGAACGCCCTTGACTTAGGTGACTAATTGGATTTTGGAGTGTAAGAAATTCTCTTCTTAATGCCATCTGCAAAAAATGTTTTTGGTTGAGCACGTAGCCACAAATGCACCGCTGCTTTCACATCATCATCATCATCCAATGAAAATCTTCTTCCCCTTAAAGCTCCTTTGAGAGGTCCAAAAAGGTGCAAATCAGATGTCGCTAAATCCCGACTATAAGCTGGATGTTCCATAACCTACCACTTCAAATGTCTGAGGGTTTCCAATGGGTGGGCTGCGGTGTGGGGGGCAGGGCATGGTCATGCAACAACACAATTCCCTTTGACAGATTTCCTCTTCTGTTAGAGCGGATTGCGGGTTTCAATTCTCTCTGAAGCGTGTCATGGTACGTTGCACATGTGACAGTTGTTCCACGTTCTTCTTAGGTTTTCGAGAATAGACACTTGAGAGTCCCATCCTGAATATCTTTGCTACAGGAGAAGATGGATGCTTCCATTGCATATTCTGCCGCTTGTTTTCGGGCTCATAATGGTGAACCCACGTTTCATCACCAGTGACTATCTTCTACAGAAAATTGTCACCTTCTTCACGATATTGGGCCAAGTGACGGGAACAAATGTCTAAGCGCTTGCGCTTCTGCTCCTCTGTCAGTTGCTTAGGCACCCACCTGGCACACACTTTACTGAACTTAAGGCTGTTATGAATCCTTCCTCTTCAAATGTTATTCTTCTGTTTTTGCGAATCAGTTCCAGGGCTCTTTCTTCATTCCTTGTGGTCGAGGCTGTAGCTGGACATCCGGAGCGCTCAGCATCCATCACACTAGTACGGCCATTTTCAAACATTTCAATCCACTCATAGACGACTCTACGAGAGAGGACTTGATCCCCATACTGAGCACACATACGGAGATGAATTTGTGCCCATGAAAAGTATGTGACAGAACGTTGTTCCTCATTGGTGAAGTTTCACAGCCATCTTCAGCACAAGGTGAAAATTCTTATACTAATGTGCAAGGGCCGCCAGCTTGCCAGACAAAACTAGTCACATAGATAGATAGATAGATAGATAGATAGATAGATAACAATGCAGGTATAACAGACAATAACTTTGTATAATGTTAACGTTTACACCCCCAGGTGGAATTGAAGAGTCGCATAGTGTGAGGTCTCCTCAGTCTGTCAGTGGAGCAGGACGGTGACAGCAGTCTGTCGCTGAAGCTGCTCCTCTGTCTGGAGATGATCCTGTTCAGTGGATGCAGTGGGTTCTCCATGATTGACAGGAGTCTGCTCAGCGCCCGTCGCTCTGCCACGGATGTCAAACTGTCCAGCTCTGTGCCTACAATAGAGCCTGCCTTCCTCACCAGTTTGTCCAGGCGTGAGGTGTCCCTCTTCTTTATGCTGCCTCCCCAGCACACTACCGCGTAGAAGAGGGCGCTCACCACAACTGTCTGATAGAACATCTGCAGAATCTTATTGCAGATGTTGAAGGATGCCAGCCTTCTAATGAAGTATAGTTGGCTCTGTCCTCTCTTGCGCAGAGCATCAGTATTGGCAGTCCAGTCCAATTTATCATCCAGCTGCACTCCCAGGTATTTATAGGTCTGTACCCTCTGCACAGTCACCTCTGATGATCACGGGGTCCATGAGGGGCCTGGTCCTCCTAAAATCCACCACCAGCTCCTTGGTTTTGCTGGTGTTCAGTTGTAAGTGGTTTGAGTCGCACCATTTAACAAAGTCCTTGATTAGGTTCCTATACTCCTCCTCCTGCCCACTCCTGATGCAGCCCACCATAGCAGTGTCGTCAGTGAACTTTTGCACGTGGCAGGACTCCGAGTTGTATTGGAAGTCTGATGTATGTTAGCTGAACAGGACCGTAGAAAGTCCAGTCCCCTGTGGTGCTCCTGTGCTGCTGACCACAATGTCAGACCTGCAGTTCCCGAGACGCACATACTGAGGTCTGTCTGTAAGATAGTCCACAATCCATGGCACCAGGTGTGAAGCTACTCTAGCGTTTCTCAACCTTTAAGTATTTGCGACCCGAGTTTTCATAACAGTTTTAATTGCACCTTCCTAACATTTTTTTGAAAGGAGCCCACTAATACCAATTTGTTCTTTTTTAATTAATAATATATCATAGATGCATATTTTATTATACCTACTTAACTTTTATCGACATTTATCTAACTCTAGATTTATTTTTCTAGTATCAGAATGTAGTTTAAGTTAATTTCTTTTGGTTTCAATAGATGTATTTTTCATATTTTTGATTCTTGTTTTCACATCTTTGCGCCCCCCTTTTTGTTACTTCGTGCCCCCCTAGGGGGGCCTGCCCCACAGTTTGAGAACCACTGATCTACTCCCATCTCTGTCAGCTTGTCCCTAAGGAGCAGAGGTTGGATGGTGTTGAAGGTGCTATAGAAGTCCAGAAACATAATTCTTACTGCACCGCTGCCTCTGTCCAAGTGAGACCCTCTCAGACACGACCAATCACTACTCCTCCCGCCTTCACCGTTTCCAATGAAAATATAAAAGTGCGGAACCTTTTTGAACAACCCTCATGTAAAATGAAGACAAGAGATTTGGCTCTCCTTATGCACATGGAAGGCTCTTAAGTCTGTGCATGTGGATATAATTTCCGTTTTTGTTTATAACAGAAGCTAAGAACAATGGAGTAGTTTGATGATTTTTCACTCCCTCTTTTATTCTGTACGGTATACCAAAAGTCTGAGTTTAACACAAATTTAGCTTCTGTCACTGTGAAGACTCACTTATTGTGGTCTGACGGTTGGCATTACTGTTGGCCTTACTTGCATTTTTAGGTCACATTGTTTGGATAGAAGTAATGAAAAAAATGAAGGGAAATGGCCATTAAGACAAAGTTACGGTGGCTGAGGTTGGAGGGACTGTTCTTTCAACAGCTGTTGCTCGGATGCTTCACCAGTCGTAGCTTAATGGAAGAGCAGGAATGAGAAAGCCACCATTGAAAAATATGCACATGACATCTTCGTTAGAGTTTGCCAGAAGGCTGGGGAGTCAGCTGGAAGATGATGCTATGGTCTGATGAGACTAAAAAAATTGAGCTTTTTGGCTATCAGACCAAGCGCCATGATAGACATGCACCAAACAATGACCGTTATCAGAAACACACCATCCCTACCATGAAGCACAGAGGTGACAGTCTCAGACTGTAAGGATGATTGCCTGCAACAAGCTCTGGAAGTCTTGCAAAGGTAAAATGATTGCAGGAAAATATGGAGAAGTCCTGGAGGAAAACCTGAGTAAATCTGGAAGAAGCTTGCATTGTGGAAGAAGATGTGTTTCCCCGCAAGACAATGACTAGAAGCATGAAGCCAAATCTACAGAGAAATTCCTTAAAAAGAACCAATGGAATATCCTAGAGTCACCAAGTCAGAGTCCAGTTGATGTGACTTGTGCTGTTTCATTTGTTGCAGCTGCCTGTCCCCTTCACCTTCATTCTCCTCCTCCTCCTCCTCCTCTGAGCTCTGCCCCTTTACAGTTCCCTACCCAGAACTTTCATGTTCTAATTGAATCAGAAGTGTCACTCTGTAATGCTCTACACTGTTGTTCATCTTTTGACTTCTTGGTGCACGCTTCTCAGTCTTTCTTTGTATCTTTTGCCATCATTGACAGGACTTGTTCAAGAGCTTCAGAGACACTTCTTATCTATTATGTCTCTAAACTCATAGATGCCTAAGTAATGAGCAATACAATAGAAATGTGACTTGTACTGTTTCACTCTCTGTAGCGTCGTGCAGCTGCCTGTACCCTTCACCTTCATTCTCCTCCTCCTCCTCCTCTGAGCTCTGCCCCTTTAGTGTTCCCTACTACTTCAAGGTCTTCAGAGGCACTTCTTTTCTTATTTCTAATTTCTCTAAAACTCCTAAATGCCTAAATAATGAGTAAGATGATACAATACAATACAGTACAATACAGTTTATTTTTTTGTATAGCCCAAAATCACACAAGAAGTGCCGCAATGGGCTTTAACAGGCCCTGCCTCTTGAAAGCCCCCCAGCCTTGACTCTCTAAGTAGACAAGGAAAAACTCCCAAAAAAAAAACCTTATAGGGAAAAAATGGAAGAAACCTCAGGAAAGGCAGTTCAAAGAGAGCCCCCTTTCCAGGTAGGCTGGGCATACAGTGGGTGTCAAAGAGAAAAGGGAGTCAATACCATACAGTACAATACACAGAACAGAACAAATCCTCAATACAACATAAAAATAAAAAATGTACAAGTACGGAGCACAATTTAACAGTAGATGATATCACATAATATCATAGAAACACAGTTGTAATATTCATTTATTTGTTTCCAGTTTTTGCTGTTTCTGGTGGTGTGACTTGTGCTGTTTCACTCTGCCTGCTCCCTTCACCTTCATTCTTCTCCTTCATCGTCTGAGCTCTGCTCCTCTACACATCCCTGCCCAGAACCCTCATTATCTGATTGCATCAGAGGTGCCATTCTGCAGTGCCTTACTCTGTTGTTCATCATTTGTATTTGTGCTGCATGTTCTCCAGTCTCTCTTTCACTCATCATTTGCAGCCAATGAGAGGGACTCTTTTAAGGGCTTCCTATGCTTATCAACATCAGCTCAATTTCTTTCCTCATCCTGTATCTCTCTAAATCCATTAATGGCTGAATAATGAGCAATACAGTAGAAACGTAGTTGTAATAACACCTTGTGTATTTATTTATTTATTTATTTATTTATTTATTTATTTATTTATTTATTTTTAGTTTTTACTGTTTTGGTTGATGAGACTTGTGCTGCTTCACTCTGTGAAGCTCGCTGCAGCTGCCTGCTCCCTTCACCTTCATTCTTCTCCTTTATCATCTGAGCTTTGCTCCTCTACACTTCCCTGCCCAGAACCTTCATGATCTGATCGAATCAGAGATGTCACTCTAATGCCTTACTCTGTTGTTCATCATTTGTCTTTGTGCTGCATGTTCTCCAGTCTCTCTTTCACTCATCATTTGCAGCCAATGAGAGGGACTCTATTAAGGGCTTCCTATGCTTATCAACATCAGCTCAATTTCTTTCCTCATCCTGTATCTCTCTAAATCCATTAATGGCTGAATAATGAGCAATACAGTAGAAACGTAGTTGTAATAACACCTTATGTATTTTTTGGTCCACTTTTTGCTTTTTCTGGTGATGTGACGTGTGCTGTTTCACGCTGTGCAGCTTGCTACAGCTGCCTATCCCCTTCACCTTCATTCTTCTCCTTCATCGTCTGAGCTTTGCTCCTCTACACTTCCCTGCCCAGAACCTTCATGATCTGATCGAATCAGAGATGTCACTCTAATGCCTTACTCTGTTGTTCATCTTTTGTCTTTGTGTTGCCTGCTCTTCAGTATCTCTTGCTACAGCTGCCTATCCCTTCACCTTCATTCTCCTCCTCTTCCTCTAATTCCCTACCCAGAACTTTCATGATCTGATCGAATCAGAAGTGTCACTCTGCAATGCCGTACTCTGTTGTTCGTCTTTTGTCTTCTTGCTGCACACTTCTCAGTCTTTCTCTGTGTCATCTGCCGTCAATGACAGGACTTGTTCAAGAGCTTCTTTTCTTATCTGCTATGTCTCTAAACTCATAGACACCTGAGTAATGAGAAACACAATAGAAATGTGACTTGTACTGTTTCACTCTTTGTAGCTTATTGCGGCTGCCTGCCCCCTTCACCTTCATAACATTCATCAACTGTTGGCATCAGAAGTATTAATCTAACCTCCATCTCTTTCCGACTCATGATCTGCTACCAATGACAGGGGCCTTTTCAAAGGTTTTCTGTGCTGATAAGCATCCTGGCATTTCTCTTCTTATCTCTTACCTCTCTGAACTTGTAAATGCCTACATGAAAAGTGACAAGATAGAAATGCAGCTATAAAGAAAATATAGAGATACAACTAAAATCCAGAAAGAAGCAACTTTATGTTCAAGTGCTGTTTATACACACAGCACTTAAAATATACAAAAAATTGACACTATTTCGCATCTAGGGTCCCTAGCGACCCTATACACTTTAGCTGAATAAATGATCATAATCAAATAATTTTTAATTATTGTGAGGGGTTCAGCCTGGACACAACCACACGGACACCAACTCTTCATAATAACACGCTTTTATTTCTACAAAGGTCCCAAACACCAGTCGCGCACACAGCACAGTGCTCTCGCACCACAACACCCTTCCTCGGGCCTTTCACTGTCCGTGAGCCGCTTTTCCTCTCTTCACGGGAGCTTCGTCCTGCTCCCACTCCCGACTCTAGCTCCTCGATTGTAGGGAGGCGGCCCCTTTTATCCCCACCCGGATGTGCTCCAGGTGCTTGTTGATGTTCTTCCGGCAGCACTTCCTGGTGTGGCGAAAATGCTGCCCTTGCACCCGGAAGCACTCCGGGCGTTCCTGGAAGGTCCTTCTTCCACCTGCTTAGGTGTGGCGGAAGTGCAGGTTTTCCCGGACCCCTGGCGGCGGCCATGGGTCCAAATGGGTTTGAGCTTCCTGGTTCCATCCCCATGGTCCCTACTTTATCCAGGGCGGTTGCCCCTCGTGGCCCGGGGAAGGAATAAACCACCTCCCCGTCCTTCCAGACATCCCGACTGGGTCTGCACCCCAGCCTCCTGTGACATTATATTGTCATAATTTTGGTAGTAAATTGCTACAGATTAAATGAATGAGGGATACTTGGAGAATTGAATCCACACGATATCATAAGAATCCCGTGACAGTTGTAAACATAACATCATAGGTTGCAAACGACCCCAGGTATGCAAAGAAGGGTTAATAGTAATATATATATTTGTGTGCCAGGACCTTACTCTATGAACATGAGAACTCAAAGACAAGACCTCTGCTTGCATGGTGACATGAGAGTGTACAAAAGCGTAGCCACAGGCGAAATAAACCATAACAGAACAATCAAGGTTCATTTTCAGAATGAAGTATGTAGTGTGAGATATGGCAAGCCGTTCATCCTGGCCAATACCACCACGCCACTAGATGGAGCCCTTCCAGCAGCATGGAGGTGCCCCGAATTCCATGGGCATCATGGATATTGGAGTTTTCCTTCACAGCCCTGCTGGATACAATGGGGGCCTCAAGGGGACACTGCAGGGAGGCTCAGAGACTTTTATGTGCCCTATAACCCGGAAGTACGTCCTGGTCAGAGGGACAAAGGAAATGACGTACTTCTGGGATGAAAAGAAGAGCTTCTGATCTGACCCGGAAGTGCTAGGAAGTCAAATGGATTGAGGGTTCAGAAGCACTTCCGGGTCAAGGACTATAAAGGACTCTGGGAAATCCCAGACGGACGAGCTGAGTCGGAAGGAAGGGTGGCAACGTGTCTGGGAGAGTGGAGGATTGTGTATTAATTATTATTGGTGATTTATATGAGTATTGTGGAGAGGAGGGTGCTTTGTGCACTTATTAGTTATAATAAAGTCAACTTTTGGACTTTTATCTGGTGTCTGGAGTCTGATCTGAGGGTTCAAGGGGACGACAGCCCCTCTATCTGTCACAGTAGTTAAACAGTTTTTAATGGGTTTACGTTGTCACTCATGCACATTAGAGGGTCATCCTTTAGGCTCTTTTAAGGTATGTAATACCATCTCATGCTGATAGGGGGCACTGCCACTAACAACTTTGTCTTTTCTTTTTCCTACAATGCCAAGAAGTCACCCATTGAGGGAAATTGACCACGCCCCTTCTGGTCCATTTCCAAAGTGTAACTGTGCAGAATGAGGTGTCAGATATTGATGAGAGCCAATGTCAATTACTGCTAGCTCTTTCTTCTTCTTTTTTGATGCAATCATGCATTATTTTTGTTCTATAAAGAGTATACGGAAATGACCAGGTTGGCACCACAAAATTTCTTCTTGCATGAAGAGCCTTATTTCCTCGGATCATCACAATATACATATTTAATTTCTGTACAAACAATAACAACCATATGTTTCTTTATATCAAAAATGTTCCAGAATGCTCCAGTAATACTATATCCCACGACCTCTGTATATACAGTATATATATTGGAAAATTTTATCACACCTAAGAAGTTATGAATATCCAAGGACATCTGTGAAATCTCATTTAAGATTAATTTTTGAATTCCTTTTGTATTAAAAAGAAGAAATTCCAAAATAACAAGAATGTTACTTGTGATGTTTTCAGCGCTCATATTAATCACACAGCATTATTATTATAATAATCTCATGAGAGACTGAATATTATATCAGTTAGCCACACATAACAGACTAAACGGTGTAGTTTAAATGAAAAAAAAATATTGGGAAAACAATTCTTTACAATAAATCATCCCAGCAGGAATGAGTTTAGAACCTTTAAAGTTACCCAAGTGATTAAAAATGAGCGACTGAGAGAGAAGAATGAAAACAGACAAACCGTTTTGACAAACTAAGAGAGCCCACACACAGACTGAATGAAGGTCCTGGGATCTATTAAATATTGTGTGTGAGTTTTATTAAATGTATCACTTAAGAAATGTGAAGTTAACAAGTACATGGGAGTAAACCGGTTTCCTCGTGTTTAAATATACAGTGGGCACAGAAAGTATTCAGACCCCCTTCAATTTTTCACTCTTTGTTATATTGCAGCCATTTGCTAAAATCATTTAAATTAATTTTTTCCCTCATTAATGTACACACAGCACCCCATATTGACAGACATAAAAAAGAATTTTTGAAATTGTTGCAGATTTATTGTATTGTGTAACAGGGAGCTGTGCCCTCATGGCAACCCTCCACAACCAGAATAACACAATGAACCCGTGTCTGCTCAGTAGGGGGTGGCTCACCCACGTGCAGAACCTCAAAAATAACAACGGCTTATCCTTTACAACCATACGGCACCTTCAGTGTGATTTCAAAACCCACCTCCGTTTTCTTGGAATAAGGAAAAGCGGCATAAGAAAGGGCAGAGCAGACTCTCTTTTCTTAGGAGACTGCATCTTTTTAATGTGGGTGGTGACATCCTTCACATCTTCTACAACTCTGTGATGGCCAATGTGATGTGCTGGGGCCTCATGTATAAATGGTGCGTACTCACAGACATGTTGCGTAAGAACGTTTCCACGTTCAAATCGCGATGTATAAAACCTAAACTTGGTGTAAAGCCACACACATTTCCACAGTACCTGGCAGCACCCAGCGTCAAAGCAGTGCTACTGTTCCTGTGTGGTTACCCTTTCTTTCTTAGATGCACATTCCTGACGCGGCTTTATAAATACACTGAAGCTAACTGCATATTGTTTATTAATATAATGCATCTGATTGTAATTAACTTGTAACAATATAATGGCCCAGGGAAAAGCCATAGTATTCCAAATGCCATAACTGCCTTAGCGTTGTTACTCTCACTGCACCTTCTTTTTCTTCTTTCAGCTGCTCCCATTAGGGGTTGCCACAGCGGATCATCTTTTTCCATATCACTCTCACTGCACCACTCGGAGTATTTATATCACTGTATCTGAGTGGGGAATCACAGCAGCAGCTGAACAGAAAGAGAATTATCGGGATACAGCATCAAGCACACGCTGCCTCAGCCACGGCAAAGCGCTTCAGAGTATTTCCAGTACAGACCTTGTGGTTCAGAAACAGTTTCATCCCGAGAACTCTAAACGCAGTCAATCAGTCCATCAAGTGCTCCTTGTAGAACTGTTAGTACTTATAAGTACAATCACCTCACTGTAAACTTGCACTACAGTTATAATATTGCACAACCTGCGCCACTTTATAAAGCACGTATTTACATATGATGACGATATCATTTTTAAGATGAAATGCAGCAAAATATGTTGATTATATTATGCAGATAAAACTTTAACTTCATTTATATAGTCTATATTGTTAATAATCAAACATGTGAGGACACGGTGTCGCAGTGTAAGCTAGTTCACGGATTGATCCTACGCTATTCTTGGTTGGCTGGCGCGACACTGGAAGGATAGACGGATAGAATAATTAAACACGTACTATGAAGATATTTCAATGTTCCTTAAAAGTTTTGAAGAATCGTCGTTGTAAGCTTACAGATGGCTTAACATCTATTACAGAGCTGATTGTGTGGCGATTGGGTATTTGGAGAAAGAAAAGTAAGGACAGGAATTGAAGGTTAGTACTTTTGCGTGAGACAGTACTGCTGCAATAATTTCATCGAAGGTCACACATGGCGCAGCAGCATCTTGTGTGCGACATGAACAATCACTGCGCCACCGTGTTCCCATGTTTAATATCATGATTTAACTCTTATCATCATGAAAAAAATATCACGTATACATTTCAGTACTTTAGTTATTCAGAGAGCTATAATATCACAAATGTAATGGATTCTGTGTCCTGTCGGAGGAAGAGAAAGTCTGTTTAAGAAGCACATAGTGATTCACACACATAGAGCACATAGAAGATCACATACAAAATAAAGCATTTAACGTGCTACTTTAGTTATGATGTGATTTGAGAAACTAGTAAATTAAACGATTTTAAGATGAAGTTTATGATGTTCTGCTTTAATGACAAAATAAACTACATGATTAAAGTGGAAATGTTGAGATTAAAGTTGACATTTCCTGCTTTTTTCCCATGGTGCCTATTTTGTTTTTCTCTGTACCCTAATAAGCTTCCATACGACACTCAGACGGTGGGCTATAACTCTCCTTTTCACGGCGACTTTGATATCTGACAACTTATTTTTTTATTTCGGACACTGTGCAACTTTGTGAACTTCAGCTTTCGAGTTTCTCCACCACGCTTTGTCACTCGATCAACTTCCTTTTGTTGTTTATATCACTGTTTACACCAACAAACACTACATTTTTCCTTTGCCTCCACTTGGTATTCGCTGAAATTCTTCTATTTTCCCCCGTGCTTTTGCCATTGCCTTTTCACAGAAGGCTGAGCTTAAGGGCTATTTATATTGATTTGCATATTCAAAGTGGTGTAATTCTGGGAGGTGTTGGGGTGGGATAGAAGGCGTGTGCACGAGCGTTACTTTTCACGCTGATCGGGATTTATGTAGCGAAAGAACCTGGAAGTTTGCGTATGCACAGATTCCTGCATCTGGATTTTTCAGTGCGTATGCACATCTCCGCTTTTGTGCTGTGACACCCCGTGTAGTGGGAATTACAATCACCAGCCTACACTCTAGGTGTCTAGTATGTGGGACCGAGCGTGACCAGGATGATGGTGTAAGACAGGGAGACACCGACACAAAAAGGGTTGGGTTTTTTGAAAAATAAAGTGAGGGTTTATTTACAGGTGCACTTAAAGAAAAATCAAAAATAATGTCCTGCAGAATTTATATATATTAATACACAGTCCAATACCGCAAAGGACACACAAAAACAGTAATCAAATGGAGCCCAGAAATGACTATATACATATTTACAGTGTTTCCTGAAAGTCCCAAATGAAAAAGAATACTGCACACAAACTAGTAGAATCCATATACTGTATATACACACAAAGCAAAATGTAAAACTGTCTTCCTCCACAGTGATCCAAGTCAGGAAGCTGCTCCTCCAAACAGTGTATAATACAGTATCCATCCAAAAATATAGGAAATACAGAAAAAAAAAAGTGTATATACAAAAATAAACAGTGCACCACTAACCACAACCCAATAAATACCTCCACCAAAGTTAATCGAGACATATTTATATAAAAAAATATTTACAAAAACAAAGCACAAGCCTTAATGCTTGGTAACTTCTAAGACGCAGATCCACCAAGTACACTACCTTCCTCCAAGACGAACTAGTCAGAAAAAAACCCCTCTAGAGGCCATGATTCCCTTTTGTATTCGGCGCCACTGCGCCAACCAGTTAAACAGCCGTACGTCATCCCTCCCGGGATACGCGATGACGTGAACGCATTTCCGAAAAGCGGCGTCTACTATCCCACATCCTTCTATATAAAAGTGGTCGGGTGTCCTTCCGTCCCGTGAGTGCTACGCAGGCGCGGAGTTTCACACACGCCCCCTCCATTTTGCAATGCACGATGGGATTTGTAGTTTCGTTTTTCCAGGTAAAAGATGATTTTCTACTCCAGACTGTGCGATATCTTCTTCTTCTTTCTTACTATATAAAAGCGGTCGGGATTGTCCTTTAGTCCCGTGAGTGGAAAGCGTAGCGGTATTCCACTTATCACAGACTTACTACTTGCAGCTTGCGGTACGAAGCGACATGATGTGAGCAGAGTTCTGGTGCTCTCATCGTTCCCTTGCTTTTGTGCACGATGCGCTGGAAAAATAGACAAAATTATATCTCTGGAAATAATTAATGTTGACAGAGTACAAATGCCTCACCGCGTAGTAAATATCAGGGGGGTTCAAAAGGGCGACCTCAATATAGAAAAAAAGTTTAAATTTCATCACAAAATTAACAGAAACTACGAGTATTAAAGTAATACCGCTCAAATGCAATATAACCAAATTAATGAGTTTGTATAAAATATCAAATTGATCTACATATTGAATTACCTTAAGAAGTGGTCAACTTAAAAGTCGGTCACCTTAAAAGGCGGGTCAGCCTAGTAGTTACTATAAAAATCGAGCAGCCGGCGCGCGCGCGTGTATAGCTGTGCCGGCTTTTCAGACGCGGACCGCACTTCATGCCTTAAGTTAAAGTATGCACTTTCTAATTTTTTTTTTCCTCCTTCCCCTGAGCTACAGCTCAGACAACTACGAACACGGGATCCCTATGCTAACCCCGGTTAACTAATATTAAGGCGCTTCGCACTTTCTTTTGCTCCTTTAGAGTTATGATGTCGCGGGGTTAGGGTTAGGGTTGAGAGTGGAGGACCGACAATGCCGTCCCGGCCGGTCAATGGCAAGGCTGTCTCTCCAGTCTACGTGAAACCCACCGCGAAAATCCCCAAAACGCGCTGATATCGTCAGCGAAGAAGTCTGTCTGCACTATATAAATGAAAAAGGCAAGTATCCTTTCTTTATACCTTTTTTTCCTCAAACAAAAGCGTCCCTCTTTACATGGCAGAGGACACTTAACTAATTTTATTTAATTACTGGTAATGCCAGTAAGGCACATTACCACATGTGCTTACGCCATGTTATAGTGAGAGTTCTACGCACAACGTTATACATGAGGCCCCTGGTCTGGTAACTTCACTTCAAGAGAGGAAAACCAAATCCACAAGCTTTGTGCTAAAGTCATTTACATTCATTTTGTCCCACATCAGACAACACTCAGTACCCCAGACTGTCAGTGACCAGGACGATTGTCAATTACTAGGAGCAGATCTGAGGGCAGCACAAAGTTCAGAGTCAGGACCACCAAGGGTCAGAAGATTTTGTAGAACCTGGCAGAACTTATTCAGATGTTACAAAACGAGAACAGAATTTTAGAAATGTACACAAAGGGCCACAACAATGTAGTCATTAGCTGAAGAGGTGCCAGTCTTCTTTGGAACAGGAACAATGCAGGATGTTCTCCACAACAGTGGCACTGTCTGAAGCAAAATCCTCACAGTGCTGCCAGCTTTGTCATTCCTTGTACTGCAGATGGATAATTGCACCCACCACTCCAATCTTTGTCTGATAGTCAAACTGCAGGGTGTCCAGGTGTCTACCACAAGAGGACTAATATAGTCCAGGACCAGCCACTCAGAGGTCTTCATGGTGTAACACGTAATGATCACTTGTCTGTAGTCATTCGGTGATGAGGCACCAGCTTTCTTTAGAACAAGAACAATGCAGGATGTTCTCCACAGCAGTGGCACTTTCTGAAGCCTTAGGGACAGACTGAACAGATGACAAAGAAGGACACCATAGACATTAAAAACTGGGGAACTGACCCCATCTGCTCTTGCACCCTTTCCTCTGTGTAGCTTCCTCAGTTGTCTCCTTTACTTGTTCTTCAGCTATGGACAGTCCAAACTGAAGGCCAGAGGTAGATTTGTCATTGGCCACTCCAGTTGAAGTGGCAGACATTGTTGATGTAGGAAGGAGGATGGTGTGGGAAGACTGGTCAGTGGGAGAAGGTGGCAGAGAAAGAGAAAACCTATTAAAGATGTTGTTCAGGGTGTTCGCTTTGTTCACATCCCCTACTCGCACCCCAGCCCTGAATTGCTTGAGTCACATAACTCTGCCTCATCCTTTCCCGACATCCTTCATGCTGTTCTGAGTGATTTTGTTTTCTGTTTTAGCTTTGGGAATGTTCTGCCACTCTTCTCTTTGGATCCTCTCTAGCTCTGTCAGGTTGGATGGACAGCATGAAGAGCAGAGGAGACAGGCCTGTTCCTTGAGGTGCTCCAGTATTGCTCACATGGTCCTTGTGTCTCACAGATGGTGGTCTGCCTGGCAGATAGACCATCATCAGGACATCACAGGCTCACCTACCTGCATGTCTCTGAGTTGACCCCTTAACAGGGGTGGCTGGGTGGTATTGAAGGCACTGGAGAGATCAAAAACCAGATCTCTTTCTGTCATACAGAGAGTCGTCAGGAAAAGCTACAAAACGACTTTCCTACTGGTGGTGTAAAGGCCCGTCCTACAAGGTGAGTTTCCTTTCTAGGAATGGACGTGTTATTCGGAGAACATGCTGACCTTTTTTACAGTGAGTATTTACTCTCACCAAAAACATCTGTATTCAATTCAACTGCTGGACTACCCGGCCATAATTGCCAATTTGTATAATGAGGGCTTCTGCTTTATTGGCAGAAAATCAGTTGTGAAATATTTTGCTTTTTTAATATCTAACTAATATAAAAAGAACAACTTGAACTATTTTACAAATACTAAAAAGGGGTCGAAAGCAGTTTATTGTTAAGGTGTGCAACAGAATCTACTTAATGTGCTCAAGAGTATGTTTTAGACATACGTTACTAAACGATATGCCTAAAAATATTGCCATGATATATTCAGAAATGACAAGGAGCCTCGTTCCTTTATTCTTAAATCATTGTTTGTGCTGATGGTCTTAAATCTCTTCAATAAGAAAAAGTTATTATTGACTTTTAAAACAATGAAAACATAACATTTTATGTTAAACTACTTAACAGATGTAATGATGATGATCATTATATATATATAGTCACAACCGGATGGAGGTGGTACCCAGCCGGGATGCCTGAAAACACAGGAGGAGGGCTGGTGCCTCCTCCAGACCTCGAGGGGGGAAATCACCCTGGAGGCCTCAGGTAAAGAGCTGGGAAGCTCGACCCTGTAGGGACCCGGGGTTACAGCCAGGGGGATCCCAATACCAGGAAGACCCTAGACCTCAGCACATCCGCCACACCCGGAAGTGCTGGGGGGAAGAGAAAACGGGGGCACCCGGAGTGCTTCCGGGGAGACAGCCGGCACTTCCGCCACACTGGGGCATGTCACTGGGAGATTGCCGGGAACACACCTGGAGCACATCCAGGTGCTTATTTAAAGGGGCCGCCTCCCTGCAGAAGGGACAAGAGTCAGGTGGAAGAGTGACTAGGTCTTGGGAGGAGGCAGGAGGCGGCTTGAAGAAGAGAAGAAGAGAGAGAGAAGGCATTGATTGGCCTGGACTGAGGGGTATTGGGGCTTGAGAGCATGGACTTTTGTAAAATAGAGATGCAAAATAAAAGGGTGTTGGGTGACTTGAGTGTGTCAGCCTGTCTGTGTCCGGGGCAATGTTCACAAAATATATATATATATATATATATATATATATATATATA
>JANRMT010062834.1:52170641-52190919 GCA_026402145.1 Polypterus bichir lapradei
TGTACCGTTTGGTATCGACGGCCAAATAGTTTGATTTTGGTCTCATCTGACCATAAGACCTTTTTCCACTTGACATCAGAATCTTCAAGGTGCATTCTGGGAAAGCTCAAACAACCCTTAATGTGGCCTTTCTTGAGAAGTGCGACCCTTCCGAATAAGCCATGATTGTGGAGCACTTGTCAAATTGTTGTCACAAGCACACCATTAATGACCACTCTTTGACATCAAATCCTGTAACTCCTTCAAAGTGGCCATTGGCCCCTCGGTGGCCTCCTTGCTCTTCCTTCCAGTTTGGAGGATCCGTGGAGGGTCCTAGTAGTACCAAACACTTCTTTATGATGGACTTTACTGAGCTCCTTGAGATTGATAAAGCCTTTGAGATATTTTTGTCTCCATCTCCTGCCTTATGTCTGTCCACAACTCTACCCCTGAGATCTTCTGAAAGTGGCCTGCCACCCATAGTCAGTTGTTTGCTGTCAGTTGCTCTACCAAGCAAGGGAATGAATGGACCAGGAACAGCTTCACTAATCACACTCATTACAACTGATCACCGATGGGAGGAAGCCAGTAACCTCAATGGAAATGGTGGGCACTGACACCTTAATGAGTTTGGTGGGGGGGGCCTTTATTAATCTCAGGATTTATTGTTTTTGATTTTTTTTAAATTCTTCTGAACCGTAGCTGTGATATCTTTCACTTAGATGTTGTAGATTGCATTGAGTAAGTAAAGCTGGGAAAAAAATATTAGTTTGTGTCTTTTCATTTAAGGCTGTAAAGCAAAAAAAATGGGAATATTTCGAAGGGGGGGATTTTTTTCCATATCCACTGTATATACTGGAAAATAGAACTTGACAAATCTGCTCAAACAGGACACGTTCAAAAGCGGAGCCCCCTTAGGCACAGGGCCTAGGACGGTTGCCTCACTTGCCACCCCCTAATGCTGGCTCTTGTTCCCTTGGTCCTCGGTCTGGCTGGGTAATGGTCCTGGTCATCTGTCACAAAATATATTTCTTTTTATTAAAGAAAAATAGTACTGCTAACAAAAATAATTAAATAAATAAAATCATGCATAAATGGTTTATAGTGGGATGCCTGGCAAGGAGAAGTGTGGCCATGGGACTTTGATTGTCTCCTTTTCCAAAGGATGGTGGGCCACCACTGAAATGTATTTTCTCCACAAACAGAGTCAGCTGGAGTTTTGCTCTTCTTCTCCTTCATTGTCAAACTGACCGTTAGCCTAATTGTGACATCTGTGAATGTTACACAACAGCGCAGCTTTTCACATTGTTGTACCAGCTAAGCTGACCACCACACTCATAGGTCTGGAACTTAGCGCCGACCGCAGCTGCGGTTTTGACTTCTTAACTGGCAGATCTCCATACGTGTCATTTCCTCCTCACTAATCCTCCATCACTGGGTCGTGTGCTGAGTTCCTGTGGTCTGACTGTCTTACCAGACACGGCGCAATCTTATCATTCAGTTTTGCTGATGATTCTACCATCATAGGCCTGACCACAAGTAAGAAAAGATTCACCCTCTGCCATAAGTTGCTGCCAGGACATACAATTGCTCTCTTAAAATCAGAAAAGCTGGCAATGGACTTCAAAAAGCAGAACCCACTCTGGTTTCAGGAGCCTTCAATGTCTTCACTGTTCTGACATTTTGTTATGTTGCGGCTTTATGCTAAAGTTTACTTTTTCACTGATCAACTAAAGCTGAAAAAAAATCTGGGGCTCAGGTGCTAGAAGGGGATGTGAACAAAGCTAACACCCGGAACCAGTTTTTTAATAGATTCCCCCCCCACCCCCACCCCGTTCTTCCAACGTCCCGTCTCCCCACACCATCCTCGCTACATCAGCAACTCCTCCCACGTCAACTGGAATGGCCAGTGAATAGTCCACCTATGACCATCGGTATGGACTGTCCATAACTGAAGGCCAGGGATCTTATGCATAAAGCCATGCGTAGAACTTACACTAAAACATGGCGTATGCACAATATGTGCGTACGCACAAGAAAAGTTCTACGCACTTCCCCTTTACAAATCCCAACAAACGTGAAATTTAAAGCACTTTGCACGCGCCTACAGCCAGACCCTGACTCCTCCCAGAATTTTGCATATTTTAATATGCAAATCAATATATATATCACCTTCCGTTCAGTATTTGGTTAAAAAAACAATGGAAAAGGCATGTGATAAAAATGGAGAATTTGAGTGAATGTGAAGTGGAGGCAAGGAAAAAATGTACGTTGTTGTAATACAGATGTCATTAGAACATTAGAACACTCAGGACGAGAACAGGCCATTCAGCCCAACAAAGCTCGCCAGTCCTCTCCACTTATTCCTTCGAAAAAAAACATCAAGTCGAGCTTTGAAAGTCCCGAAAGTCTTACTGTCTGCCACACTACTTGGTCGCTTATTCCAAGTGTCTATCGTTCTTTGTGTAAAGAAGTGTTGGCTTGCGTGGTGGCATAAGAAACAAAAGTGTGGCGGAGACACTCGAAAGTTCAAGTTCAGAAAGTCGCAGTGTGCGTGAAAGGGAAAAAACGAAATGGTCAGACATCACAGTCGACGTGAAAAGGCGAGTCGCAGCCCGACATCTGCTTATTCCCCTCATGACTACAGACCAGGGGCCAAAATGTCTGCAAATCCCCTTTAATGAAGTTCTGCAATGTGCACTTTAATAATCGCAATGTCTGAATTGTTTGATTTGTAGTTTTAAACAGAGGGACAAACATTATGGAGGGTCCTGTAACTGTGGAGTATAATGTCCTCTCTTGTTGGTAGCCCAGGGTCACTAGCAAGGCTTCAAGAGCAGATACTCCAGTGTTTAAATAATAGTAATAATAATTCTTTACATTTATATAGCGCTTTTCTCACTTCTCATAAAGCTTTTCATAGTAAGTGGGGAGCCATTTCAAACACTTCCAATGTGAAGCATCCACCTGGATGATGTGACGGCAGCCATCTTGGCGCCAGTATACTCACCACACTGCTCAGGTGGTGAACTGGTGAGAGGGACAACCAATCAGAAACAGGGAATGATTACGGGGCCAGAATGACTGGGCCATGGTGGGCAATTTAGCCTGGGCATCGGGATACACCTTACTCTTAATGATGGAAGAATCATCCATAATGTATGGGAAACCTACGTTCTGTTCAAATTAAGCAAAAATATTCCAGCTGTCTCTCGCACCCCCCAGGTCATTACAATATTTTTTTTTAAGATTATAGAAAATACTGGACTTCGAAACGTGATTTTGTACAGCAAATGCATTTATTCACTGTACCATGTTTATAAAGAAATAAACTCGACTTGAAAAATACCAGACTTACCCTTTAACAAAAGGGGGTTTATTTCTACTAGGTGCCCTTAATAATAATAATAATAATAATAATAATAATAATAATAATAATAATACTGCGGTGGGCTGGTGCCCTGCCCAGGGTTTGTTTCCTGCCTTACACCCTGTGTTGGATGGGATTGGCTCCAGCAGACCCCCATTACCCTGTAGTGTGGATATAGCGGGTTGGATAATGGATGAATAATAATAATAATAATAATAATATTAATTGTTATTATTATTTCCCAAAGCTTTTTTCACTATAAGTGGGGAGCCACTTCAACCACCACTAACGTTTAACTTCCACCTGGATGATGCGATGGCAGTCATTTTTGTGCCAGTACTCTCATCACACATTAGTGAAGAGGTGAGAGAGATAGCCAATTAGAGACAGAGGATATTTAGGGGGCCAGAATGACTAGGCCATGGTGGGCAGTTTAACCTGGGCATTGGGATACACCCTACTCTTTATGATGGAAATATCTTCCATTATCTATGTGAAACCTACATTCTATTCAAATTAAAAAAAATGTTCAACCCATCTCTCACACCCCCAGGTCATTACAATATTTTTTTTTTGAATTTATTCAAAATTCTGGACTTTGGAACATGATTTTGTGTAGCAAAAGCATATATTCACTGGACCATATTTATGAAGAAATGACTATGACTTGAAAAATACCAGACTTACCCTTTAACAAAAGAGCTTTATTTCTACTAGGTGCCTTATAATAATAATAATAATAATAATAATAATAATAATAATAATAATAATACTAATAATACTTCAGTGGGCTGGCATCCTGCCTGGGGTTTGTTTCCTGCCTTACACCCTGTGTTGGCTGGGATCGGCTCCAGCAACAGATGGATGGATAATAATAATAATAATAATAATAATAATAATAATAATAATAATTAATTGTTATTATTTTCCAAAGCTTTTTTCATTGTGAGTGGGGAACCACTTCAACCACCACTAACATGTAACACCTACCTGGATGATGCGATGGCAGCCATTTTTGTGCCAGTACTCTCATCAGACATTAGTGAAGAGGTGAGAGAGATAGCCAGTTAGAGACAGAGGATAATTAGGGGGCCAGAATGACTAGGCCACGGTGGGCAATTTAGCCTGGGCATCGGGATACACCCTACTCTTTATGATGGAAAAATCTTCCATTATCTATGTGAAACCTACATTCCATTCAAATTAAACAAAAATGTTCAACCCGTCTCTCACACCCCCAGGTCATTACAATATATATTTTTTTAATTTATACAAAATACTGGACTTTGGAAGATGATTTTGTGTGGCAAAAGCATATATTCACTGTGCCATATTTATGAACAAATAACTATGACGTGAAAAATAACAGACTTACCCTTTAACAAAAGGAGCTTTATTCCCAGTAGGTGCCCTTAATAATAATAATAATAATAATAGTAATAATACTGCAGTGGGTTGGCGCCCTGCCCGGGGTTTTTTTCCTGCCTTGCGCCCTGTGCTGGCTGGGATTGACTCCAGCAGACCCCCCCGTGACTTTGTGTTAAGATATAGCGGGTTGGACAATGACTGACTGAGAGACTGACAATAATAATAATTGTTATTATTATTTCCCAAACTTTTCATAGTGAGTAGGGAGCTACTTCAACCACTACTAACGTGTAACACCCACCTGGATGATGCGATGGCAGCCATTTTTGTGCCAGTACTCTCATCACACATTAGTGAAGAGGTGAGAGAGATAGCCAATTAGAGACAGAGGATAATTGGGGGCCAGAATGACTAGGCCATGGTGGGCAATTTAGCCAGCATATTTGGAACACCCCCTACCCTTTATGAAGGATTCCCAGGGATCTTTGAAGTCCACAGAGAGTAAGGACCACTTCTTTTTATTACATCTCATCTGAAGGACGGCACCATTTTTACGGCACGGTGTCCCTATCACTGCCCTGGGATCCACATTTAGACCACTGGGCAGGGTGAGTGACCCCCGCTGGCCTCACCAACACCCCTTACAGCAACAACCCAAGCTTTTCCTCAATGGCGAGTCCTGAACAAGCTTAGCTTTGGGTGGGTGACCTCTTCTGAAGTGCTGGTGGTGTGGCTGCTGGCGTCACTCACTCTGACTCCTATCTTACTGTATAATAAGAAGCCAACTGCAGCTCGGGTCTCTGAACAGGCTCTGCATCACAATATATAGAAAGTACATAAATAAAATGAATGCGAGTAGTAAATTCCATCGAGAACGGTGCTTCAAACATCAAGACAGAAACAACGAGATTATTCAAGATAAAAAGGCGCTGCGCTCACATGAGATATATTACACATTCAATTATGCACTGCAGGCAAATTACAATTGATATTAAAATAAAAGGTATGAACTGAAATTAACAGTCCATAATTATATGTATAAATCATAAAACACACATACATTATTTGCCTCTTTGAAAAGCAAGACTGCAATAGAGGTTAAAAAAGTGTTGCATTGGCATGCAGCAAATATTCTTAAATTATAAATTACAGTAGACTGCAGTGGATAATAAATGCAGCGTATTTCAAAAACATTTTCACGTCCAAGAGTCTCACAGATACGAGCTTACACTGGGACATTTTATTTGCAATTTACACATTCTTGTTGCTGCCATCCTTACAGTTCTGTAGTCCAGTAGTGTACAACCCCACCAGGTTTTGTGCAAAGTATGCAATAATAACACTGGTCTACAAAAAATATTTTTTGTTTGCTAATGGGAATTTCAGAACAGCTGTTTATTACATTTTTTACACTGATTTTATATATGGTAAGCTAGCAGGTCAGGTTTTTGAGATCCACATCACTGACGTTTTGACACTTTTGAATATCATTATAATATATCAACACGATATCTGGTGTTTGGACTCTGTCCCACCAAAATTGTTTGAATTTGTTTATTCTGAAAACAAACCAGAAGACGATACCAGAGTATTTATGTCAATTTACCTCAATATTAAAGTGAGGTCAGCGTGCCCAGAAATGTTGGAGGCCCTCGCTTTTGCGCTTGTACTGCACATCCGTCTCTCTTTGCAAGAACCAATAGTAGTCACCCGTCATGCTCGGAGTGAATTTTCCCCCAATATCAGTTTTCCATCACCTTTATATCTTGATGAAATCTTTCCCTATACTCATCGCTGACGTCGTCCAGAGTTGGTGGAAAAAAGTCAAGATGTAAAACGTGTCTTCAGTGACCTTCTGCCTCCCGTAAGGTGATATGCTTCCAGCAGGTTCTTCACAAGCTCAGCGTTATTCTCTGCCAAGAAAATTCTGGACAACCCGCACGAATGAGGGTGCGGATTCAGTGGGCTTCAGTTTCCTTTTGAACTCCTCGTCAAGCTTCAGTTCATGGATTTCAGGAACAACAAAAACTTTCTCAAGGCTAAACTTAGGGGGTGGCACCCAGCTGGGATGCCCGGAAGGATCAGAGGAGGGATTGCGCCTCCTCCAGACCACGAGGGGGCGACCACCCTGGTGGCTTTGGGGACCACGGGAATTGAGCATGGAAGCTCAACCCTATAGGGGCCCGTGGTCACCGCCAGGGGGTGCCCCAGTGCCGGAGGAGCCCTGGCGCTCAGCACTTCCACCACACCCGGAAGTGCCCGGGGAAGGAAGACCAGGGACACCCGGAGTGCGTCCGGATGCGTAGCCGGTACTTCCGCCACACTGGGGAGTTCCGGCAGAAGATTATCGGAAGACACCTGGAGCAAGTCCTGGTGATTATAAAAGGGGCCGCCTCCCGCCATTCGGGAGCTGGAGTCGGGTGAGGAGAGGACCTTGTTGTATAGGAGTGGAGGCGGCCTGAAGAAAGAGGCGTTGGCTAGAGGCCTGGACTTTTGAGGGAGTTGTTTGGGGTCGTGTGGCACTTTATTTGTAAATATTATGTATAATAAATGTGTGTGGGTTGAACCATCGCTGTCCGCCTGTCTTTGTCCGGGCTGATTTCCACACAATAAAACCTCGATCTACAACACCGTCATGTCTGATTTGGCCCATTATGCTTTAGACTCATATAAGACCTGGTGATCAGTAACAAACATTTATTCTGATAAATATAAAATATTTTTAAATACTGCGGCGGGCTGGTGCCCTGCCCTGGGTTTGTTTCCTGCCTTGCACCCTGTGTTGGCTGGGATTGGCTCCAGCAGACCCCTGTGACCCTGTAGTTAGGATATAGTGGGTTGGAGGATGGATGGATGGATCATTTTTAAATAAAATTAATAATGACAAGGGAAACGACTCACAGCTGTTAGTAATGTGTGGTGAATTATTTTATCTCAATGGTATCCCTAGTGGAATTACCAATATTTATCAAAATGGTTATCCGCCTTTACTGTCCAGTCACCCTAGTTGTTCAAGACCTGGAACATCATAACTAAAAAATGGGATGTACTGCTGGATGAAAAACGGTCTTCAGATTTGGAGTCAGCAAGTGAGACCTGTTAAAGTAAAGGTGAAAGACTCCCAGTAGCAAAATGCTTGTTGACCAGTGTAATTAATAGTATTAATGTTGCTTTTCTAGAGCCCAAAACACTAAGGCATAACAAGAAAAATGGAATGAAAAGTATAAACTAAGCAGTAAATAACAAACTGAGAACACATTATGTAACATACAGTAAATACGAGGGAAAGTCAAAGGTAATGGTGAATTAAAAACGATACGGTCGCTGCAACTGACTGACGCTGACACACTGGCAAAACATTTGCAATGCCTTATGGGTAGCTGGAACAGACTCAGCAGAGCGGTCTAGTCTAGTTAGTCTAGTTGATAGATAGATAGATAGATAGATAGATGGATATGAAAGGCACTATATAATAGATAGATGTGAAAGACACTATATAATAGATAGATAGATAGATGTGAAAGGCGCTATATAACAGATAGATAGATAGATAGACAGATAGATAGATATGAAAGGCACTATATAATAGATAGACAGATAGATAGATGTGAAAGGCGCTATATGACAGATAGATAGATAGATGTGAAAGGCACTATATAATATATAGATAGATAGATATATAGATAGATAGATGTGAAAGGCGCTATATAATAGATAGATAGATAGATAGATAGATAGATAGATAGATATGAAAGGCACTATATAATAGACAGACAGATAGATGTGAAAGGCACTATATGACAGATAGATAGATAGATAGATAGATAGATAGATAGATAGATAGATAGATAGATGTGAAAGGCACTATATAATAGATAGATCGATAGATATATAGATAGATAGATGTGAAAGGCGCTATATAATATATAGATAGATAGATAGATATGAAAGGCACTATATAATAGATAGATAGATAGATAGATATGAAAGGCACTATATAATAGATAGACAGACAGATAGATGTGAAAGGCGCTATATGACAGATAGATAGATAGATAGATGTGAAAGGCACTATATAATATATAGATCGATAGATATATAGATAGATAGATGTGAAAGGTGCTATATAATATATAGATAGATAGATAGATAGATATGAAAGGCACTATATAATAGATAGATAGATAGATAGATAGATATGAAAGGCACTATATAATAGATAGATATATAGATAGATATGAAAGGCACTATATAATATATAGATCGATAGATATATAGATAGATAGATGTGAAAGGCGCTATATAATATATAGATAGATAGATAGATAGATAGATAGATGTGAAAGGCACTATATAATATATAGATCGATAGATATATAGATAGATAGATGTGAAAGGTGCTATATAATATATAGATAGATAGATAGATACTTTATTAATCCCAAAGGGGAAATTCCCATACTCCAGCAGCATACTGATAATAACAATATTAAATTAAAGAGTGATAACAATGCAGGTATAACAGACAATAACTTTCTATAATGTTAACGTTTACCCCCCCGGGTGGAATTGAAGAGTTGCAAAGTTGAACCCAAGGGTAAATGAACATGGATGCTCCACTGTGGGACGTTGTAGTTGTGATAGTGAATCCTGCTGGGCACAAGTCCTGGTTTCATGTATTTTATGTTCCGTTTTAGTTTTGTTATTTATTAATATTGTTCATTGTTTTTAAGTTTGCTGTATTGAAGTCTAATCAAAAAGTTAGTAACCCCCATATTAAAATGGGACTAGCTATGGAAGATGAAGAAGCAGAAAAAGAAGAAGAAGAAGACTCATGTCTGAGTTGTGTCATTATGCTTTAGAGGCATATAAGACCTGGTAATCAGTAACGAATATTTCTTCTGCTAATTAAAAGTTAATAATGTTTAAATAAAATTAATAATGACAAGGTAAACAAATTCTTTTATCTCAATGGCATCCCTAGTGGTATTTATCAAAATGGTTATCCGCTTCTACTGTCCAGTCACCCTATTTGTCCAAGACGTGAAACATCATAACTAAAAAATAGGAAGTGCTGCTGGATGAAAAACGGTCTTCAGATCTGGAGTCAGCAAGTGAGACCTGTTAATGTAAAGGTGAAAGACTCCCAGTAGCAAATCCTTGTTGACCAGTGTTATCAATACCTGAATTTGGTGGAGTTTACACTAATTTAGACTTTTAAAAAAAATTTGCTGGCCTTCCATTGACCATCAAACACCTCACAGCTAGTGGACATGTGGTGTGCAGATCAAATCATGCCATGAATGTCGTCTGCGAGCTGTCTGTGTTATTGTGGCGGGACCATTTCTCATCACAACTGTTGCCGTGTTGTCTTTTCAGCTTACGTGGTTCCTTTGCCAGTATTTTTTCCTAAAACAGCAAATAGCAGTGAAGTTCTCACTTTACTTAGAATTGAAATCTCTGAGGGTGGACTGAACGTATCATAATAATCTGATGCCAACTGAGACAGACCTGGCACCAGCAATCCATTGTTTTTACTGTGTGTGAACTTACTTGTCTCGTTAGTCATTAACTTAAGAGGGGCAGACATTACTAGTTAGGTAAATTCATGCTTATGCCAGAGAAGCCTGCACACATACTGTATATTAAAACTGTGATATGGCCTCATCAGAATTTTCATGAGCCAGGCATTTGTGATGGAGGAGTGCTCCTCTCAAGAGGGCACAATGGGGATGAGTTACGCTGAAGCACATGTACTAACCTCTTCACTAATCTTTACTTTTCTCTACCTTCTTTTCCAGTGTTCTGTGGTGGTACCATCACCACCACTATCACCTGATCAAACTCCTGTGCGGCCATCTATGATGCTGGAATGAAGGCTGGTGACCCAGCAGTTAATGAGACCCACTGCATTGAATCATCTCACACAAAGTCTGGAAACAATGAGGAATGACTGAAGAACATTTATGTGAGGTAGAATGTCCAGTGGGCCTGTACTGTATAGCACCTCACTGGGACTGAGACTGCCAAGCCAGAAGTTTTATTTCATTTTAATTGTATTGCTTTATAGCTATTCTGGTGTGTGTTCAGACTGAAGTGTATCTATAGTGACGCGTGAGTCGCTGTCTTGCACCCCAAAGACGAGGCTGAGTATCAGTACTTTAGCAATTCTTTATTCAATTAAACACAGATACAGCAAACAGTCAGGGTCAACCTGGCCAAGTTTTAATGTTCACCTGCATCACCCATCAGGAGACCAGCATTTTACGCGTGGCAGCAGTCAACTTGTAGTTGTTTCTGTGGCACTGCAAACCTGTAGTTGCTTTTGCGATAGACAAGCAACCCTCAACAGACATGGCAGTCACACTTCTGCATGTCGTACCATTAGAGTGGGTCTCAAAAGAGTTCAGAAGTCTCAATAGATATATATATATATATACAGTGGTGTGAAAAACTTCCTGATTTCTTATTCTTTTGCATGTTTGTCACACAAAATGTTTCTGATCATCAAACACATATAACCATTAGTCAAATATAACACAAGTAAACACAAAATGCAGTTTTTAAATGATGGTTTTTATTATTTAGGGAGAAAAAAAAATTCCAAACCTACACGGCCCTGTGTGAAAAAGTAATTGCCCCCTGAACCTAATAACTGGTTGGGCCACCCTTAGCAGCAATAACTGCAATCAAGCGTTTGCGATAACTTGCAATGAGTCTTTTACAGCGCTCTGGAGGAATTTTGGCCCACTCATCTTTGCAGAATTGTTGTAATTCAGTTTTATTTGAGGGTTTTCTAGCATGAACCGCCTTTTTAAGGTCATGCCATAGCATCTCAATTGGATTCAGGTCAGGACTTTGACTAGGCCACTCCAAAGTCTTCATTTTGTTTTTCTTCAGCCATTCAGAGGTGGATTTGCTGGTGTGTTTTGGGTCATTGTCCTGTTGCAGCACCCAAGATCGCTTCAGCTTGAGTTGACGAACAGATGGCCAGACATTCTCCTTCAGGATTTTTTGGTAGACAGTAGAATTCATGGTTCCATTTATCACAGCAAGCCTTCCAGGTCCTGAAGTAGCAAAACAACCCCAGACCATCACACTACCACCACCATATTTTACTGTTGGTATGATGTTCTTTTTCTGAAATGCTGTGTTCCTTTTACGCCAGATGTAACGGGATGTCATGTCTTTGGACTGTGGGAGGAAACCCACACAGACACGGGGAGAACATGCAAACTCCACGCAGAGAGGACCCTGGAAGCAAACCTGGGTCTCCTAACTGCAAGGCAGCAGCGCTACCCACTGCGCCACCATGCTGCTCCCACTGTGCCACCATGCTGCCCGCTGTCCTACTCTTTGGCTTTTATTTTTGGCCCCGGGCAAAGTTAAATCTTTTGACACAAAGTCCTGCCTCACAGGATGTGAGTTCTTGATATTTTTAGTTTATAATTTAAAAATGGAATAAGAATCTGCAAATCCAACAACATCACATTAAAGTTTGATCAATTCTGAAAAGAATGATACCAAACATATATATATAGGTTTTAAAATAAGCCTGATTTAAAATGTGACATAAAAAGTCACATAAAATCGTTGCACTTTTAGGCTTAAGATTTTATATATATATATATATATATATATAATACTTTTTAAAAACCATATCACTCGTAAAATAAAAGTGTTTATTGAATGTTATTGATTAAAAGTACCCACCCTTTTATTTTAAGAGTGATGTATTTTTGTATGAGACACTTATTTTTTTACTTTTTAGTACACTTTTTAACTTAATATAAGCATGGTTTTTAAAAAGTATTTTTATATATATACATATATATATACTAGCAAAATACCCGCGCTCCGCAGAGAAGTAGTGTGTTAAAGAATTTATGAAAAAGAAAAGGAAACCTTTTAAAAACAACGTAACCTGATTGTCAATGTAATTGTTTTGTGACTGTTATGAGTGTTGCTGTCATCAAGTATTTCATTATCATTATTTCTTTCAATCAGGTTCGTATTTGGAGGATGTGTTGTGTTCAAGTTATATCGTATTCGTCGTAGGCATGATAAACGCCAGCGGCAGCCTGTCTATGAACTTAATTTAAACTTAAGGTTTACACCGTGTGCTTTGTTTCCGCAGTAGCTGCACTCATGAATATGCTTGTATGCATCACTCGCTTCATATTGTTTTGCTGCCTTCTCAATTGTGTAACGCGTTTTTTGAACAGGTTTCATTCATCGAAGTGATCACCACCCAAATCGGTACTTGTGAATCTAAGATGTTTAACAGGCATTCCCTGTATTAAGTTGTGGATTTGCCTGTGAGTATTTAGTGGCAGCGTGTCTATGAACGTAATTTAAACTTAAGCTTTACACCTTGCTTTCCTATTGATATGTGTACAAAAGGCTTGTTCAGCATCAGAGGGTTGTTACATCACACACTGCATGCACGGGTTTACCTTTCCCACTCCTGCAAAGTCAGTTCACGTGATCCGCTCGGAGTACATGCATCGAAGGTTCTCAGCTGTGCTTGTGCTATCTCCCGCGATCTTGCGATGTCCACGGCTTTATTTAATGTTATCTCAGACCCAGCAAGTTTCTCTCGCATGTTTGCTGAGTTTGTGCCAAACACCAGTCTATCCCTGACCATCTCATCTTTGTTTGCATAAGCACAGTCCCTCACCAGCAATTTAAACTCCGTTACAGCAATTTTAACTCCGTTACAAAGTGATCAAAAGTGTCGTTTATACCCTGTGTCTTCTCATTAAACTTGTATCTCACGAATATCGTATTCGTTGTAGGCATGACAAACGCCAGTGGCAGCTTGTCTATTAACTTAATTTAAACTTAAGGTTTATACCATGCTTTGTTTCGGCAGTAGCTGCACTTATGAATATGCTTGTATGCGTCACTCGCTTCATATTCTTTTGCTGCCTTCTCAATTGTGTAATGCGTTTCTTGTTCAGCCCTCCTTGGAGCTCTTGCTTGTTCGCTGCGTAATGCGTTCACAGTCAGTTCATGTGAGCCGCTCAGAGTACATGCATCGAAGGTTCTCACCTGTGCTTGAGCTATCTCGTGCGATCTTGCGATGTCCACGGCTTTATTTAATGTTAGCTAAGACCCGGCACTTAAAAGTTTCTCTCATACTTTCGCTGAGTTTTTGCCAAACACCAGTCTATCCCTGACCATCTCATCCTCATTTGCATAAGCACAGTCTTTCACCCACGAATATTTAGCAGCAGCGTGTCTATTGCATTGCTGCTGATGAACGGCCTTACATGGGCAGGCACTCAACTACGTGGGAGGTGTGACGATGAGGGACGCAACTCTGCCTCACACGGCGACCGAGCTGCAGGCTATGGCCGTATATATGTACGTAAGTAGGTTCCAGTTATGACTGTTATGTGTAGAATTTCGAAATGAAACCTACCTAACTTTTGTAAGTAAGCTGTAAGGAATGAGCCTGCCAAATTTCAGCCTTCTACCTACACAGGAAGTTGGAGAATTAGTGATGAGTCAGTCAGTGAGTCAGTGAGGGCTTTGCCTTTTATTAGTGTATACTGTATATATATACAGGTGCTGGTCATAAAATTAGAATATCACGTTTAGTTGGGGCTCCTTTGGCCTGGATTACTGCAGCAATGCGGCGTGGCATGGAGTCGATCAGTCTGTGGCACTGCTCAGGTGTTATGAGAGCCCATGTTGCTCTGATAGTGGCCTTCAGCTCTTCTGAATTGTTGGGTCTGGTGTATTGCATCTTCCTCTTCACAATACCCCATAGATTTTCTATGGGGTTAAGGTCAGGCGAGTTTGCTGGCCAATCAAGAACAGGGATACCATGGTCCTTAAACCAGGTACTGGTAGCTTTGGCACTTTGTGCAGGTGCCAGGTCCTGTTGGAAAATGAAATCTGCATCTCCATAAAGTTCGTCAGCAGCAGGAAGCATGAAGTGCTCTAAAACTTCCTGGTAGACGGCTGCGTTGACCTTGGACCTCAGAAAACACAATGGACCAACACCAGCAGATGACATGGCACCCCAAACCATCACTGACTGTGGAAACTTTACACTGGACCTCAAGCAACGTGGATTCTGTGCCTCTCCTCTCTTCCTCCAGACTCCTCGACCTTGATTTCCAAAGGAAATGCAAAATTTACTTTCATCAGAGAACATAACTTTGGACCACTCGGCAGCAGTCCAGTCCTTTCTGTCTTTAGCCCAGGCGAGACGCTTCTGACGCTGTCTCTTGTTCAAGAGTGGCTTGACACAAGGAATGCGACAGCTGAAACCCATGTCTTCATACGTCTGTGCGTGGTGGTCCTTGAAGCACTGACTCCAGCTGCAGTCCACTCTTTGTGAATATCCCCCACAGTTTTCAATGGGTTTTGTTTCACAATCCTCTCCAGGGTACAAGCGGTTATCCCTATTGCTTGTACACTTTTTTCTACCACATCTTGTCCTTCCCTTCGCCTCTCTATTAATGTGCTTGGACACAGAGCTCTGTGAACAGCCAGCCTCTTTAGCAATGACTTTTTGTGTCTTGCCCTCCTTGTGCAAGGTGTCAATGGTCGTCTTTTGGACAACTGTCAAGTCAGCAGTCTTCCCCATGATTGTGTAGCCTACAGAACTGGACTGAGAGACCATTTAAAGGCTTTTGAGTTAATTAGCTGATTAGAGTGTGGCACCAGGTGTCTTCAATATTGAACTTTTTCACAATATTCTAATTTTCCGAGATACTGAATTTGGGACTTTGATTAGTTGTCAGTTATAATCATCAAAATTAAAAGAAATAAACATTTGAAATACATCAGTCTGTGTGTAATGAATGAAACTAATATACAAGTTTCACTTTTTGAATGGAATTACTGAAATAAATCAACTTTGTCATGATATTCTAATTTTATGACTGGCACCTATATATACAGTGGCTTGCAAAAGTATTCGGCCCCCTTGAACTTTTCCACATTTTGTCACATTACAGCCACAAACATGAATCAATTTTATTGGAATTCCACGTGAAAGATCAATACAAAGTGGTGTACACGTGAGAAGTGGAGCGAAAATCATACATGATTCCAAACATTTTTTATAAATAAATAACTGAAAAGTGGGGTGTGCGTAATTATTCAGCCCCCTGAGTCAATACTTTGTAGAAACACCTTTTGCTGCAATTACAGCTGCCAGTCTTTTAGGGTATGTCTCTGCCAGCTTTGCACATCTACAGACTGAAATCCTTGCCCATTCTTCTTTGCAAAACAGCTCCAGCTCAGTCAGATTAGATGGACAGCGTTTGTGAACAGCAGTTTTCAGATCTTGCCACAGATTCTCGATTGGATTTAGATCTGGACTTTGACTGGGCCATTCTAACACATGGATATGTTTTGTTTTAAACCATTCCATTGTTGCCCTGGCTTTATGTTTAGGGTCGTTGTCCTGCTGGAAGGTGAACCTCCGCCCCAGTCTCAAGTCTTTTGCAGACTCCAAGAGGTTTTCTTCCAAGATTGCCCTGTATTTGGCTCCATCCATCTTCCCATCAACTCTGACCAGCTTCCTTGTCCCTGCTGAAGAGAAGCACCCCCAGAGCATGATGCTGCCACCACCATATTTGACAGTGGGGATGGTGTGTTCAGAGTGATGTGCAGTGTTAGTTTTCCGCCACACATAGCGTTTTGCATTTTGGCCAAAAAGTTCCATTTTGGTCTCATCTGACCAGAGCACCTTCTTCCACATGTTTGCTGTGTCCCCCACATGGCTTGTGGCAAACTGCAAACGGGACTTCTTATGGTTTTCTGTTAACAATGGCTTTCTTCTTGCCACTCTTCCATAAAGGCCAACTTTGTGCAGTCCACGACTAATAGTTGTCCTATGGACAGATTCCCCCACCTGAGCTGTAGATCTCTGCAGCTCGTCCAGAGTCACCATGGGCCTCTTGGCTGCATTTCTGATCAGCGCTCTCCTTGTTCGGCCTGTGAGTTTAGGTGGACGGCCTTGTCTTGGTAGGTTTACAGTTGTGCCATACTCCTTCCATTTCTGAATGATCGCTTGAACAGTGCTCCGTGGGATGTTCAAGGCTTTGGAAATCTTTTTGTAGCCTAGGCCTGCTTTAAATTTCTCAGTAGCTTTATCCCTGACCTGTCTGGTGTGTTCTTTGGACTTCATGGTGTTGTTGCTCCCAATATTCTCTTAGACAACCTCTGAGGCCGTCACAGAGCAGCTGTATTTGTACTGACATTAGATTACACACAGGTGCACTCTATTTAGTCATTAGCACTCATCAGGCAATGTCTATGGGCAACTGACTGCACTCAGACCAAAGGGGGCTGAATAATTACGCACACCCCACTTTGCAGTTATTTATTTGTAAAAAATGTTTGGAATCATTTATGATTTTCGTTCCACTTCTCAAGTGTACACCACTTTGTATTGGTCTTTCACGTGGAATTCCAATGAAATTGATTCATG
Organism: Polypterus bichir lapradei; assembly: GCA_026402145.1. Classification (NCBI taxonomy): domain Eukaryota; kingdom Metazoa; phylum Chordata; class Cladistia; order Polypteriformes; family Polypteridae; genus Polypterus; species Polypterus bichir. Next base: position 52,187,816 of record JANRMT010062834.1, read on the forward strand.
TTTGTGGCTGTAATGTGACAAAATGTGGAAAAGTTCAAGGGGGCTGAATACTTTTGCAAGCCACTGTATACTGTATATATGTATTAACTTTGATTTAACAAAGTAGTTGCCCTGCATTGTTCTATTAGCCAGACCAGTTTAAATGCCTGCCTTGAACCCAGCTTTCCCAGAACAGACTTTTGCTCCCTGAATCCCCATTACGCCTATTAAAAAAAATAACGTTATAAAAGAATGAGAGTTTTCAAGAGGTATGACACATTTTTATAGCAGCTTTTCCTGTCCAACCTCATTATCATCCTGTGATTTCAGGGAAGCCCACTTGTAGATTTAAAGCAATGAAATGTTTAAACCCATTAGGACTTAGTTCCTGTAATTTCAGTAGCCGCCATCAATTCAGCTGACTTCTCTGAAATGACCTGCTGCTCGCCTTACCTTTTCACCCGCAGCTTCTGTCACACAAGACTAACGATCTGAACGTTCTTCACTTATTAAAAAGCCATGCAAAGGTTTCAGCAATTAAATTCTCCAATAAATTTAGGCAAAATGATTTTTTTTTCACATTTTCCTCAGGTTTCTTAGAGAACGACCGGACGACCACTCTCAGTCTGCTTTCTTTGTTTGCGTTAGGTTAGGTTGGGGTGCATGCACTGGAACAGCCCGTTACCACACCCCTCCACAGCTCGGGATTCCAGGTAGTAACCTCTTCACCCCTACCAGACAGACACGAGATCCAGTCCCACCCCAGTCTGAAAATGACCATCTATCTTGCCAAGTGTTATGTGGCCTGGTCCAGGCGCTTGGATCCTGCGAGCCGGGTAACCCTATGGGAATCGCGACACATGGCCGTAGTGCCGTAACTTACGCTCCCTCACAATGCAGGTAATGTGCCTCATTCTGGACTCCGTGAGCAACACAAAGTCAAACCAATGGTACCCAAGTGACCCAGTGACCTGACACAAGGATCGGACTCCTTCGGTACTCTGGTTTGCATCACAGTGGTCATATTCAGAGCTGGACAGATCAGGCTCCCCTATCTTTTTTCAACTCTTCTCAAGGCCTCTTGAGTTACTTATCTTCACTTCGAAGCCAACTGAGAGTTCAAGTTTGTCCATTTGTATCCTTGATTGTCTATCAGTGGACTGTGGTTGATGTTCTTTCAAAGGTATCCCAACTACACTCCTGATCTGACTCTTCCCAGTCTAGAAAAGCAAATGTTTTACCTGCATGGGTTCACTCATATTTATGAATTAAACCCATATAGCATCGGGCCTCTATATCGGCTTCTTATGCCCCCAGTCTCAATTTTTTCATCACTGCCCAGGTCTTTTGATGAAATCTAGTTTCCCAATCTTTGTGGTGCCACTGTGTACAAGACCCACCCATTTCCCCTCCATGCATTTAGTGTGATCATCTGAGTGGGAGTATTGGGGCAGTCCCCCTTGCATGAATAGCGTCACAAGCAGGTAGACAGTCCCAGGTGATCACCAGAGCATTAGATTTATCAAGTGGGACTGTCAATTCTTTTCCTCTTTGGTGAAACATGAGCAACCGTCAGAGTGGTGTCACACACATGCGCATGGGATGCAACTGGAAGGACCAAAAGAAGGTAATTCCACTCCAGGAGCAGTAAACCCTTCTCTTGGATCCCTGCGGACCAAACACGGGAAACTCTGCCTGATTCTGATGATGCGACTTCCATTTTGTCCCCTGATAACGTCACTTCCACCGACCAGCTTTAAAAGACACCCAACCACCTCTTTGCAATCAGTTCTGTTGTGGACTCAATCTTTACACTTCTGTGCAATCAAAAACCTCATTTAGTGACCTGAATCAAGGGGTGGCTGCCCCAAACCTCTTTAGGAGCCAAGGTCTATCTATTTCACTCTATATACAGGTGCAGGTCATAAAATTAGAATATCATGACAAAGTTGATTTATTTCAGTAATTCCATTCAAAAAGTGAAACTTGTATATTAGATTCATTCATTACACACAGACTGATGTATTTCAAATGTTTATTTCTTTTAATTTTGTTGTTCCGGCTCGGACCCGGAAGTGACGTCACCAGGGCCAGGTGGAATCTCCTGTGGATTGTCTGCAGGAAAGGGAGAAAAAGAGTCAGTGCACTCTGCCACATCCCAGTATGATTCAGAATTGCCCTTACTCAAGCCCTTTAGCTGCCTCCCATGCACACGTGTGTGACTATATATATATATAGAAGGGACTGGGCGGTCTCTTGGTCTGGAATCCCTGCAGATTTTATTTTTTTTTCTCCAGCCGTCTGGAGTTTGTTTTTTGTTTTTTCTGTCCACCCTGGCCATCGGACCTTACTTATTCTAGGTTAATGAATGTTGACTTATTTTAATTTTTTATCGTGTCTTCTATTTTTCTATTTCTTCATTTTGTAAAAGCACTTTGAGCTACATTTTTTTTTGTATGAAAATGTGCTATATAAATAAATGTTGTTGTATTATATATATATATATATATATATATATATATATATATATATTGTGACAGATTAGGGTTACCTCGCACCCTTGTACCCTCAGACCACACGTCAGACACCAGATAAAAGTCCAATAATAGAATTTATTATAATAATAATGTGCACTAAGCACGTTCCTCTCCACAATACTCAGTAAACCAATAAACAATAATCAATCCTCCAAACTCCCAGACGTTTAGCCACCCTGCCTCCCAACTCAGCACGCCGTCTGGGAGCTCCCACAGTCTTTTTATATCTCCTGACCTGGAAGTGTTCCTAATCCCCAGTCCAATTGACTCTCAATCACTTCCGGGTCAGTTACAAGTTCTTTTCTTCACCCTGGAAGCACGTCATTCCTCTTGTCCACGTGTGCTTCCGGGGCGTAGGGAAAATATCCATTACTCCTCCCTGCAGCGTCCCCTAGTGGCCCCCATGGCATCCAGCAGGGCTGTGCATAAAAACTCCATTGTCCATGATGCCCTGCTGGTCTTCTGGGGACCTCCATGCTGCAAGGAGGGCTCCACCTGGCGGCTTGGGGGTATTGGCCGGGATAAACGGCTGGCCATTCTCCACAATATATATATATATATATATATATATATATATATATATATATA
>JANRMT010062834.1:52202106-52214335 GCA_026402145.1 Polypterus bichir lapradei
ATAGATAGATAGATAGATAGATAGATAGATAGATAGATAGATAGATATGAAATGCACTATATAATGATAGATAGATAGATAGATAGATAGATAGATAGATAGATAGATAGATAGATAGATAGATAGATAGATAGATAGATAGATAGATAGATAGATACTTTATTAATCCCAAGGGGAAATTCACAGATTTTTTAAGTCTTTTTTATATAGACTGTAACAAAATGTATCAAAATCCCATACCCATAACACACTGTCAGGGTTGACTGCTAGTGTAGTTTAATATGTCCCCCTTTCTCTTACATCTGTAGAGTACGAGAACGGGCAGGAGAAAGAGATATATTTTTTATGCATAATAGATAATAATATATCAATAATAGTGGAGTATAATAGTGGAGAGCCAGTTAATTAATATAACCTGATAATAGGCTACCAGGTGGTTATCTGCCTTATTATGTTTATTGTTCTTAAGTCCAGCTTTGTCTTTGCTTCCGCATGGCCTTTGACTGAGGTGGGCTGTCTGAATATGGAAGATGGTCTTTGCAGGATTTGCATGCTGCCTCTGTGCTGTTAGTCATTATTACTAAAATATCAAAGTAATATATTTATAAACTATCACTAACTTTCCTTTATTCTTCTTCTCTTCTCGGTATCCTAATGTGGCACTTGGTGCCACTGCTCTATTGCCACATTTTTTGCCTGCCTATGGAAAAGTCACCTCAGATAAAGGAGCACTGGAATCAGAAAGGTCCTTTCATCTGATTGGCTGGCCCAGCACTGACTCAGCTGTTGAATTGCCAATATGGGGTGAGATGGGGTCTTTTTCATTGATTTCTCCAGGGCTCTGATTGAGTCTAACTGGTCTGACTCGCTTTCTACAATCTGGCCGTGGTTCTACAGGGTGAGCCAAAATGAAGTACCACATTTTTGAAGGTCATTGCGTGAGGTGAAGGCAGTTGAGTGGGTTGGGGTGGGATGAGGGTCCTTTTGATTGGCGATCCCCTGTAGTTTTCAGTTGGCAACATGCCTTGATCCGATGCACACCATGCCTTTGCTGCTGAAACGTTCTTTAAAAACAACAAATCCATCATCACTATGCAAAACGCGTTCCGAACTCACTTCAGCATTACTCCTAATGGTGACGTCCCAAATCAGAAAACAATTCTTCAGTAGGTGGCTAAATTTAGACAAACGGGTACAACATTGAACAGAAAATCTCCAGGCCGCCCCCAGACTGTACAAATGCCTGAAAACATCCAAGCTGTAAGAGTATGAATTTGGCAGTTTCCTAGACATTCAGCGCATATCTGCCTTAGGCATTTCCATCACGTCTTTGAGGAGGATTTCACATGAGGACCTTAATTTCCATCCATAAAAATGATGGCAGAGCAGGACCTCAATGAGAGAGACTGGGAGAACCACAGAGAGCTGTGCGGCAACATTCTGCCAACCATTCATCGAGATGCCATCATCATGTGTAGCGACGAGGCACATTTCTATTTGAATGGTTGCATAAATAAGCAAAACTTTGGCTATTGGGTTGAAACCAACCCTCGTAAACTTCATCAGAGACCCCAGCACAGTTGAATGCGCCGTTGCAGCATTTAGCATTGTAGGCCCTTACTTTTTTGAGGAGGGGAGAGCAACGGTCACCATCACTTCATAAACATTACATTGAAATGCTAGAGATTTTTGCGGCCCCAACTGGAAGATGCGGATGTGGTGGATGCCTGGTTTCAACAGGATGGAGCAACAGCTCATGTGGCGTGGAGATCCATGCAAGTTTTGTGGGAGATGTTTCCGGGGAAGCTGATCTCTCTGCGCGGCGATGTCGGGTGGCCTGATCTCACTCCATGCGATTTCTTCTCAAGTTGAAGGTCTACACACAAAACCTTGAAGCCCTCAAGGATGCTAATCACCACAAAATCGCAGCTTATACCCTTTGAAATGGCTGAACAAGTCATGCGAGCATTCAGAAATCATCTCAAAGAGTGTATCACTAATGATGGCCATCACCTTGAAGACATCATTTTTAAAACACAGTGAGAAAAATCTATTTTGTATACCGTATCTTGTGTCGTAATGAAATTTATTTTGCCTTGTTGCGTTTTTGTAGGATAAATGTTTGAAATTTGGTACTTCTTTTTGGCTCACCCTGCACAATAAGCTGATGGACAGACATTGTTATTTTTCATTTATGTTAATGAGTTTCTACTTTGTTTTTGATGTATTTGAACAAATCTGTATTCTCATATGTGATAGTTCTGTATTTAGTGACTCATATTATCTATTCTTGCATTTGGTCTTGAGAGTTGCCATGTGCGCCTGTACTTTTTGAGGAGTGCTGTGCAAGAACAAAGTTGTTTGTACTGTTGGGTTGTATTCCCAGTGATTTGCATAAACGAGTTCACAAGGCCGCATTCACTGAACAAGCTAATTTTTCTAAGAACAGTGAACTTAACGTAACGTATTTGCAAGTGAAGAACTTGAACGTGAGCTCGTTCAGTTTTATGTGACATTCTGGATCTGGTTTAGGTCCTGATTAAAGGTTTTGCCTTACCCCATAATGAGGGTAGGGGTGGAGCCGAATCCAAATATGATATTCAGATAAGCACAAATTTTTGGCCATTTATTTGTATTCGAAAAAAATAATGTCAAGTCAAATTGACACTGTCTGTGTCTGCCTGCTTGTGCTTAAACTGCACCCCTGTTGACATGAACATACAATACAATACAATACAGTTTATTTTTGTATAGCCCAAAATCACACAGGAAGTGCCGCAATGGGCTTTAACAGGCCCTGCCTCTTGACAGCCCCCCAGCCTTGACTCTCTGAGAAGACAAGGAAAAACTCCCAAAAAAACCTTGTAGGGAAAAATGGAAGAAACCTCGGGAAAGGCAGTTCAAAGAGAGACCCCTTTCCAGGTAGGTTGGGCGTGCAGTGGGTGTCAAAAGAAGGGGGTCAATACAATACAATACACAGAACAGAACAAATCCTTAATACAGCATAATAATACAAATTTTAGAAGCACGGAGCAGAATTTAACTGTAGATGATATCCCATAATAAGATTTGGATATTTTTAGAGTCCTGGAGACCTCATCCATCAAGCTGCCTCCCCATTTGGCCATTCCACGGCTGAAATGTTGCTCAGCCAGCCAATCCGATGAAAGGACCCCTTTTTCCCATGATTCCTGTGATCCTCCATCAGGGATGACTTTACCATAGGCAGGCAACAACTTGGCAGGAGGGTCGTGGCACCAATTGCCACATTTGAACATGCGGTGATGTTCCGTTTTTGCCACTTTATATTTTTTCCCATTGGACATGCAATATGTGATGCGAATTTTGACCGGCAGCGTAATTTGATAATAGATTAGTTCACCTACATGAGTGTATGAGTGTGAGAAAATGCTCTGAACTTCCTACTGAGTTTAGGGAGAGAAAACCTCTAACAGCTCAAAATCTTCTCCTTCAGTTACAGAGATTCCAACACCATACTATATAATAGCTGGCTTTGTCCTAACTAATTAGTTGCATATAATAGTTCTCAGAATCAAAATAGGTGTACTTATGGTTTGGTTCAGGTGAGGCTTTGTTTCTTTCCTGGTAGGCTTTCTCAAGCTCACCTGGAAAGATCTTCAGCATGTTTTACTTTCTTTGTTCAGGAACTCCTTCTTCTTCTTTGCCTTCTGGTTGTGGGTGGCACTACAAGTTTTCTCTTTGAGGTTTTACACACAGCGTATGTCCGCCTCTGCCAGACTAAAGTTTAAGCCTGCTGGACTGCTGGGGTTCATCAACTCCTGTCTCTACCAGGACAAATGTGTGGCTCATACGTAAGGTCTCTCTCTCCCTCTCTCTCTCTGCTTGTACTCTTGCTGTTCCTTAACGAGGTTCAGACTAATGACAGCATGCAAACTCCTTTATGGACGGTCTTCCATTTTTGTCAGGTTACACTTCGCTGCAGCCTTTGTTATGAACACATCCTAGGCAAATGGGTCGTGGTAAGTGGTGCAGAGTTTTGGCCAGGTTGCAAGCAGGGACACCATAATGAGAGCCCAGATATGGTGTTGGCAATGGCTTTTAAATGAAGGATTAGAGATCGTATCATATGGTTTCATAGGTACACCTTAGCCCATCCTCTTGGTTGACAATTGGTGTAAACTTTTGTCCATGACTGTTGCCAATCGTTCAGATGGGTTGATTGTTTTAACTGGTGCCCCTGGAAGACATCTCTGTGCTGTCACCTGGTCTTTGATTGACCATTTTATTATATAAGACATAGAGATTGCTCTTCATAGAGGCCCTGTTAGGAGAAACTGAAATTCCTGAGCCTGAAATATGCAGAATTGTGGGCCAAAGCATTGCAAAATGGGTAATACTAGCCAGTCCTACACATGAGATTCCAATTTCTTCTCACCCATCACTACAAACCAGTCCTGGGTATGACGTTAATCTGCATGTAGGCCCTCCAACCTGCAGGGAAAAACCTGGGCATTGGTGGCAGAATTGGCACTCCGGCCACCATAAAAAACCTCCCACTTTTCCATTCCATCTAAACTGGTGTGGTGCTGAGGTGTCACCTGTCACATGGCTGCCCTCGGGTCCTAATCTGGGATCCTGAGTTGTTTTGTCATCCGCTGTATCAGCACTTACTCCTAATCTCTCTCTCCCTCATCACTACAAAATAAAAAGGGCGGCTCTCACACTTGGGCACCTGAGGATCACGACAGGCTTGCACAAAGTATGCAATAACCCACCGTGACAGGAGGGGATGCTCAATCTAACCATATCTTCTCTTTTCTGTTCTCTAGCTCAGAGAAACCGCCCTTGCATGGCCACTCAGCCACACCCTCGTAAATGTAAGCCACACCCCTTAAGGTTGAATGTCATAAAGCTGAAGGCTCATGGAGAATGGAGTCACAGTCAACAGATCTTCATCCCACATTCACGAGCTGATTGTTTAGGAAAGCCATTGAGGCCGAAAGAGCAGACTTGACGTCTGTTTTCAGTTGCGCCACCACACTCTCATTTCTGTTCTATTTTTTGGGCGATTGCACTAAAGAGGGTTGGCACCCCAGATTTTCTTTGGTTCTCATAGTTCTTACTTACCCCCTGCACCCTCCACAGTGCCGAAAAATATTAAAAATAACAATCGTTTTGGGGTGGAATAGCCAGAGAGTGAGTGCAAGAAGGAGAGTTGGGGAAGAAAGTGATGAAATCTCACGTAGATCACCCATTATTTTTTTTTTAAATCTGCGCCTGCTAAATCCAATTTTGAAGTCACAGAAAGCCTGAGCTTATTTTAGCAGGAATGGCTGCAGGGCGAGCACCCTGCCAGGATAGGACGTCACTTTTTGAATGTAAACCTTGAAAATACAGCGTAGGCTAATGTGATGAAGAGGTACAAGATTAACAGTCGCAGTTAGGGCTTTATGAGATAGCAGCCATTTATTTTATTGTATCTCTGCAATGGCCTGCCATCTTAATAACACATGAGTTACTGTTGTGCTTATAATGGCATTTTATGATAGGAATATATGTTTTATTTTATTACTGTATAACTGTCTATGTTTTATTTGTCCATGTGTTAAAGGGTGACGTTTTATGTCTAAAGTACATTTGCAAATGTATCTGGCATCTTTCTGTTTTATGACAAGGACGTAAAATGATGTTTTCTTGCAATTGTCTCGTTAAATAGCTCATAATAATCCTTTGCAGGGGAGACAATTGCAAAAATTGTGGTTATAAATAAAAAATAATAATATTCTATATATATATATATATATATATATATATATTTAATAGCTTTAATTTGCCAAGTACAGATTACCGTTGGCTTAATGCATTTCATCTTCCTAGTAAAAGAGCGCTGTCACCTTTTCTAGGAAAATATTAAAAGAGAAAACGTTGCTGCTATGCAGTACCATAAAGCAGACTCAGAGGCCGCTTAAATCATGCAGGTTTATTTTTTTTTCTGTTTTTTTATTTGTATTTTTTTTTTCCCAAACTCCCACTGGGCACACCATTCTTTTAAGCTAGTCAGCCTCGGTCTCCACTTCACTTCTTGATACACTGATTAAGAGAGCAGGTCAATATATCATTTTCTGAGGTTTCAGCCAGTTAACAGCAGTTCACAAGGGAAGGCTTTAGAACCTGCTGCTTTTACATTTGCCCTGGGGCAATTGATTGTACACATGCTGCTTTCCATAAGATTTGTAGGAGTGAAGTTCAGTTCCTGGCCTCGGTGAAAGGAGTCGGTTTCAATTGCAGGAGCTGCAGGCCTTGGCGTGAACGTTTTATTGGGTTTGTTTGAGATTTCATTCTGTTCTCTCTGTAAAGCTGGCCAACAGCTCAATGCATACTGTTTACAGAACGTGCATTGCCAAATCCATCTGTCTATTGTCAAAGATGAGACAAAAGAGTCACAAAAAGATTTGGGGGCAGCCACCCGTATAATTATTCCTGGCTACAAAATATTTAAATGGAGAGTACAGATGTGTACAGATTCAAGTCCAAAACAGAACTGTCTTTATTGAGGCAAGGATAGCAATTTAAAAGAGGAGGATAGGAAGTGATGTCATCGGGGCCGGTATCAGAAATGATGTCATTTGACCCGACACCGGAGGTGAGGTCATCAGAGCCAGAACTGGAAAGTGAGGTCATCGGACCCAGGAAAGAGGAAAGAGAGTGTCACACATGTGCGACTGGGAAACAACTAAAGGGCCTGAATGACAGCAATTCCACACCAGACCAGTGGGCGGCGAGGTGTACTGATTTTAATTCCCAATCCCTTGCAGACCATCCATCCATTATCCAACCCGCTATATCCTAACTACAGGGTCACGGGGGTCTGCTGGAGCCAATTTCAGCCAACATGGGCGCAAGGCAGGAAACAAACCCTAGGCTTGAGACTGTGCTGGGAGAACCTTCTGGCAATGGCACCTTTGATGTGCCTGCCATCCTGGAGAAGTTGGACCTCTGTAAGGTCTCAGGTATGGCCTCATGCTACCAGTAGTGACGCTGACCGTAGCCAAATGCAAACAAAACAGATGACGAGGGAGAAATGTCAGTGAAGCTGAGGTGAGGCTGGAAAAGTATTTTATATACCCGACAATGCACCCCTTCTAGAAATACAGCAGGACAAATAACACAGACAGTAGGCAGTAGACGAATGGTATCTGTCAAGATGAATTATCCTGCTCCGTGTGTCCCACCGAGGACTTAGTAGTACACATAGAGGGCAGCTGAAACAAAGCATACAATCCATTCATCCATCCATTATCCAACCCGCTATATCCTAACTACAGGGTCACGGGGGTCTGCTGGAGCCAATTTCAGCCAACACAGGGCGCAAGGCAGGAAACAAACCCTGGGCTTGAGACTGTGCTGGGAGACACAGCAAACCTTCTGGCAATAGCACGTATTGACGTGCCTGCCATCCTGAAGAAGTTGGACCACCCATGCCATCTCTGTAAGGTCTCAGGTATGGCCTCATGCTACCAGTAGTGACGCTGACCGTAGCCAAATGCAAACAAAACAGATGACGAGGGAGAAATGTCAGTGGCCTCCCTCCACCTGTTAGACCATTCATTCCTGTTTTGGGGGTCGTCTCATTGTTGCCCCCCACCCCGCCAGCACACCAAAGTAACTGAAACTGATGAACAAGCCCCTCTGCTGCTTAACTGACCAGATCGATAGCCCACAAGTGTCATTAACTTGATGCTATACTCCAATTAAAAAGTGTGTCTTTCATTTTTTTGAGCAGTATACTTGTTATTGAAAGTCAAGTCATCTGCACCTTTGACTTCTACCTCGTAGAATGCGGACGTCTGTGTAAATGTTGTCCCCCTGGAAACAAAGGGGAAAGCAGAACACTGCAGGACTGTGACTCCTCAAAGTAATTTTCCTGTCCGTCCATCAAGTCCATCCGGGTTATTTCCTATTTAAACGAGACGAGGGAAATAGGAAAAGAAGAAGGTGAGAAGGAGAAGGAAAAGAGAAACCAGAACACAACCCCGAAACTCATCTCGATAGGCAGAGAAATTCTGATCCGGGTCGTCACATACCTACCGACAGCTTGCTGCTCTCGATGCCGGACCTGTAACGATCTCGCCATTCTCAAAATACACGCCAAGGACCGTATGGTGAGACCGTTTCTTTTTAATTTCGGGAAAGGAGCGAACAATCAAATGCTTCCCTATTGCAGTTTCTAACCGGTTCAAGGTCATTTCCATTAATCACTCTCTGGACAATTTCCGGGACGTTACGTGTGATATGTGTTTCTTGTGCGTCAGATGTTCAGTGTAGGGAACAAGGGAGGGTTTGCACTGAGTTTTTAGTGCTGCACTGTTAATTATAATACTAGCCGTCCCCCATGGCTGTGCCCACATAGTAGTGAAACAGGACAGTGAGGAGGGCCCTGCCCAGCTCCCCACTCATGACGTCACGCATCCCTTTCTCCTCGGCCCACCACCTGTGACTCGGATTAGCGCGAATATATCAATCCTGCAAGTGAACTACTAGCGTGATTATAGAAGTTGCAAAATCAACCGGAATGTTCAAGTAAATTATAGAAAATTAACGATCTAAATCCGGTAAGTAGATCTCTCTTGAAAAGTGGATAGACAGACAGACAGACAGACAGACGTTGGATTTTATATATAGAGATTTATGAACAGGCCGTCCCCTGCGGCTCCGCCCACATAGTAGTGACACAGGATAATGAGGAGGGTCCTGCCTGGGCTCCCCACTCATAACGTCAGGCATGCCCCTCCCCTCGGCCCACCACCTCTGTCTCGGATTAGCGTGTATATGTCACTCCTGCAAGTGAACTATGATACTTGGTGTGATGAGAGAAGTCGCAAAATCAACCGTAATGTTCAAGCAAATTAAAGAAAATAAATTATCTAAATCCATTAAGTAGATCTCTCTTGAAAAGCGGACAGAGAGACAGACAGACAGACGTTGGATTTTATATAATAATAATAATAATAATAAATTTTATTTGTAATGCACTTTATATTTTAGCAATCTCAAAGTGCTACAGAGTCAAAAAATAAGAGTCTATAAAAAATACTTTAACAAAAAGTCTTTCTAAAGAGATGAGTTTTTAGGTTTCGTTTAAAAACATCAGTTGTCTGTGGGGCTATATATAGAGATTTATGAACTAGCCGTCCCCCGCGGCTCCGCCCATGTAGTAGTGACACAGGACAGTGAGGAGGGTCCTGCCCAGGCTCCCCACTCAGGACGTCAGGTTTACCCCACCCCTTGCCCAACCACCTCTGTCTCGGATTATCGTGTATATATCACTCCTATAAGTGAACTATGATACTTAGCACGATGAGAAAAGTCGCAAAATCAAATAGAATGTTCAAGGAAATTCTAGAAAAAAAACCCGATCTAAATCCGTTAAGTAGTTCTCACATGAACAGTGGACAGACATACAGACCGATATTGGATTTATATATAGAGATATATGAACTAGCCATTTCCCGTGGCTCCGCCCACATAGTAGTGAAACAGGACAGTGAGGACGGCCCCTCCCGGCTCCCCACTCCTGACATCACGCATACCCCTCCCTTTGGCCCACAGCCTCAGTCTCAGATTGATGCGAATATATCTCTTCTGCAAGCGAACTATGATACTTAACGCGATGAGAGAAGTCGCAAAATCAACTGGAATGTTGAAAAAAATTATAGAATAAAAAAGATCTAAATCCGTTAAGTAGTTCTCTTGTTTGCTAGCTAAGCGGATGTAAGATACGCCCCGAGGTTGGTGCATGAGTGAGGAGAGCCCGGCCCCCTCCCCTCAGCCCACAATCGGCACTCCCGAATTTGCGCAAATTAATCGGTACCACAAGCGAACTATGATACTTAGCACGATGAGAGAAGTCGTAAAATCAACCGGAATGTTCTAGCAAATTCTAGGACAAAATCCGATCTAAATCCGTTAAGTAGTTCTCACATGAAAAGTGGACAGACATACAGACAGATGTTGGATTTATATATAGAGATATATGAACTAGCCATTTCCCGTGGCTCCGCCCACGTAGTAGTAAAACAAGACAGTGAGGACGGCCCCTCCCGGCTCCCCACTCCTGACATCACGCATACCCCTCCCTTTGGCCCACAGCCTCAGTCTCAGATTGACGCGAATATATCTCTTCTGCAAGCGAACTATGATACTTAACGAGATGAGAGAAGTCGCAAAATCAACTGGAATGTTGAAGAAAATTATAGAATAAAAAAGATCTAAATCCGTTAAGTAGTTCTCTTGTTTGCTAGCTAAGCGGAAGTAAGATACGCCCCGAGGCTGGTGCATGAGTGAGGAGAGCCCCGCCCCCTCCCCTCAGCCCACAATCGCCACTCCCGAATTTGCGCAAAATAAATCGGTACCACAAGCGAACTATGATACTTAGCACGATGAGAGAAGTCGTAAAATCAACCGGAATGTTCTAGCAAATTCTAGGACAAAATCCGATCTAAATCCGTTAAGTAGTTCTCACATGAAAAGTGGACAGACATACAGACAGATGTTGGATTTATATATAGAGATATATGAACTAGCCATTTCCCGTGGCTCCGCCCACGTAGTAGTGAAACAGGACAGTGAAGACGGCCCCGCCCGGCTCCCCACTCCTAACATCACGCATACCCCTCCCTTTAGCCCACAGCTTCAGTCTCAGATTAGCGCGAATATATCTCTTCTGCAAGCGAACTATGATTCTTAGCATGATGAACTGGAATGTTCAAGAAAATTATAGAAAAAAAAAAGATCTAAATCCGTTAAGTACAGGGTGGTCCAGATCTAATTATGCAGATGCAGATCATCTGGATGAGTTTGATTTATGCGGGGACGATTCCAGTTCGGTGCAAAGACGATTCTTCATGTCGTCAGTTCTCACACTTCTCGATGGTCCGGGATTTTTCGGGTGATTTTCTATGTAATAAAATTAATAAGTTATAGTGTAATAAAAATTGCGTAATTAGATCTGGACCAACCTATAGTTCTCTTGTTTGCTAGCTAAGCGGATGTAAGATACGTCCCGAGGTTGGCGCATGAGTCCATGAGTCCCAGAGCCCACTGTACCTCTCTCGAATTTGCGAAAATTAATCGGTACCACAAGGGAACTATGATGCTTAGCATGATGAGAGAAGTCGTAAAATCAACTGGAATGTTCTAGCAAATTCTAGAACAAAACCCGATCTAAATCCGCTAAGTAGTTCTCTTGTTTGCTAGCAAAGTGGAAGTAAGATACGCCACCGAGGTTGGCGTGTGAGTGAGGAGGGCTCCGCCTGTCCCCACCCCCCAAAATTCACGCAAATAAATCGGTAATGCAAGCGAACTATGATACTTAACTCGATGAGAAAAGTTGCAAAATCACCTGGAATTTTATAGAAAAAAAAAACCGATCTAAATCCGTGAAGTAGTTCTCTCGTGAAAAGTGGACAGACAGACAGACTTTGGATTTTAAATATAAAGAGATACTTTAATATATTAATAATATTTTTGTAACAATGAGTCATTTTTAAAAGTTCTAGTGATAACAGAATATGATTCCATGTGTTAGTAGGCCACTTCATTTTCCACCGCTTATCTCAGGCCACGTCATTAGCAGTGTGGCCCCATATGTCCCTTTCTCCCCAGCCGTACTCATACTGTGGGATCCCAAGGTGTTCCTTGCGAGCCCAGGGTCTTCCCTGGGGTCTCCTCCCAGCTGCTGGTTTTCCTTATCAAATGCCCAAACCAACTCAGTTGGCACCTCTCGATGCAGAGGGTCCACAGCTCCACTCCAAGCCTCTCCTGGATTGTCTGTTCTTCTCACCCTACTGTATCTTTAAGGGTGCCCCTAGCCCACCTACAGAGAAAGCTCGTTCCGGCCACTTGCACTTTCATTTCCCAAAGAACATGACCGTAGATAAAGGGTACCGACTGGTAAATTGAGAGCTTTGCCTTTTGACTTGGCTCCTTCTTCACCACTACAGAGTGACCACATAACTATGCATGCCACCCCCATCTGTCTGTCAATCTCACCATCCCTTGCCCCCCCCCCCCCCAACTCGTAAAAATAGACCCCAAGATGCTTAAACTGCTCCACTTGAGCCAGTAACCCACCTCCCACTCAGAGAGGACAGTCCAGTTTTTTTCCTACTGTTGAACATGGCCTCAGATTTGGAGGTACCGATCCTTGCCGCTTCACACTCGCTTACAAATGCGTGCCGGAGTTCAT
>JANRMT010062834.1:52214735-52226976 GCA_026402145.1 Polypterus bichir lapradei
CTATCTATCTATCTATCTATCTATCTATCTATCTATCTATCCACTGAGTAAATCTGTGTAATTCATTGAGAACAAACTGATGTAGCAACGGTCAATGGAAACCAAGCTCACCAGCCCACTAAGTGCTGATACAACATCACACTGTAAAAAAAATAAAATCAGAAATTGAAATCCCAGGCTAATGCGACTTGTGTGAATTTCATCAGGGCGACTCCTAATGTGACTCAGTAGTGTGTCCGGCCCCCACGTTCCTGTATGCACTACCGACAACGTCTGAGCATGTTCCTGATGAGATGGCAGATGGTGTCCTGGGAGAAAAAAAAATCCTAAAATCTCGTTTTCACTTTATCTTTCCAGGGTTTTGAGTGGGGGAAAAAAATTTATTTAAAAGATTTTAGCAGAAGGCTTCAACTTAAAAAAATGTATAAAAAGTGAAGGGGTCTGAATGTGCACTGAATCAACTATAACTAACAAGCAGGTCTTATTTTCAAGTGATATGAGGATTGGTTGATAACCCGCAGTTCATTAAATCACTACAGGTGCATCGGACAGAATTCCGTCTATGTAGTTATACTAGCCAGCCCAGCCCATGATAATTCTTGAATTATTCGTCTGGTGCTGGGCTTCTTTAACTTTTTAATCAGAGCATTCAAATAGAAAATAGCTGTCACATTGGGACCCTAGACTAGAATTATTACAATAATCATAGCCGAGCCGGTTTCCAATCATGCTTGCTTGTCATATATAATATTCCTGAAAGAGAAAAGTGTAAAGGGAAAGATCAGCCTTAATAAGTGCATATCTGTGTTTCTGTCCAGTTGCTATGCCTTTGTCATTCCAACAGCTGACACATCACAAACACATTAATAGTGCTTTTACAAATACCATAAAAAATAGTACATAACAGAGAGATGTGAATTGCATTTGTCATTTCTTCAAATGGTGCATTGTGATTATTTGTAGTAATTAAATGAATTGCATTTGTTCACTCCAACAGATGGCACAGCACAAATGTTAATTCTGCTTTTATGAATATCATACAAAACACATTTAACAGAAACACATGCATTGCATTTGTCATTCCAACAAATGGCACATCACAAACATTAACACTGCTTTTACAAATCCCATACCAAATGGCATATAACATAGACAAATTCATTGCATAATTCCAATAGATGGTGCACCACAAATGTAACACTGCTTTAACGAATACTGTACTTATGGCATATAACAGAGAAATATTAATTGCGTATGTCATTCTAATAGATTGTGCATCACAAACATTTGTAATAATAAAATGCATTGCATTTTTCAGTTTAACAGATGGTGCACCACAAACATTAACACTGCCTTTATGAATACCATACCAAATGGCATACAGCAGATACATATGCATTACATTTGTCATTCCAACAGATGGTGCATCTCAAACATTTGTAGTAATAAAATGCATTGCATTTGTCATTCCATCTGATGGCAGACCTCAAATGTTAACTCTGCTTTAATGAATCCATCCATCCATTTTCCAACCCACTGAATCCGAACACAGGGGTCTGCTGGAGCCAATCTCAGGGCACAAGGCAGGAACCAATCCCGGGCAGGGTGCCAACCCACCGCAGGACACACACAAAGGCCAATTTTAGAATCGCCAATCCACCTAACCTGCATGTCTTTGGACTGTGGAAGGAAACTGGAGTACCTGGAGGAAACCCACGCAGACACGGGGAGAACATGCAAACTCCATGCAGGGAGGACCTGGAGAGCGAACCCAGGTCTCCTAACTGCAAGGCAGCAGCGCTACCACTGCGCCACCGTGCTGCCCTGCTTTAATGAATACCATAGTGCCTTTCAAATTACATTGTATGCCAAATTACATACAATAGGCACATACACTTTGCATTTGTCATTCCAATAGATGGTGCACCACAAACCTAACACAGCTTTAACGAATACCATACCTATGGCATATAACAGAGAATATTCATTGCATTTGCCATTTTTATCGATGGTGCATCACAAACAATTGTAATAATGAAATGCATTGCATTTTGCAATCTAACAGATGGTGCACTATGAACCTTAAGATTGCTTTAACAAATACCACACTAAATGGAATATAACAGAGATATGTGCATTGCACTTGTCATTCCAACAGATGGTGCTTCACAAATATTTATAGTAATAAAATACATTGCATTTGTCATTACCTGTGGTGGGCTGGCTCCCTGCCCGGGGTTTGTTTCTTGCCTTGTGCCCTGTGTTGGCTGAGATTGGCACCAGCAGACCCCCTTGACCCTGTAGTTAGGATATAGCAGGTTGGATAATGGATGGATGGATCTGTCATTACATCTGATGGCACACCACAAATGTTAACTCTTCTCTAATGAATGCCATACCAAACTGGATACACCAGAGACGTACAATTTGCATTTTCATTCCAGCAGTGGTGCACCACAAACCTATCACATACCTATGGCATATAACAGAGAAATATTCATTGCACTACGGTGGGCTGGCGCCCTGCCTTGTGCCTTGTGCCCTGTGTTGGCTGGGATTGGCTCCAGCAGACTCCTGTGACCATGTACAGTATTTAGGATCTAGCGGGTTGGATAATGGATGGATGGATATTCATTGCATTTGTCATTCTAATAGATGGGGCATCAGAAACATTTGTAATAATGAAATGCATTGCATTTTGCAATCTAACAGATGGTGCACCACGAACCTAAAGATTGCTTTAACAAATACCACATTAGATGGCATATTACAGAGACATGTGCATTGCATTTGTCACTTCGTCAGATGGTGTTTCACAAACATTGACAGTAATAAGTATTTTATTGCTACAAATGATACAAATTGTTAGAATGACAAATGCAATGCGTTTTATTACTACATGAATTACAAAATATTCCCCAATATGTTGACTGCTTAGTTTTGACCCGGTCCAGTATTAAAAATAAAACCATAATTATCATTCAAAGCAAGCAATAAATTCCTGAGACGTATAAATGCTTAGATTCGGCTTTAGCAGATGGGAGAAAAATCTGCTCTACTTTGTGGTCACTTAACTCTGGTGCCAGATAATAAGTAAAGTAGCCAAATAAATACATAAATACAATAATACAATAATCGATGCTGTTTATTTAGTTTGTTTAAAATAACATTATTTTTGAAAACAATGAGCTCCACCAGCAACAGGCCATTCGTCTAAATGTATTTGCAATTCTCCAGCATACCCCGGTTTTCATTTAACAATTCAATAAGCGCAGTACAGAATGTTGAGTCACCTCGTTAAATTATTCAGCAACAACAACATCTCTCTCTATAGCACATTTTCATACAAAGGACGGAGCTGAAAGTGCTTTACAACGTGTCAAAGACATAATTACATGCAAAAGAAAAACAAATTAAACGTATATACGTAGAAATGTCTGCTTTATTTGTATCTATTTATATTTTAAAGAGCTGGTGAGACGAATCTTAATGAAGAAATTGTCGGGCTGCCCGGTGCGAAACGCTTAAACCGACACGCTGTGCTGAAACGCCGGTGCTTATCTTACCCTTTTGATATTTTCTGGTGTTCTGAACGTTCCCGGTGGTCCAACAGAAATGCGTTTCACACAATCTGTAGACCGAAATTTGTCGGACCACTTTAAAATGTTATTATAAGAAGGAAGTCCCATTCGCTGAGGGCCGTTAAGCTGAACGCCAAACCTTCTTTGTACTTTTGTGACATATTTGGACTCGTGGTGAGGCACTGACCACTTGTCCATGACCACTGAACCTGTATTTAGTATATAGCACTGCCACCCCATCTTTTTAACAACCCCCCCCTGCTAAAATACCCCAAAAATCATCGCATCCTTGTGCCTCATCAATCACTTCAAACTAGCGCTGGGGTCCCTTCACCTCATGAGGTTTGTGTCTCCCCCTTTTGCGTTTGTGTCTCTCCAGTCAGATTCAGTGTGAATCCAGACGCCTTCACTCTCTGCACTCTTTGTCATGCTGTAGGTTTCATTCTTAAACAGATAAACCCACCATTTTTGCCCATCAATCTATAATCAATGACCCATCATGCCAACGTGAAAAGAAGTCTTCAGAAAGGTTTACAAGTTTATTAAAAATCAAACAATGAAATTTCTCCTTTATAAAAGTACACATTGCAATAAATAGTCGGCTGCAGCCTACTTGCTTTAAATCTACTTGATGATGTTTCAAGAACTTGGTTCAGGTTCAGGTTGGGTGGTATTCACTGGCACAGTGCATTGATGCACCAACCACACAACGAAACAGCTTGAGATTCTGGTTGGCAACACGCGGTCCAGTCCCACCCTCCGGAAATGACCCTCTACCTGCCACGGCCAAGTGTTACGTGGGCATCCCCTTGGCCTGGTACTCAACAATGACAGTCCCGCGTGCCAGATCTCCCTTGGAGAATCTTGTCACATAGCCATAGTGCCATAACTGACCCTCCATCACAATGATGTTTCAAGAACTTGATTGGAGACCAGGTTCAGGTTGTGGGGCATGCACTGGTACAACGCGTTGCCCACCTACCGCATGACAAAACAGCTTAGGATCCTGGTTGGCAACCCCTCCAGGTAGACACACGGCCCAGTCCCACCCTCCGGAAATGACCCTCCATCTGCTGCAGCCAGGTGTTACTTGGGCATTTCCTTGGGCTGGTTCCGCCGCTTGGGACCTCAACAATGAGGGTCCTGTGAACTGCTCACCCTCGGGTAATCGCGTCACAAGGTGCCATAGTGCCATAACTGATGCTCCCTCACAATGCAGGTCATGTGCCTCATTCGGAACTCCAAGTCAAACCAGCGGGACCGAAGGATTCTCTGAAGAGACACAGAACTGAAGGAGTCCAGTCTTCATTTCAGGTCACAAACAGGAAGCACCAGGACTCGAAAGACTTGGACCTTCGTCCTTTTGCAGAGATATTAGGAGTGCCACACACCCCTTTCCAGCGACCTCATCTGTAGTGGTGAGGAAGGAGCCGAGTCAGAAGGCAAAGCTCTCGATTTACCAGTTGATCTATGTTGGTACCCTTTATCTACGGTCATGAGCCTTGGGAAATGAAAGTGCAAGTGGCCGGAATGAGCCACCCAGACCGGCAACAACACCACCAAGACCTGTGGCCTGGCAACCTGAGGGGCGTTAGACTTAGAGAAGCGGGTGTGGGACTCCGCCAGGGCCGTGCTTTGTCTCCTGTCCTGTTTGAGATTTTTCATGGACAGGATGTAGCCAGAGAGGGGAGGGGGTCCAGCTCGGTGGGCTTAGGATCGTGTCACTGGTTCTTGTAGATGACATGGTGGCTTCATCGGCCGATGAACTCCGGCACGCATTTGTAAGCGAGTGTGAAGCGGCAAGGATCGGTACCTCCAAATCTGAGGCCATGTTCAACAGTAGGAAAAAACTGGACTGTCCTCTCTGAGTGGGAGGTGGGTTACTGGCTCAAGCGGAGGAGTTTAAGCATCTTGGGGTCTATTTTTACGAGGGGGGTGGTAAGGGATGGTGAGATTGACAGACGGATGGGGGTGGCGTGCACAGTTATGTGGTAACTCTGTAGTGGTGAGGAAGGAGCCAAATCAAAAGGCAAATCTCTCAATTTACCAGTTGATTTACCAGTCGGTACCCTTTATCTACGGTCATGAGCTTTGGGAAAGTGGCCGGAATGAGCTTTCTCTGTAGGGGGGCTGGGGGCACCCTTAAAGATACAGTAGGGTGAGAAGAACAGACAATCCAGGAGAGGCTTGGAGTGGAGCTGTGGACCCTCCACGTCGAGAAGAGCCAACTGAGGTGGTTTGGGCATCTGATAAGGAAAACAAGCAGCTGGGAGGAAACCCCAGGGAAGACCCTGGGCTCGCTAGGAACACCTTGGGGTCCCACAGTATGAGTAGGGCTGGGGAGAAAGGGACGTATGGGGCCACACTGCTAATGACCTGGCCTAAGATAAGCGGTGGAAAATGAATGAACAAATGAATTTAAAGTGCCACATATTTAATGTGGCCTACTGACCATTCTATTATGATTATTACTTTTCAATATGGCTCAATGTTACAAAACTATTATTAACATATCACAGTATCTCTCTATATATAAAATCCAACGTCTGTCTGTCAGTTCGCTATTCACGAGAGAACTACTTAACTGATTTACAATACAGTACAGTTTATTTTTGTATAGCCCAAAATCACACAAGAAGTGCCGCAATGGGCTTTAACAGCCCCTGCCTGCCTCTTGACAGCCCCCCAGCCTTGACTCTCTAAGAAGACTCCCAAAAAAAACCCTTGTAGGGAAAAAAATGGAAGAAACCTCTGGAAAGGCAGTTCAAAGAGAGACCCCTTACCAGGTAGGTTGGGCATACAGTGGGTGTCAAAAGAAGGGGGTCGATACAACACAATGCACAAAACAGAACAAATCATCAATACAGTATAAAAATGAAAATTTTAGAAGTACATAGCAGAATTTAACAGTAGATGACATCACATAATATGATTTGGATTTGTTTAGAGTCCTGGAGACCTCGGCCATTAAGCTGTCTCCCCCTATTGGCCATTCCAAAGCTGAGTCAGTGCTGGACCAGCCAATCCAATGAAAGGACCCCTCTACCCCACGATTCCTGCGATCCTTCATCAGTGATGACTTTACCTTAGCAGGTGGGCAGTGGCACCAAGTGCCACATTTGAATAAGGAGAAGAGAAACAGAATAGGTAAGGGTTAGTTTTAAATTATAACTATCATGTTACTTATGTTTTACTGCTAATGACTAACAAATTAGCAACCCGATTTAGATTGTGTTTTTTTTCTAGAATTTGCTTGAACATTCCGGTTGATTTTGCGACTTCTCTCATTGTGCTAAGTATAATAGTTCGCTTGCGGTACCAATTCATTCGTGCGAATCCGAGAAGAGGCGCAGTGGGCCGAGGGGAGGGGGGGGGCGGAGCCATCCTCACTCACATTCCAGCCTTGGGGCGTATACCTTACCTCCACTTAGCTAACGAATGAGAGAACTACTTCACGGATTTAGATTGGGTTTTTTTCTAGAATTTGCTTGAACATTCCAGTTACAATACAATACAATACAATTTATTTTTGTATAGCCCAAAATCACACAAGAAGTGCCGCAATGGGCTTTAATAGGAATTGCGTCTCGACAGCCCCCCAGCCTCGATTCTCTAAGAAGACAAGGAAAATCTCCTAAAAATAACCCTTGTAGGAAAAAAATGGAAGAAACCTCAGGAAAGGCAGTTCAAAGAGAGACCCCTTTCCAGGTAGGTTGGGAGTACAGTGGGTGTCAAAGAGAAGGGGGTCAATACAATACAATACAATACGCAGAACAGAACATAAGTAATCATCAATACAATACAATACAATACAATACGCAGAACAGAGCATAAGTAATCATCAATACAATACAATACAATACAATACGCAGAACAGAACATAAGTAATCATCAATACAATACAATACAATACGCAGAACAGAACATAAGTAATCATCAATACAATACGCAGAACAGAACATAAGTAATCATCAATACAATACAATACAATACAATACAATACGCAGAACAGAACATAAGTAATCATCAATACAATACAATACAATACAATACAATACAATACGCAGAACAGAACATAAGTAATCATCAATACAATACAATACAATACACAGAACAGAACAAATCCTCAATACAATATAAAAATAAAAATTTCAGTAGTACGGATTACAATTTAACAGCAGATGATATCACTTCATAGGATTTGGATTTGTTTAGAGTCCTGGAGACCTCGGCCATCAAGCTGCCTCCCACTATTGGCCACTCCACAGCTGAGTCAGCACTGGGCCAGCCAATCTGATGACAGGACTGCTCTACCCCACAATTCCTGTGATCCTCCATCAGAGATGACTTTACCTTAGGCAGGCAAAACAACTTGGCAGGTGGGCAGTGGCACCAAGTGCCACATTTCAGTACCGAGAAGAGGCTGATTTTGCAACTTCTCTCATCATGCTAAGTATCTCAGTTCTCTTACAGGAGCAAATTATTTGTGCAAATCCGAGACAGAGGCTGTGGGCCGAGGGGAGGGAGAAGCGTGATGTCAGGAGTTGGGGGGCCGGGCAGGGCCCTCCTCACTCACACGCCAGCCTCCGCTCAAGTCGCTCTACCTCTGCGTTTTGCAGTGTACCTTGTCTCCACTTCGCTAGTGATACCTGTTTATTTATTGATTTTTATAGTTTCTCCTGTTTCACTACTACGCGGGCGGAGCTGTGGGGGACAGCTAGTCTCTCTATTGTAATAAAAAAATCTTGGAATGAAACGTGACTTTTTGAGAGACTTTTTTGGAATGAAATCCCGTGAGATGGAGACTTTTAAAATGAGATTCTTTCAACTATTTTCAAACAAGGCTGCAGTCATCTAACCTCTCAGTCGTGTAAATGATTTTGACAGACATACTTCCTGCGCTCTCAGCTCTTATACATTTTATCAGGACAATCATTTTTTACATGTCAACGACTAAGCGAAGCAGAAAGAGCAGGGACAAACATTTGAAAAAGTTGGGTAATTTATTAGAGATAAAGAAACTAAATTCACTCACGGGCAGTTATATGTTGCGTTGTAACGATGTAAGTCCAAACACGGAATCAAAATTCATTGCAATCTTGAAGAAAAGTTAACTCCAAAAATTGTTTTTAACTGATGTTTCAACGTAAAAGTGAAAATAATGCGTTTCCTCCCACAATCCAAAGACATGCAGGTTAGGTGGACTGGCGATTCTAAATTGGCCCTAGTGTGTGCTTGGTGCGTAAGTGTGGATGTGTGTGTCCTGTGGTGGGTTGGCACCCTGCCCAGGATTGGTTCCTGCCTTGTGCCCTGTGTTGGCTGGGATTGGCTCCAGCAGACCCCCGTGACCCTGTGTTCGGATTCAGCGGGTTAGAAAATGGATGGATGGATGGATGAAAATAATGCATATGTAACAGTTCCCATGAAAATAACAATCTCTTTCAATTGTATAACCGGTTAACCAAACTCGGGGTTGGGCGAACGAAGCGAGCAGGGGGCGGAGCCCCCTAATTATCCATCCATCCATTCATCCATCCATTATCCATCCCGCTATATCCTAACTACAGGGCCATGGGGGTCTGCTGGAGCCAATCCCAGCCAACACAGGGCGCAAGGCAGGAAACAAACCCCGGGCAGGGCGCCAACCCACTGCAGGGCACACACATGCACACATACAACAAGCACACACTAGGGACAATGTTTAGAATTGCCAATGCACCTAACCTACATGACTTTGGACTGTGGGAGGAAACCGGAGCACCCGGAGGAAACCCACGCAGACACGGGGAGAACATCTCTTAACTGTGAGGCAGCAGTGCTACCCACTGCTCCACCGTGCCACCCCCCCCCCCCAGTTATTAATAAAGTAAAGTAATAACTGACTCCTGGATGGAGTAATTACAAATTGTGAAATGTTCCAACCTTCATGTCAGTTTGCTTAGTCACCTGAAAATCACACCATTGCATCTTTTGTCTAACTTGTCGATTTGTGCCAGGGGCATGAAATGACATTATCCTAAACAAATGAGAATAAACGGACCCTCCATACCTGGAGCCAGGGCCGGATTTAGACTTGATAAGGCCCTAAGCTATTTGAGACATGGGGCCCTTTATAAGTCCAGATATGCTGTAGTATATTTAAGTATATATGACAATTGCTCACTCGGACAATTTGTTTTGGGGGCCCCTAAGAAGGCGGGGGCCCTAAGCTATAGCTTGTGTAGCTTATACGTAAATCCTGCACTGCCTGGAGCACTTTACACTTTGAGTGACTAAGCATTTCAAGCTGTATAGTTGTATGAGATTGTGCCCGCTAAATGAATGTTGTTGTTGTTGGCACAGTTCACCACAGACCACCGCACCGGCGGGTATAGAAGGAGAGCTGCTTGCTTTGTGATGTATGATGAGAAGGCTCATGTTCTTTTCATTGCACAAGGTCACGCATCTTCAAGTGGTACACAATGTTTTGCATATTTCTTCCATTTCAAAATAGTTTTTCATTTTTAAACAAGCTGAACAAATCCCAATAGCTGGCTCAATGTGTAAATGAATACATGCCAATATTGATAAAAAAAAGAATATTATTTTTTCATTTTCAAACAATACACTACTGTTATTCAATACATTTCTCGGATTTTTACTTGCATTATGAGATTTGCTATCT
This sequence comes from Polypterus bichir lapradei, assembly GCA_026402145.1. NCBI lineage: Eukaryota > Metazoa > Chordata > Cladistia > Polypteriformes > Polypteridae > Polypterus > Polypterus bichir. Next base: position 52,224,981 of record JANRMT010062834.1, read on the forward strand.
ATTGTGGTCTTTGATAGCACACATATTGTTCAAAATGTCAAGTTCTAATTCACATTTATTAGCATGTCATGAAATGCCTTCTTGCATTCTAGTGACAGTAATGCAATACCAATAATAGACAATAAGTACAACATGATACACAGAATACAATGCTCTTATATAAATATATATATATAGCCGTGCAGTGGATTCAGGAGGTCTTCAGACCCCTTTGCATTCTGAACACCTTATTGTCATTTACATTTAAATTGAAATAGATACATTTGGAAATTTTGCCCATCCATCTACACTCGGTAGGCCATAATGACATAGGGTTTAGGGATATTTTCAGAAAGGTTTGCAAATTTCATTAAAAATCAGTCTCCTTACTATGGATGGTGCCACACATGTGTGCATGGGAGGCAGCTAAAGGGCTCGAAGGAAGGCAATTCCACACCAGACCAGGGGGTGGCGAGGTGCACTGATCCTTTCTCTTTTTTCCACTGCAGACCCGTTACGGGAAATTCCGCCTGACCTCCATGACGTCACTGAAAAAATAAATAAATCACTACTCTTTCGACAATGTGCATCTTAGCATTACCACGACCACTACAAGAGTACCTAGAAACGTAAATGATTCTGTCATCCCAACGGCTGAGACACTTACAGAAAGTCATAGGTGTCTGTTAATTGAAATCTACGATCCTCTCCTGAGTTTTTTGAATGTGAACTCTTTCAGGGCTGATGTTGACTTTTGTCAAAATTCAGGAGTAGAGGACAGTAATCACCTATAAACTGCAAGAAAACTCGCCCTTACGTTTTAGTTCAACTCTCTTTGCTAGAAGGAAAGTGGCATAGCTTTGCAGATTTAACCTCGATTGATTCCATACGCGTGCATGAATAGCGAAAAGCAAACAACCTCTAAAATGGCACCGACATCTGGCGAGAGACCAAAGCGAATGTGCAAAGCAAAATACTCCATGGACGTTTTACGTAATTTTGTTGAATAGGGCTCCGAGTTTGATGCAAGTGATCTGGAGATGGATATCGAAAACCAAAGTGAGGTACCAGCGTCATCTCAATTGGTCCCCAGCCAGGGGCGGCTCTAGGCTCGTGGAGCCCTGGGCAGAGAAAAAAAATCGGTGGCTCCTTCGCCCGCCAATGTCAATATGGTATCTTATGCACAGCGGATGGCCACGTCCGTAGCCGACTCGTGCTCATGACACAAGCGTTTAACTTTTGCCGAAATTTTTAGCTGTGTCGTTATTTTCTCTTTCTGTTTTATATTCGATGTATATTGGCGTGGCGGCCCCTGGCATTTGGCGGCCAAGTGCAGGTGCACAGTTTGCGCATGCCTAAGGCCCCCCCTGCCCCAGTTGATCGTGGTGCTGAACACTTTTATGTAGCTGATGCACCTACAGCAGCGTTTGCCTGGGAGGACCACCACTTATGATGACAAGAGGTACAAACCATATTGCATTACACTGCAACCGCCACCGCTACCCACCTGCTGTACAAAGACAGCCAGGCAGCTGTGCAATCCTGTTGACCAACGAGGTGCCCCCATGCAGCGACTGCCGCCAGAGATGCCAAACATGTGCCAACAGCAGCCACAGCACATAGCAACAGACGTTTTATGTGGACTTATATGTGAAACCGTTGCTTTGTGTGCTTTCCAGAAAACTTAGTTTTTTGGAAAAAATATTCAGCCCTCAAAGAGTTAAGGTTTATATTATGATGGCGGCACCACAGTATCAGATTTTCCACCTCTTTTTTGTTTATGGACTGACAATTGTTTAAAATGAGGCCTCTTAGTGTGATGTCATCTTGTAGCAGTCTAAATCGCTATGATGATGTGATGTTAGATACGAATTGCATGTCAACCCCAAACTGCCTTTGGACCCCTTCCTGCAGCGTAGACAGACTACACAGAAGGTAAAATTCCATCCATCCATCCATTATCCAACCTGCTACATCCCAACTACAGGGTCACGGGGGTCAGTTGGAGCCAATCCCA
>JANRMT010062834.1:52242226-52266276 GCA_026402145.1 Polypterus bichir lapradei
GAAAGAAAGAAAGAAAGAAAGAAAGAAAGAAAGAAAGAAAGAAAGAATCTGTGTTGCAGAGGCAGAACCTTATTAACCCAGATATGCTCTGGAGAGGAGAGGAATGAAGGTCAGTAGGACCACCAAGACAGAATACATGTGTGTGAATGAGAGGGAGGTCAGTGGAATGGTGAGGATGAGGGAGTAGAGGTGACGAAGGTGGATGAGTTTAAATACTTGGGGTCAACGGTACAGAGTAATGGGAGTGTGGAAGAGAAGTGAAAAAGAGTGCAGGCAGGATGGAGAAGAGTGTCAGGAGTGATTTGTGACAGACGGGTATCAGCAAGAGTGACAGGGAAGGTCTACAGGACGGTAGTGAGACCAGCTGTTTTATAGGGGCTGGAGACGGTGGCACAGGAGACAGAGCTGAAGGTGGAAGAGTTAAAGATGTTAAGATTTGCATTGGGTGTGACGAAGACGGACAGGATTAGAAATGAGGACATTAGAGGGTCAGCTCAGGTTGGGAGACAAAGTCAGAGAGGCAAGATTGCGTTGGTTTGGACATGTGCAGAGGAGAGATGAGGGGTATATTGGGAGAAGGATGCTAAGGATAGAGCTGTCAGGAAAGAGGAGAAGAGGAAGGCCTAAGAGGAGGTTTATGGATGTGGTGAGAGAGAACATGCAGGTGATGAGTGTGACAGAGCAAGATACAGAGGAGAGAAAGATATGGAAGAAGATGATCTGCTGTGGCAAACCCCTGATGGAAGCAGCCGAAAGAAGAAGAAGAAGAAGTTGCAGAATGTCATTATATTCCTTCAGGGTCTCCAGCATCCTTCCCCAGTTCCCAGTTACGTGCTCAGGCTGACTGGCAGCTGTGTCTGAGAGGACCTACCTGAATGCATAAATGTGTCCAGTGGTGAGCTGGCACCCCCTGCAGGTCTTCTCATTACCTTGCACTTATTGCTGGTTGGCTCGGCATTAACTCCTGGTGACCTTGACCATGCGCCAGCAGAGTCTGTACAATGGATTGATGGGTACATTTTTTATTGGACTAAATGAAACATTGAGATGAATAGACCAAGTGGCAACATCAAAAGTTAATCTGCTTTATTGAAATGTAATCCCTAATTTATGCAATCAATGCACACTACCCTGTCATTATTGAATTAGAGAGCTGAAAGTGCCCACGCCCTTCTAGCTCGTTCCGTTCAATATAATGCCTTGCAGTGAGATCATTTCCTCTCTCGCTGAATTGTCTACCAAGATAAGAGCCCCTGGAATGAATAATGAACTCGAGGGGTTTCCTTTACAAGGAAACAGGACACAATAATGCAGCCTAGTAAATAATGGCCCGGCTTGGAATATTATCTTACACCTGTGGAACAAAGCAAAATGTTTGGAAAGGTCAAAGCTTTTACATATGCAGCAATTCCTCATCTACTTTTCTGTTTAAATGAAATGGCAAATGTTGCATTTTGTTGTTCAGCAGGTATGAAATTCTGATCTGCTTTGTAGATTAGTGTCGTATACACACCTGAGTGTGCAAAGTAAAAATAATGAAATGTAGCGGGCCACATAGGGGGTTTTATTTGAATGTAAGTATGTCTTGTTGAGTGATTGTTAAATGTGAATAACACTGGTTACACGGATTCCTGTTTGTAAATTGGGATCAGTGCCTTTAAACAGGTGTGTACCGATGCGGAGGGGCTTGTGGGATTTGTAGTTTGTGGTTTGTATGCACTGCAGTGCAGTGAGGTTCATGGCTGGTGACTCCTTCAGAGTCAGATTTACAAATATACAGTCACATGAAAAAGTTTGGCAACCCCTCTTAATTTTTTGGATTTTTGTTTCTCATTGGCTGAGCTTTCAAAGTAGCAACTTCCTTTTAATATCTGACATGCCTTATGGACACAGTAGTAGTTCAGCAGTGACATTAAGTTTATTGTATTAACAGAAAATATGCAATTTGCATCATAACAAAATTAGACAGGTGCATAAATGTAGACACCCCAACAGAGATATGACATCAATACTTAGTTGAGCCTCCTTTTGCTCCTTTGATCCTCCAGAAGCTGTCCTCCTATAGCTATGGATGAGTGTCTGGATTCTGGATGGAGGTATTTGTGACCATTCTTCATACAAAATCTCTCCAGTTCAGTTCAATTTGATGGCTGCCAAGCATGAACAACCTGCTTCAAATCATCCCATAAAATTGATGATATTCAAGTCAGGGGACTGTGATGGCCTTTCCAGAACATTGTACTTCTCCCTCTGCATGAATGCCTTTATAGATTTTTAACTGTGTTTTGGGTCATTGTCTTGTTGGAATATCCAACCCCTGCGTAACTGCAACTTTGTGACTGATGCTTGAACATTATCCTGAAGAATTTGTTAATATTGGATTGAATTCATCCGACCCTCGACTTTAACAAGGGCCCCAGTCCCTGAACGAGCCACACAGCCCCACAGCATGATAGACCTCCACCAAATTTGACAGGAGGTAGCAGGTGTTTTTCTTGAAATGCGGTGTTCTTCTTCCGCCATGCAAAGCGCTTTTTGTTCTGACCAAATAACTCCATTTTTGTCTCATCAGTCCAAAGCACTTTGTTCCAAAATGAATCTGGCATGTCTAAATGAGCATTGGCATACAAAAAGCGACTCTGTTTGTGACGTGAGTGCAGAAAGGGCTTCTTTCTCATCACCCTGCCATACAGATGTTCTTTGTGCAAATTGCGCTGAATTGTAGAACGATGTACAGATACACCATCTGCAGTGAGATGTTCTTGCAGGTCTTTGGAGGTGATCTGTGGGTTGTCTGTAACCATTCTCACAATCCTGCCTCTCATATGCCGCTCCTGTATTTTTCTTGGCCTGCCAGACCTGCTGGGTTTAACAGCAACTGTGCCTGTGGCCTTCCATTTCCTGATTCCATTCCTTACAGTTGAAACTGACAGTTTAAACCTCTGAGATGGCTTTTTATAGCCTTCCCCTAAACCAGGAGACTGAACAATCTTTGTTTTCAGATCTTTGGAGAGTTGCTTTGAGGATCCCATGCTGTCTGTCACTCTTCAGAGGAGAGTCAAAGGGAAGCACAACTTGCAATTGACCACCTTAAATACCTTTTATCACTCATGATTGGACACACCTGTCTATGAAGTTCAAGGGTTAACAAGCTCATCCAACCAAGTAATCAGCATTGAGCAGTGACAGGCATTCAAATCAGCAGAATGACAAGGGGACCCACATTTGTGCACAGCCAATTTTTCACATTTGATTTAATATCATACAACTAAATACTGCGTCACTAAAAATCTTTGTTCGGAAAACACCGCAGTACTCTGATGTTCTTAGGAAATGAAAGACACACCGCTGTTATCTTTATTGTTAAAAGGAGAGTCAATTATTATGCAGGCTGAGAGGGGTGCCCAAACTTTTTCATATGACTGTATGAACCCCAAAGATTCGCTTATTCACTATTCAATTGGCACATTGACTACTGGTTATGTTTCATATCTCATTCTTTACACACACACAGGTAAGGTTCATATTTGACTGAGAAAGAATGTTAAGTTTATAGCACTGCATTTGCTCCTCAACCTCCATATGTTTTAAATTTGCCGTTGCAATTCGACAATTCATACTCATTCAACACAAATGAAAGTACAGAGTGGTGTACAAAAAAAAGAAACGGATTTCAATTTTGACCTTAATTGAGTTATTTAGTTGTTTTTAAAAGCTTTAAATTCTGATGCTTTAATCAATTTTAATACAGACTGTTCAATAAAAGGATAACAAGAAAACAAAAGAATATTTTATTTAAGGTCGAAATTTAGTTTTTAAATATTGGATTGTTTTTTTTCTTGATTCCATTTCTTATAAAATTGAAAACCGTTTATTATCGTACCTTTATTTGTAAATGAAGTCTATGCGTCTATCCTTCTCCACGAAAATCTCCATCACTTTCTTGTAAAAGCCCTCCTTATTTTCCTTTAGTTTTAAAAATCTTAATCTTCCATTTTGGCAGTCAGTCAGAACAAAAAATAAAAATAAACGGAGCGCTGAAGTGTACTTTCTGTTGTCACTAACTTATCGGCGCCTCTGTGTAGAAGAACAGCAGCAACGAACACCTGTTGGGCTCACATTCACCCCCTTCAGGGAGGCATGGTACTGTCTGCCTCACCTTGTGCCTTTCACTGCAGTTTTACGTCCTATCAGCAAGAATAAATACGTCACACATATTCATTAAAGATATTAGTGCGTTCTTCACTTCCTTCCATCCTTTAGGATTAACAGTCAAGAATTTAGGCATGATTATTGACTCGGACCTAAATTTTAAATCACATATTAATCAGATTACTAGGACAACATTTTTTCACTTAAGAAACATAGCAAAAGTTAGACCCCTTATAACTTTGCAAGATGGTGAGAAATTAGTTCACACTTTTGTTTTCAGTTGGCTAGATTACTGTAACGCACTCCTTTCAGGACCACCCGAAAAAGACATCAACTGGTTACAGCGAGTGCAGAATGCAGCTGCTAGAATCTTAACTAGGAAAAGAAAATCCAAGCACATCATGCCAATCTTAGCATCGCTACACTGGTTACCTGTGCCATTTAGAATTGACTTCAAAATACTGCTTATGGTTTATAAAGCCTTAAATCATTTCACTCCATCCTATATCTCAGAATGCCTGTCACCTTACACTCCAAATCGTAACCTTAGATCTTCAACTGAGGGTCTCCTCAGAATTCCAAGATCTAAACTTAAAAGAAGTGGTGAGGCGGGCGGCCTTCTGCTGTTATGCACCTAAAATCTGGAATTGCTGACCGATAGAAATTCATCAGGCTAATATGGTGGAGCACTTTAAAACACTGATGAAAACATATTACTGTAACATGACTTTCTCATAGCTTCATCTTAGTTTAATCCTGATATTCTGTATATTCAATTAATTATCATTACACTGCACAATAAAGATTTTGCTTCTTGAACACTGTTGGGTGTTCTTTTAGATTTTTGGATGCTGATCACGAATATCACATTAAAATTTACCCATCACATGCCGTTTCAGAGAAATCTTCAGTTTTGCTGTAATTTTTTCTTATATTTGTATCCAAACATTTTCGCTCCCATAAGTGACTTATCAACAACAGTTTGTGCAGCCTCGGCATGTCCAGCCATGGAATCAGGGCAGGTTGGAAGCTGTTCTGTGGACGTTGACATCCTGGGAAAGTCTGAACGAGCTTGATGCTTTCTCAGCATGCTATAAAGGAGGCTTGCACACACCGATCCTGCTCATTTGGTTAATATAGATAGTCAATGTGTATGTTGAGTATCAGTATAGTAAAGTATAGTATCTGTAGCAATATAACAGTTAATAAGCTTGATGCTATAGACGTTTTGGTGTCTTGTCAATGTCGTAACAGCTGCGATACATTCTACTATATCTGTGGCAAATATACACTTTCACCTCAGAGATGTTGGATGACTACTCTTTTGAAGAAAGCTTATCAAAATTGGTGATCAATACAAGGAATGGGCACCTCACATTTGCTGTGTGACCTGTGCTGTCAGTCTGACAGCCTGGCTCAGAGGCGCTCGTAAGACGATGCCGTTTGTTGTTCCGGTGATATGGCAAGAACACAAAGACCATGTGACGGACTATTACTTCTGTTTGACTACTAATGTGTCTGGTTTCTCTGCCAAAAACAAGAAGTCAATTGAATATCCTAATCTGCCTTCAGCAATGAGACCCGTGCCACATGACGACAGTCTTCCACTTCCGAAACCACCAGAGGATTGGACCTTAGATGAACCAGATGAAGAAACTGCAATGCAGGTTAGTGACAGTGACATCGACCTGAATTTTGAACCTTGCTCATCAGGCCATCCACATCTGATAACACAGTAAGAATTGAACGATTTGGTCAGAGATTTGGGTCTGTCAACAGCAAAAGCCGAGCTGCTGGGTTTGAGACTGCAAGAATGGTGTTTGCTGTCACCAGGTATGAACATTTCTGTGTTTCGAGGCCGACATCATGATATAACCAAATTTTTTGCACAAGTCGACGGTCTCTGTTTCTGTTGTGACATTGAAGGATTGTTCACGGCCTTGGGTTGTGATCACAACCCGGAAAAGTGGCGTCTCTTCATTGATTTGTCAATGTTAAGCCTGAAAGCTGTTCTGCTACACAATGGCAACATTTCTTCTTCAGTACCTGTTGGCTATGCAGCACACATGAAAGAAACGCATGAGAATATTGAACTGTTGATAAAGCACGTCCAGTATAGCAGGTACAACTGGAATATCTGCGGAGATCTTAAAGTCGTTGCTCTGTAACTGGGACTGCAGCTTGGCTATACTGAGCAAGTACTGTTGTTTCATCAGTGAATGGGACAGTCGTGCTAAAGAGTTGCACTATTCTCTACAGAGCTGGCCAATCCGTACAAAGTTAGTTCCAGCAAAGATATTTTTGTCTCCTCTTACATAAAACTGGGACTCATTAAGAATTTCGTGAAAGCACTGAACAAGGAAGGCATAGGTTTTCGTTATTTAAGACAGATGTTCCCAAGAATAACTGACGCCAAGATCAAAGAGGGCATTTTTGTTGGCCCCCAGATCAGACATGTTATGAGTGACAAACGGTTGTAAAATCTGTTAGTTGGGCTGGAATAAATTGCCTGGAAAGCCTTTAAAGATGTTGTTGACAATTTTCTGGGCAATTACAGAGCCCCAAACTCCATTCAGCTTGTAGACAAACTTCTCAAAGCATACAAGACAATGACGTGCAGCATGTCACTCAAGATTCATTTCCTCCACTCACACTTGGACTTCTTCCCCGCAAATCTCCGTGCTGTCAGTGACAAACACGGTGAAAGGTTTCTCCAGGACATTGCTACGATGGAGAGACGATACCAGGGCAACTGGAATTCATCAAAGCTTGCTTACTACTGTTGGACACTGCAACGTGATACACCAGACATTGAATACAAAAAAAAATCAGGAGCAAAACACTCTTAATTCTGTTGAATTTAATAGCTTATGTGAAACATAAACGTGACCAAATACGTTATTGTCAGTAAACATGTAAATGTCTATTTCTCAGATTTCCTACGTGATTCGTAAAACCAAAACTATATTTGTGCATACCCTGTAGGTACCTGTCACAAGCAAGACTTTTCAAAAAAATTGTTGTGCATTGTTATCATTCATGGTGGCTCTGTAATCCGTACTAACCCCTACGTTCTCTTCGGTTCTTTTTCCGGTTTTCCGTGATGGTGATCTGCGCCCCCCCACCTGATCAAAGCACCGTGATGTTCCTCTGTTGATGGATTAAAGGCTAGAAGTCCACATGGCGCCCTTCCACAGGGGTTTGCTTCCTGTCTTGTGCCCTGTGTTGGTTGGGATTGCCTCCTGCAGACCCCCGTGACCCTGTAGTTAGGATATAGCAGGTTGGATAATGGATGGATGGAAGTCCACATGAACGTCATCATCAAGTTCTTCCATGTGAACCCTGAATATCCTGAGGACTGATTGAGGTTATTTATGTGAGGCAGAATGCCTAGAGGGGGCTGGTCAGGTGGTCTCATGGCCTTGGACCCCCTGCAGATTTTATTTTTTTCTCCAGCCGTCTGGAGTTTTTTTTTTTTTTTTTTTTTTTTTTCTGTCCTCCCTGGCCATCGGACCTTACTTTTATTCTGTTAATTAGTGTTATTTTAATTTTTGTTATTTTAATTCTAATTTATTTTGTCTTTTTTCTCTTTCTTCATCACGTAAAGCACTTTGAGCTCCATCATTTGTATGAAAATGTGCGATAGAAATAAATGTTGTTGTTGTCTCCTCATACAGAGAAGACTGATACTGGTGCAGCTGTGGCTTTCAAAATGGTTACAAATTGGTGAAAAGTCAAGGGTTTTAGGAATGGCAGGGTTGACAAGGGCTGACCATCAGAATGACATCTGGGCCCACCAACTTTGGAAATTGTGCTTGAACCAAAGCTAAAGAACTGGAAATATTTTCGCATATTAAGAGGGAATTGCCAGTGTTTGATCATAAATCTACTTTAAGCAAAAAAAATAAAAAAGAATAAAACTTCAACTTGAGAATTTGCTGCTCCACATTTTATTTTTCTTTCCAGAACAGGCTCACATTTAAGCGGCACTTCATAATGTATGAAATCTCGTTGAAGGGAAGCAGCTCAAAGTGGAACTCGTCACTGTGACATATTTAACAGCTGGTTTTCTTTTTCAGACTTGAGTAAATATAGCAAAGTATCAGGTTAAAGCTAAAAGGAAGGCCGCTGCCTGGCCTTGGCATTGAAGGAAAGCTGGTCACTGGACACCATGATAATTACGAGCTACCTGGGTGTTACGTTAAATTGAAAAGCTTTACTTTCTGTTATTCTTGCAGATCCCATTAGAAATATGCAGGAGCTGTTAGAGCGAGACGGAAAGGAGCAAACGCGAGAAAAGTCACAGCTCCACGAATTGTGATGCTTCGTGCCATCTGTTGGCCGCACATAAAGCGTGAAGTGTTTGAGGCACAAGTTTGTATTTTGTTTGTTTGTTATCTCATTTCGTATGTGTGGATTCATGTCAACTTTCTAGAAGGTCTTACTTTTCTGCTGTGTTAAACTTTTAAACCAACTGGGAAGACAATTCTTCTTATGTATTTATATCGTGAGGGATAGCCGGGACTATTCCTTTATCCTTAACCCTTAAACTGCCATATACTTGGGGGGTTAATGCACCCCCCTATGACACCAAATACTTTTTTTACTGCCCTTTTAAAGAAAATGCCACAATTCACTAAGAAAAAGTGAAACTTTAAGGGAACATGTTGATACGAAAAATACGCACTTTGAATGAAGGCTCTAGGAGTACAGGCAGTCCCCGGGTTAGGTACGAGATAGGGACTGTAGGTTTGTTCTTAAGTTAAATTTGTATGTAAGTCAGAACAGGTACACAAATTTAATAAATGCTATTGTTGACCGACTGTAACCAAGTGCTCTGCCAATGAATGATGGTGTTTCACGTCTCTCTGACCTTTTTATTATTTCTACTTTATTTTCAATGGTGATGGTTTTTTTCTTCTTTCCTGTCTCACCAGCACTTGCATCAGATTTGTGTCTCAGAGACATTGTTGAAGGGTGAAGACAAAAGGTTAAGATGAGCTCTTCTGCACAGCACTGTACACGCTATCACAGTAGGAAGGCACCTGTCGTCTGATGTACTGATAAGAGACAACTTCCTGCTATGTGCGTAACAGTACAAGCAGGCTTACTATTGAGAATGACTGGGGGTGGCGAGGGGGGATTCATCACCAGCCCACCACACAGTCACCTCCACTACAGTATGCTGCCTGCAGCGTCCGCCCACCGAGAACGAACACGGTGTGGCCAAAGTCGCGTAGTGAATCGCCCAACCCCAATTCAACATGCAGCCATCCGAGGCACACTACAATGCTACCCCTGCCACCCCGTTCACCCTGAATGGCCTCCGTTCAGCCACAACCAGGTCAGCGCTTGCAGCATTACTAGCCTTGTGTGCTGGACGGGCAATGAAACGCCCCCCTCCGCTCCATCCAGCCTGCGTCCAATCAGGAGCAGTAGCTGCGGCGGCATAGTGGGCGGGCAGCGAACCATCGTCCTGCACAACAGAGATAGCTGTGGCCCCGGTGACTATGGACCATGGGTCACCGCTTGCTGCCAGGAGCAACCTGAGGGACACTACACTGCGCGAGCAGCGAAATCGGCCCCCTCCAGCCATCGCTAGCAGCTTCCCCAGGCTAAAGATGATGGAGCGGCAATTACTGAGGCGCACGCGTCGCAGCTGTGGCTTCGTTCATAAGTCGAGGGTCGGATGTTAATAACCTGGGGAATACCTGTAATTAGGTTTATTGCAATCAACAATAATACGACTCAACCCAGTTAGGGCAAACTGAGCTGAGCCCCGAACAAGCTAAAAATCACAGTTTATATAATCATTTCTTATCATCTTGACCTCATTTGAAACAATGCCTTTGCTGTCTATTCTGACTCACTACTCCAGCTGGCTTCTCACGGGCCTTTCATGGCCACCAATATTTTCTGCATTTCGTCATTAGTATCATTCCTTACTTCCATTATTTCCTAACTGGCCTTCAAACAACAGGTGTTCCCCATTCCCCCTTGTCCATCCTCAGGTAGTTTCTGCACGTCATTCTCTTTCTGCTCTGTTTTTCCAAGTCACTCAATATTGGTGGTTTCGCTCTGAGCTTAACTAAAAAAGAAATACGACAAATGCCTGTATGTAATGATTTGCTTGACATATCTAATTCACACTTTAATTAAGTTTAATGTTTATAGAAGCTCTTAATTAGTCAGTCAGTCATTATCCAACCCACTATATCCCACGGAGGTCTGCTGGAGCCAGTCCCAGCCAACACAGGGCACAAGGCAGAAAACAAACCCTGGGCAGGGTGCCAGCCCACTGTAGGGCACACACACACCCACACACTAGGGATAATTTAGAATCGCCAATGCACCTAACCTTCATGTCTTTGAACTGTGGGAGGAAACCCACGCAGACACAGGGAGAACATGCAAACTCCACGCAGGGAGGACCCGGGAAGTGAACCCGGGTCTCCTAACTATGAGGCAGCAGTGCTACCTACTGCGCCACCATGCCACCTGCTCTTAATTAGTTTTATGTCTTTTTATGCTACTACATGACTAACGCAGCCAACACAGGGTGCAAGGCAGAAAACAAACCCTGTGCAGGGTGCCACCCCACCGCAGGGTGCACACACACACACCAAGCACACACTAGGGACAATTTCAAATCACCAATGCACCTAACCTGCATGTCTTTGGACTGTGGGAGGAAGCCCACGCAGACACGGGGAGGGCATGCAAACTCCACGCAGGGAGGTCCCGGGAAGCAAACACCCAGGTCTCCTTACTGCAAGACAGCAGCACTACCCACTGCGATGCCCGCTCTTAATTAGTTTTATGTCTATTTATGCTAAAAGATAGTTAGATAGATAGATAGATAGATAGATAGATACTTTATTAATCCCAAGGGGAAATTCACAATACATGACTAACACATATTTTTTTCATGCAAAGAGCATTACAATCACTGCAACACTGGTCATTTTACACACTGTCAATGAACTGTAAAAACTACAGCAACAATCTATTATGATACGACGTATTTACGGTGTGACTGATGCCATTGATGATGTTCAGTCAATCACTGAGCCAGCTGTGCTTGAACTGGCTGCACATAAGAACACACAGAGGCCAATGCTGATGCTCACTGGCTAGTCTAGTGCAGCGGCTGAATCCCAGGGACAGTGACGCTGCAGTGCTGCAGGGGGCACCAGTGGTCATGAGCTGGCTGCTCAACGAATGTATGGCACGGACTGATTAGATAGCTAATCAGTCCGTGCCATACATTTGTTGAGCAGCCAGCTCATGACCACTGGTGATTAGCTCCAGCGTTCTGGAAAATTGCACTGGGAACTGACTATAGCCGGTTGCGGAGTTCAATGAATGAATGTCGATGAATATACTCAACCACAGCATGCTGGCAAATTGCACTGGGAACCGACTACAGCCGGTTGTGGCGGTTTAAGGGTTAATATTCATTACTTTGTCCTTAATGGAAGGACAGGGGGAAATGGCTTATGAAGGGTGCTATCTCCCCCGAAACTGCTATTTGGCAGGCCTCCTAGGTTGCAGCAGCACCTCGAATTCCCACAGGGCTGTATGTGAATTGGTATTTGTTGACTCAGCCCTGTTGGGTTCTGGGGGTACCCCTAGGAGGTGCAGTAGGAACTGCTGAACCCTTTTGTACGGGACTCTCACCTTAACTAGAAGTACTCCCGGGCCACAATTACGCAACAGCAGAAGTACTCTCATGATTCTGAATATAAACAACGACATCTCATTCAGGGAGCCAGAGCCAGAAGGATGAGGAGGAGTGGAGAAGGAAGCTGCGACTGTCTGGGAGACACGACTTGCGCTAATAATCTTTATTGGAACTGGCTTGTGCTGTAGCACTTGTGCTTTGTGCTTTATCCTTTGCTTGGAGTTGGGAAACAACTGGGAAGAGTTTTCCACTGGAAGAAGTAAAATTCCTGTTTCGTGCCGCACTTGTGCCCATGTCTGCTGGGTCGGGTGGTGGGGAGATGGAACACATGATAGGTTATAATCTACAGGTGTCCTGCAGAAATTAAAGTAAGTGAAGCCTTGCAAGTTGAAGCAAACAATTTGCACTGGTGTCCCAACTTGTGTCGATTACTTCCAAACCCTCTGTCTGTTTTAACACAGAGTTAGTGCGGACTGTGTTACTACACCCTCTGAGGTACTGCATAGACAATATTCCAATGTCAATGTCAACTTTATTTATATAGCACAGGGGTCCTCAATCATAGTCCTGGAGGGCCGCAGTGGCTGCAGGTTTTTGCTTAATTAGAAAGTAATACAGTGATCCCTCGCTATATCACGCTTCGACTTTCGCGGCTTCACTCTATCACGATTTTTTCTCATACACGCTTACGTCACTACGCATGCGCTTTCTGAGAACTTTTATCTAAGCCCCACGATGGCTCCTAAACGTGCTGCTTTTTCTAAGCCTTCTGACAATAAAACTAAGTGCCGGAGGAAGATGCTTGCTATCCAGGAGAAGGTGAAACTCTTGGATATGATCAAAGATGGCAATACCCTACAACAGCCTCCTCACGCATATGAAAAGACAGCGCCAGCAACTGCCTATCAAGATGTTCTTCAGCCGCGCACCCAGATACCCACTGCCTACTCCTAGTACTCCTTCAGCGGAAGAAGACAACGATGCACCTGCTGAAGATACTGCACCACCTGAAGACTCTCCTACTGAGGTTGTGCCTTCATAGGTTAGTGGTTGTGTGTAAGAACTGTGTGTGTGTGTAATTAAATGTACAGTACAATAATCTACTATATAAAAGCGGGCCGGGATTGTCCTTCCGTCCCGTGAGTGCAAAGCGTAGCGGTATTCCGCTTATCACAGACTTACTACTTGCGGCTTGCGGTACGAAGCGACGCGATGTGAGCAGAGTTCTGCTGCTCCCATCGTCCCCTTGCTTTTTTGCGCGATGCGCTGAAAAAATAGACAAAATTAAGTCTCTGGAAATAATTAATGTTGATGGAGTACAAATGCCTCACCGCATAGTAAATATCAGGGGAGATGGTGCTTGCTTATTCTCATCTATAGCTTATTTAGTGCATGAAACTCCGTCTTTAGCGGTACAGATTCGGGCTGACATTGTACGACTTTAGACAGGCACTCGAGGGGATAAAAAAAACTTAGGTTTTCGGGAGATGTTATGAATGGGCACTTTAATGTTCTCATTCCCTACACTTACATGCCTGATGTACACATGGAGCGCACACAAATTGAAGATAAAAGTCGGTCGCCTTAAAAGGCGGGTGAGCCTAGTAATAATATATTTGTAATGTCTAATATGTCTTATTTTCTCTTATTTTGTCTAATATATTGGGTAATACGAGTGTAATGGTGACTAAAGTGTGTTATTTCATGTCTAGACGGCTCTAATAATGTTAAAAAACGTATTTAGAAGGTCGTAAACAGGTTTTCTATACTCTAACTGCAAAAATATTCGATTTATTAATAAAGAATCCTACTTCGCGAAAATTCATTTATCACGGTAGAGTCTGGAACGGATTAACCGTGATAAACGAGGGTTCACTGTACTTGCCAATAATTTAATTTCATGGCTTGTTAGTGCTTTAACTCTGCTATGTCAGGTAATTCTCATATCCTAGATATTCCTCCCCTTCATCCAAATGATTTGAAGGCTAAAATGGATGAATAATTCTCAGTCCTTCACGTTTTTCTCTTCACTTTCCTTCCAAGTATTTAATTAAACCCAATAGTGCACAATAAATACACACAGAGGTGTAAATGGAAACAAGCTAAATGAAGAAATGCTGGTCTCTTTTGTCATTTGCATGTTATTGCTAATTAGGAGCAATTAAAAACCAAGAATACAGCTGTTTAAGACTAAAGTAAGCAATAAGGGTTCAAAACCTTAACTAGCGAGACAACTAAAGCGAAGCAGAAGCGTTACTTGAGCAATAAGTGCTTCTTGTTAAGCAATTGGGTTGGAGAAAAAACCTGCTGCCACTGCGGCCCTCCAGGACCGTGACTGAGGACCCCTGATATAGCACATTTAAAACAACATAGGAATGCTGTGGCCAAAGTGCTTTACAATAGTAGAATAAAAGAAAAACATACAATTAACATGAATAACATAAATAGAAATAGAATATATGAACATAAATAAAATAAATAATAAATATAAGTAATGTTACATAATCACAATGAGGAAACCCTCACTATTACTAAAGGTCACGGAATGCAAGTGAATAGAAATGAGTCTTTAATCTCGTTTTGAATTGCCGACGACTCCTTTATGTGACGAGGTAAAGAGTTCCACAGGCGAAGAGCAGCAGCTGCCAAAGTCCTGTCTGTCCCCCTTAGTTTGACACTCGGTACGAGGGACAACAAGAGACAACTGACCAGAAGATCTAAGCACTCTGGATGGCTGGTGTAAAACACACAATTCAGATAGATAGGCAGGAGCAAGACAATGTGAAGATTTAAAAACTAGCAACAAGATTTTTAAATCAGTTCGAAAACTGACAGGCAGCCAGTGCAAAGAAGCTAATATTGGAGAAACAGAGTCAGACTTCCTTGCTTCAACCAGAAAGTGAGCGGCAGCATTCTGGACCAACTGTAACCTGCATATCAGAGATTTGCTAATCCCAGAATACAGCGAGTTTCAGTAATCGAGGCGAGAGAAGATAAAAGCATGAGTTGCTTTCTCAAGGTCCCTAGAAGATAAAAAAGGCTTGGTCTTACCTAATAGACGAAGCTGGAAAAAGCAACTCTTGACCACAGAATTAACTTGTTTCTCAAAAGAGAGGTTACTATCAAAAGTAACACCAAGATTGCGGACTTGAGGTTTGCAAAAGACAGAGAAAGTGCCGAGAAGTCCAAGACCAATGTGGACTTTAGCTGATGGACCCGCTATAAGCACCTCCGTTTTATTTTGATTCAGATCAAGAAAATCATTAGCCATGCAAGAGGCCACTGGGAAAAAGATCTCTTAATCAGTATATCAGAAAAGGAGTGGAAAACAGCAATGCAGAGAATTCACTTGAGCTCCATATGCGCAAAGCATACAATTATTCAACTCAAAATAATATATCGAGCACATCTGTCTCATCTAAAACTCTCCAAAATGTTTCCATGGCGAGATCCAACCTGCGAACGCTGCAATCAAGTCCCAGCCTCACTGGGTCACATGTTTTGGGCCTGCACCAAATTAACATCATTTTGGACCAGAATTTTTAATTACCTTTCAGACAGCCTTGGTTTCACAATCCCTGCTAACCCAGTAACAGCTGTGTTTGGGGTCCTTCCAGATGTGTTTAAAGTGGAAAAGGACAAACAAACTGTGATTGCATTCACTACACTTTTGGCACGCAGGCTTATTTTGCTAAACTGGAAGAATCCTAACTCTCCTCTTTTAAGTCAGTGGGAAACCGATGTTTTATACTATTTGAAATTGGAAAAAATCAAATACTCACCTAGAGGCTCTGTACAGATTTTTTTTCAAAACATGGCAGGATCTAATCAGTAATATTTTAGAATAAGCTTTTAAAGCACCGAGGAAGCAGTTATTTCCACATTTCTTTTTCTTCTCTATTCATCTCTATTGCTTATCAAACTCATCAATTTAGGTATGTGTACAAGCGCTAAGTTTTACTCCGTTGGCCATGCTCTCTCTCTCAGGGGTGGAAGTCAACTTGTTCTCAATCCTACTTTTTGTAAAAATTGATTGATTTGTATGGAATGATTACAATAAAATTAATAAAAATAAAAAAAAAATTATTAGCCATCCAGGATCTTAGTTCATACAGACAGTTGTGCAGTTGATTTATTGCAGAGTTGCAGACGGGAATATAAAGCTGAGTATCATCAGCACACAGGGCCGGATTAAGATGAAATTGGGCCTGAAGCTGCAGCAAAAAAAAGGCCTATTTTTTCTCGCCATTGGTGCATTCGACACTCACCGTACATGCACACTCAGACCGACCAAGGAGCCTTAATTGCTTGCAACGCAACCAGACAGCCTTTATTGAACATGAATAATAATAACGACGTAATATCGTAACAACTCTAGATTAACATCAAACTATGTAACATCAACGTTCAACAGCAATTGTCTGAAAAGTGCACTTAATGCAGAAAAGCTAACAATGAAATACACAAAATTTCGCAATTCTCTTACGAAACAGAGTAAGAAAAATGAATTTGCAGAGACATTGGGTCAAAGTGACTCAGTTCAGGCTCTTGAGGGTAAAAATTTGTCCACGATTTAAATTTCATAATAGACCAGAATCCTGTCGAGGATTTTAAAAATTCTAAACATCCATGCCGGGCCCACGAGCCGGCTTTTAGTTTTACCTTTACAGATAACCATTTAAATAGTCATCGATTTTTACTGTACAACTAACTTTCAAGATGAAAAATTGACTACGTGGCACTTACCGAACAATAATAAAGTGGCAAGAATCCCCAAAATATTGCAAAAAACGCAGCTAAATTACTAAGTAAACTGTTTAACGTAAAATTGATAGCATTAACTTGAAATCTTCGGTTAACAATAAACACAACGACATTATAGTTATGTCACAGCGCAAAGAACAATAGTAACTGTTGTCACACATGTGCGAATAGGGGGACGTTGTGTGGACCAAGTAAAGGTAATTCCACGCCAGGCCAGGGGAGGGCGGGGTGCATTAAACCTTCTCCTGCTATCTCTACAGACCAACCGCAGGAAAACCTATCTGAATCAAGAACATCACTTCCAGTTCCGGCACCCAGAAGATTGTTACTTCCTGTCCCGGTTCCCAGGCTGATGTCAGAGAAACATCACTACCGGTCAACCTACATCACTTCCAGTTAACAGACATCACTTCCTGTCTGACCATTTAAAACCGCCATCTTTTCCAACCTTCAGCAGTTCTGTCTTGGACTCTCTACAGTCAACTTCATTGTTGCTTAAAAATTCAATACCTTTGCAGCTAGGAATATTATACGGGTGGCTTCCCCAAACCTTTTTACGTGTGTCAAGTCTCTTCATTTCACACTGTATAATAAGTAATGCTGTGTCTAGGCATCCAAAAGTCGGACTCCAAATTTCATTCTAAGAATTATTTTGAGGTTAATATAGCAAAGGAAAACTGTTCAGCTTCCTGAAAATTCTCGTCTGTTTTCATCTGGGCCTATTTCAGGAATGGGCCTAATGCTGCAGCATCAATAGCACCCACCTTAATCTGGCCCTGTCAGCATAGCAGTGAAAAGAAATGTTAAATTTCCTAAAAATAGCTCCAATAGGCTGAAGGTATATCCTTCTATATACAAAGCCGTCGGGATTGTCCTTCCGTCCCGTGAGTGCTACGCAGGCGCGGAGTTTCACACACGCCCCGTCCATTTTGCAATGCACAATGGGATTTGTAGTTTCGTTTTTCCAGGTAACAGATGATTTTCTACTCCAGACTATGCGATATCTTCTTCTTCTTTCATACTATATAAAAGCGGTCGGGATTGTCCTTCCGTCCCGTGAGTGGAAAGCGTAGCGGTATTCCGCTTATCACAGACTTACTACTTGCAGCTTGCGGTACGAAGCTACATGATGTGAGCAGAGTTCTGGTGCTCCCATCGTTCCCTTGCTTTTGTGCGCGATGCACTGGAAAAATAGACAAAATTATGTCTCTGGAAATAATTAATGTTGATGGAGTACAAATGCCTCACCACGTAGTAAATATCAGGGGGGCTCAAAAGGGCGACCTCAATATAGAAAAAAAGTTTAAATTTCATCACAAAAATAACAGAAACTACGAGTGTTAAAGTAATACCGCTCAAATGCAATATAACCAAATTAATGAGTTTGTATAAAATATCAAATTGATCTACATATTGAATTGCCTTAAGAAGTGGTCAACTTAAAAGTTGGTCGCCTTAAAAGGCGGGTCAGCCTAGTAGAGAATAAAAAAGGACCCAAAATGGATCCCTGAGGAACACAACATTTAAGAGGAGAAGTAGATAAAAAAGAGGAATTTAAAGTCACTGAAAAGTGTCTACCAGTTAGATATGACCTGAACCAGTTAAGAGCAGCCCCTTTAAGCCCAACAAGATGTTCAAGCCGCATCAGCAATGTCTCATGGTCAACAGTGTCAAAGGCAGAGGATAGGTCAAGGAGGACAAGGACTGCAGCGTCACCTGAGTCAGTAATAATAGAGATGTCACTGAATACTTTAAGGAGGGCCATCTCAACACCATGATAACGCCTAAAGCCAGATTGGTAGATCTGAATTATTGGAGTTAATTGATTATAAATAATTCTTTCTAATATTTTAACCAGAAATGGCAATTGGGAAATCGGGCGAAAATTGGCTAAAACTCCAGGATCTAATTCTGCCAATGATAATGGCAATTAACAAGTGTAATGAGACAGAGCATTATTACCGTTAGAAGTGTGGGCCTTTCGTTTAGAGAAAACGCAAAAAAATTCAAAGTGTCAGTGAGGGTTGGTGAGTCCAGTGGTCTCCTACACAATCTAAAGGCAATTGGAAACTGAAAAAAACTTTGATAGGAAGAGACCTGGCAGAGCTAAAGTCACAATCCAATCAGAAGACAAGTTTCTGAGTTGATCAAAGGCGTCTCACAGCACAACAGCGTCAAGCACATCTTAACAGTGCAGGTCAAAAAAAGCAAGTGTCAGTTTGTACTGTGAAGAGGAGACTTTGTGCTGCGGGCTTGACAGGGCGAGTGGCAGGAAGAAAGGACAAAATAGGGCCTTGAAGTCTTATGGACCGATGCATCCAAATTCGAGTTGGTGATGGTGATGGATCTTCAGTGTGTGACACCAACTGTCAAACATGGAGGAAAGAGTGTGATGGTCTGGGGTTCTTTTGCTGGAGGCAGAGTTGGTGACTTGCACAGATTGACTGGTTAAATAACATTTTGTACACTTAATTATCCAACCATCCATTATCCAACCCGTTATATCCCAACTATAGGGTCACGGGGGTCTGCTGGAGCCAATCTCAGCCAACACAAGGCGTAAGGCAGGAAACAAACCCCGGGCAGGGTGCCAGTTCACCGCAGACACTTAATTATTCCTTGACTTATGATTTTTTATGTGCCATTGTTCTATTCCAGTGTAATATTGTCCAAGTAGTACTTCAGAGGGTGTAGTAACACAGCCTGTTCCAACTCTGCTTTAAGACAGGCAGAGGGGTTGAAAGTAATCAAAAGAAATTGGGACACCTGTGCAAATTGTTTGCTTTGACTTGCAAGGCTTCATTTACTTTATTTGTAGCAGAACATCTTTAGGTTAGTTGTTCTCTGAAGAAGGCCTATTTGTAATATCCTGAAATTTCCTTTTTTTCAGTTTTCTCTGACCTAAACTTTAAATTTAAACCTCTGGCAGTTTATTGCTTACCTTTCTACCATTTTATTTCATTCATTGCATTTCAGCTGCTTATATTTAAAGAACCCGGATAGGATGTCTCAAACGTATGGTTGCGAGACATGGACGCTGTCCAGTGACCTGAGATAAGGACTGGACTCCTTCAGTACTGTATCTCATCAGAGAATCCTTAGGTGCCACTGGTTTGACTTTGTGTTGCTAATGGAGTCCCGAATGAGGCACATGACTGGCATTGTGAGGGAGCGTCAGTTACGGCACTACGGCCATGTTTCACAATTAGCCGAGGGTGCTCCGGCTCGCAGGACCCTCATTGTTGAAGATCAGAGTGAGTGGACCAGGCCAAGGGGACGTCCATGTTAACACCTGGCTGCGACAGATAGAGGGTGGGACTGGACCATGTGTCTGTCTGGGGGGTTGCCAACCGGGTCCCTGAGCTGTTTCATTGTGTGGGGGGTACGGTGACATGCTGTACCAGTGCATGCTCCCCAACCTAACCTGACCTGATATTTAAAGAAAATCTGAAAACATGGAGGTGTTGTAAAACTTTTGACCGGTAGTGTATCCATCCATCCAGTATCTTATCCCACTAATCCAGGGCAGGGCTTCGAGGCAGCCAGAGTCTATCCCAGCAATCATCAGGCATAACAACAACATTTATTTCTAGAGCACATTTTCATACAAATAATGGAGCTCAAAGTGCTTTACATGATGAAGAAAGAGAAAAAACACAAAGTAAGAATTAAAATCAGAGAATGCTAATTAACATAGCATAAAAGTAAGGTCTGATGGCCAGGGAGGACAGAAAAAACAAGCAAAAAAAAACTCCAGATGGCTGGAGAAAAAATAAAATCTGCAGGGGTACCAAGGCCAGGAGACCACCTGACCAGCTCCCTCTGGACATTCTACCTAACATAAATGATCAGTCCTCATTGTATTCAGGGTTCTCATGGAAGGACTTGATGATGACGGTCACGTGGACTTTTGGCCTTTAATCCATCAATGTAGGGACATCATGGTGCTTTGATTAGGTGGTGATGGTGCAGGTCGCCACCACAGAAAACAGGAAAAAGAACAGAATATAAGGCAGGAACGGTGACTGGAAAGTCACACCATTTATTTAGTTCAAATGCATATTTTGCAGTTCATTTTCTTGTGCCATTTCTTTCAACCTCACAATGACCGCGTCATATCGGCTCCAGCCCAGAGTGTTAGCAAGAGTGAAACTGCGAGTGAAGCAGGCAAGGAGTATTTGTGGATTCCCGGAGGAGCACTGGAGCCAAATATGGCCTTTTCATCCAAACTGTCAACTTCAGCTCCTCCCGTGAGTCTGCCACACCATCTCCTAATGGACTCACACCTCCACCTATGTAGATCGGGGAAGATCAAAACACACTCTCCAAGCTGAAGGTAATGATCGCTGAACTCTGGGAAAACATAAATGATATTAAACGAGATGTAAAGAAGAACAATAGAGAAATAAAGAATCAAATAAAGGTCCTAAATGAGAAAAATGAGAGACTGCATCAGGATATGAAAGACCTGGAGCAACGTTCAAGTACTGAGTTTACAACAACCTTTACAAAGGCGTCATTTTGCTTGACTTCTCACTGCATTCGTTCAACAACCTTTATGGAAATGCTACAAAACATTGATGGAAATATACAGGAAAATACAAGTAAGCTAGAGAGCAAAATTAAAGTACTTGCCGCTCAGCTTCAAGATGTTTGGCAAATACGTTTACGACCCGTATTTAAACAGTTGAACAATCGACTTCCGCCATCGATAAAATAGCAGCGGCAGCAAAATCAGAATACAAAGTTCTCACTGACAAACTGACAGTTCTGCAAGACAGATTATGGATGGAGCAACATCAGAACTGAAGGTCTTCCTGAAAAACGGCAAAGGCCAAACCAGTGAAATTCACAGCTGAACTTTTCTCTAAAATAACAGGAGATGACTTTAAATCGGACATCGAGATCTCTGCTGCTTACCATAACTACAAGCCAAACAAAATTTCATGTCCCTTCTCAGGCAGAAAGATGAGATTATATCTGAAAATATCCACATTCACAATTTCCCAGATTTCTCCCTTGCAATAGCTACTAAATGCTGTGAGAGATGGCTGGCAGCTTATCCTGGCCAACACAGCCAGGCAGCTAAATGGAGTCCTCACTGCAGCATAGGGGTGCCCCAGATTCCCGCAGGGCATCATGGGAGATGGAGTTTGACTTCACAGCCCTGCTGGGTGGCCGTGGGTGCCATCGGGTGATGATGCAGGGAGAAGCAGGGATTTTTATTTTCCCTATAGCCCAGAAAACAAACGAAAAATATGTGTTCATCTCACCCAGAACTGCTATGAAATCACATGGACAGAAGGACAGAAGCACTTCCGGGTCAAGGACTATTTAAAGGGCTGGTGCAGACCCAGCGAGCTGAGCCGCAATTGGGCGGTAGTGTGACGGAGCTGCTGGGGGGAGAGGAGGATTTATTGCATTTGTGATTATTGATTTATTGTTTATGTTGCTGTTAGTGGTGTCTACTATGGCACAATATCGAAAAGAAGAAATTAAAATATTTCTAAGTGCTTTTACTTGGTGTTTTATATGTTTGTCTGCGGGGTTTGAGGAGCGACAGTGCCCTCTAGTGTCACAACATGTTGCATTCTACAGCATTAAACAGCGCCTACGTAGAGCTGACATGAGTTATAACCTCTTGTACCCGGCCAAACTGAAAGTGGTTATTAAAGATCAGTTTTACATTTGTAGTTCTCTCGACAAAGCAGATAAAAAGCTGTGAAGAATGATCCCAACTTTCTTTTCAAACGCACGATCATGAGTCACACCATGTTGGATTTATTAAAGGCAGACACCTAACTTCAAACCTTTGACATTTGTTTAATATAATATATACACCAATTATATCTAACACTCCAGAGATCTTATTATCTTTATTATCTATTATCTTTTTAGCATATGATATGGTTGAATGAGATTGCCTATTTGCCATATTGCATAAATTTGGGTTTGGCCCAAACATATGTGCATAGATCAAACTACTTTATACAAGTCAAGAAGCATCAATTTGTATTCACAACATTATTTCAGATAACTAGAAACCAGAATGTGGTACTCGACTAGGCTGCCCCTTGTCACCTTGGCTGTTTGCAGTTGCCATTGAACCATTGGCTGTACACTTTGAAAAGCATCAGAGATACAGGGGATTCTCAGAGAAGGACTTGACAAGAAAATACCACTATATGCAGATGATATGGTATATCGGACCCACTAAATTCTGTGCCAGCAGTCCTATAAGCATTAGCATATATACTAGAAAAAGCAGTCGCCAATCAGCTTCAGTCACACCTTACGCATCACAATCAACTTGAAAAATTCCAGTCTGGTTTCCGCACTTGTCATAGTACAGAATCGGCACTAACGCATGTTGTAAATGATGTTGGGCACTTTGCTCGCTTGGTTTAGTTCTTATTTATCAAATCGATTCCAATATGTACAGGAATGTGCTGACAGGACTCCATCATTACACACAGAAGTTGAATATGGTGTCCCGCAGGGCTCAGTACTTGGACCGTCACTGTTTTCACTTTACAGGCTTCCACTGGGATTTCTCATTAGGAAACATCACGTTCATTTTCACTCATATGCAGATGACACCCAGTTATACTTTTCTTTTAGATCAAATGAAGTTTCTCCAATGTTATCTTTATTTAGTTGTGTTAGTAAATTGAAGGAGTGGATGGATGAGAACTACTTGTCCTTAAACACAGAGATGTTAATTGTTGTATGGAGTGATGCTGATCACAGCAATATTTTGTTGTCATTTAACTCAGTTGGAATCTCCATTAATTTTACTGAATCAGCCCGCAATCTCGGAGTTATCTTTAACTCTAGCATGTCATTTAAATCGCACATTACAAAGTTGTCCAAATCAGGTTTCTTCCATCTTAAAAATGTTGGGAAATTAAGGCGCTTTCTAAATAAACAGGATTCTGAGAAATTAATTTATGTATTTATTTCTAGTAGGATTGACTACTGCAATGCTGTGTTCACTGGCTGTTCAAACTGTTCTTTATACAGCCTCCAGTTAATCCAAACTGCTGCTGCAAGAATTATTACAAGAACAAGAAAATACGAACACACAACTCCAGTTCTTAAATCCTTACACTGGCTACCGGTTAAGTTTAGGGCAGATTTCAAAATCCTCCTTTTAACATATAAAGCCTTAAATGGCCAAGGTCCGGCTTACTTGTCTGAACTTATCATGACTTACAAACCTGAGCGCACATTAAGATCACATTGTGACTCTTCAATTCCACCCAGGGGGGTAAACGTTAACATTATACAAAGTTATTGTCTGTTATACCTGCATCGTTATCACTCTTTAATTTAATATTGTTTTTTATCAGTATGCTGCTGCTGGAATATGTAAATTTCCCCTTGGGGATTAATAAAGTATCTATCTATCTATCTATCTATCTATCTATCTATCTATCTATCTATCTAT
>JANRMT010062834.1:52271393-52283396 GCA_026402145.1 Polypterus bichir lapradei
AAGGCACTATATGATAGATAGATAGATAGATAGATAGATAGATAGATGTGAAAGGCACTATATGATAGATAGATAGATATGAAAGGCACTATATGATAGATAGATAGATAGATAGATAGATATGAAAGGCACTATATAATAGATAGATAGATAGATGTGAAAGGCACTATATGATAGATAGATAGATATGAAAGGCACTCTATAATAGATAGATAGATAGATAGATAGATAGATGTGAAATGCACTATATGATAGATAGATAGATAGATAGATAGATAGATAGATAGATATGAAAGGCACTATATAATAGATAAATAGATAGATGTGAAAGGCACTATATGATAGATAGATAGATATGAAAGGCACTATATAATAGATAGATAGATAGATGTGAAAGGCACTATATGATAGATAGATAGATATGAAAGGCACTCTATAATAGATAGATAGATAGATAGATGTGAAATGCACTATATGATAGATAGATAGATAGATATGAAAGGCACTATATAATAGATAAATAGATAGATGTGAAAGGCACTATATGATAGATAGATAGATATGAAAGGCACTATATGATTGCTAGATAGATAGATATGAAAGGCACTATATAATAGATAGATAGATAAATAGATAGATGTGAATGGCACTATATGATAGATAGATAGATATGAAAGGCACTATATGATAGATAGATAGATATGAAAGGCACTATATGATAGATAGATAGATAGATAGATAGATAGATATTAAAGGCACTATATAATAGATAGATAGATAGATAGATAGATATGAAAGGCACTATATGATAGATAGATAGATAGATAGATAGATAGATAGATAGATGCTTTATTAATCCCCAAGGGGAAATTCTCATACTCCAGCAGCAGCATACTGATAAAGAACAATATTAAATTAAAGAGTGATAACAATGCAGGTATAACAGACAGTGACTTTGTATAATGTTAACGTTTACCCCCCCTGGTGGAATTGAAGAGTCGCATAGTGTGGGGTCTCCTCAGTCTGTCAGTGGAGCAGGACGGTGACAGCAGTCTGTCGCTGAAGCTGCTCCTCTGTCTGGAGATGATCCTGTTCAGTGGATGCAGTGGATTCTCCATGATTGACAGGAGCCTGCTCAGCGCCCGTCGCTCTGCCACGGATGTCAAACTGTCCAGCTCCGTGCCTACAATAGAGCCTGCCTTCCTCATCAGTTTGTCCAGGCGTGAGGCATCCTTCTTCTTTATGCTGCCTCCCCAGCACACCACCACGTAGAAGAGGGCGCTCGCCACAACCGTCTGATAGAACATCAGCAGCATCTTATTGCAGATGTTGAAGGACACCAGCCTTCTAATGAAGTATAGTCGGCTCTGTCCTCTCTTGCACAGATCATCAGTATTGGCAGTCCAGTCCAGTTTATCATCCAGCTGCACCCCCAGGTATTTATAGGTCTGCACCCTCTGCACAGTCACCTCTGATGATCACGGGGTCCATGAGGGGCCTGGGCCTCCTAAAATCCACCACCAGCTCCTTGGTTTTGCTGGTGTTCAAGTGTATGAGGTTGATTAGCATGGTCCATATAGGGTTATTTTAGGGTGGAACTGTGCGGGGTTGTGATTCCTTCACGAATGCATGATTACAAGATGATTGTGATTTCTAAACAGTAAATTGTGTGGAAATGTGCATATACCATATTTTATAAATTTTTTGTTTTTTTTGGCATACACATATTTTCACATTTTATAAATGAGGTCCCAGGACTGGTTTCTGTCTTGCGCTCTGTGCTGCTGGATCTGGACTAAATCAGATCACTAATGGATGGTTGATTACATCATTTGAATATTTTCACCAAAATGACCACACATTATTTTGACTTCCCTCCAGTCCTTTTGAAAAATATTAATTATCGTGTGTAACACACTAGTGTATTTTGCGCGGTGGCACATCGTTCGAAGTGACAGACAACTTGCCACTGTGCAATAGACAGCCCAGAAAAAAGGCAAGTTAAGACAGATAAAATGAATTAGCTCTCTAAGCGCCATGTCCCTGAAGTTATATTTCTTGTCCTGATTTGCTTTGAGCATTTCCTTCATTTCAGAATTAAAAAAAGAAAAAAAAAACATGCGGCTTCAGTCGTGCCCTCAAGAGAAAAAGGAAAAAGTTGATTACATTTTCGCTAATTTATTTTACATGGAATTATCAGCTTTTCAGCTGGTGACATTTTGACCCGTGTTTATTTATCTTTTCTTGAAAGCTGCCACTTTATTGCGGCGTTTACCAAACCTCAAGGGAACGATCGGACTAACTTTTGGAGCCATTAGTCTTACACAAAAGGTACCTTTTATCAAGTTAAAGTGGGGTCCTGACAGGTCTAACTCTCCTCCGTGAATGCCGAAGGGGGTTGTTCAGGGTACTGCAGGCACCCCTGCCGATTGCAAAAAAGGCAAGTAAGTGTTGCTGCAGTGGCATCCCAGCGTTTCAAAAGAGGTAATGGTGGCACTGAATCTCCTCTGTAAGTGGTGAGGAAAATATAATGAGGCCCTGCAGCGCCCGGTTTAATGGAAAAATGGGCTGTCAGGGCACCACATGCAGTGCCCCTATAATGTTGGGGACAAACGCACATTTTTCCTTAAATACCCCCAGACTCTGCTCCACCGTTTAAAATTACAAATCAAACAACTCAGAAAGAGATTAAAGTTTTCTTTCTTTCTTTCTCTTTCTTTCTTTCTTTCTTTCTTTCTTTCTTTCTTTCTTTCTTTCTTTTTTTCTTTCTTTCTTTCTTTCTTTCTTTATGTGATGATGCTTACAGGTGAATTGTCATAACAATATTCCTGAGCTAAGAACAGTGACGATGCTTCCAGGCGAATAGCCATGATGGTGCTACTGAGCGTATAGCTTTAACGACACTTCCAGGCAAATTGTCACAATAACGTCTCTGAGCAAAGAGCTGTGATGATGCTTGCAGGTGCACCGTCATAAAGACTCTTCTGAGCTAAGAGAGGAGATGATACTTTCAGGTGAATAGCTGTGATGACATTTCTGAGCGAATAGCTTTTACGATGTTTCCAGGCAAATAGTCACAATGACATCAGCTGTGACAAATCTTCCAGCTGGAGAGCCACAATAATGCTTCTGAACGGAGTGCCGAGACGATGCTTATGAGCAGAGCTGTGATGTTGCTTTCGAATTGTGCCAATGATTTTTTGTGAGCAGAGAACTGAGACGATGCTTGCAGGTGAATTATCACAATGATGCTTTTGAGCGAAGAGCTGTGACGATACCTTCAGGCGAATAGTCACGGTAACACCTCCGAGCGAAGAGATGTGATGATGCTATCAGACGAAAAGCTGCGACGACACTACTGAGTGAAGAGCTGTGACAATTCTTTCAGGCAAATAGTGACAGCAATACTTGTGAGCGAAGAGCTGTGATGATACTTCCAGGTGAATAGCTGCGATGACACTGCTGAGTGAATAACTTCTACAATGTGTCTTGGCAAAACAGTCACAATGGCGTCTCCAAGTGAAGAGCTGTGACGATGCTTTCAGGCAAATAGCCGTGATGACGCTTCTGAGCGTATTCTTTTCCAATGTTTCCAGGCAAATAGTCACAATGACACCAGCTGTGACAAATCTTCCAGCTGGAGAACCACAATAATGCTTCTGAATGGAGTGCCGAGACGATGCTTATGAGCAGAGCTGTGATGTTGTTTTCGAATTGTGCCAATGACTTTTTGTGAGCAGAGAACTGAGACGATGCTTGCAGGTGAATTATCACAATGATGCTTTTGAGCAAAGAGCTGTGACGATACCTTCAGGCGAATAGTCACGGTAACACCTCCAAGCGAAGAGATGTGATGATGCTTCCAGACGAAAAGCTGCGACGACACTACTGAGTGAAGAGCTGTGACAATTCTTTCAGGCAAATAGTGACAACAATACTTCTGAGTGAAGAGCTGTGATGATACTTCCAGGTGAATAGCTGCGATGACGCTGCTGAGCGAATAACTTCTACGATGTGTCTTGGCAAAACAGTCACAATGGCGTCTCCAAGTGAAGAGCTGTGACGATGCTTCCAGGTGAATAGCCGTGATGACGCTTCTGAGCGTATAGCTTTAACGACACCTCCAGGCAAATTGTCACAATAACGCCTCTGAGCAAAGAGCTGTGACGATGCTTGCAGGTGCACTGTCACAAAGACACCTCTGAGCTAAGAGCAGAGATGATACTTTCAGGCGAATAGCTGTGATGACATTTCTGAGCGAACAGCTTTTACGATGTTTCCAGGCAAATAGTCACAATGACACCAGCTGTGACAAATCTTCCAGGTGGAGAGCCACGGTAATGCTTCTGAACGCAGTGCCGAGACGATGCTTATGAGCAGAGCTGTGATGTTGCTTCGAATTGTGCCAATGACTTTTTGTGAGCAGAGAACTGAGACGATGCTTGCAGGTGAATTATCGCAATGATGCTTTTGAGCGAAGAGCTGTGACGATACCTTCAGGCGAATAGTCACGGTAACACCTCCGAGCGAAGAGATGTGATGATGCTTCTAGACGAAAAGCTGCGACGACACTACTGAGTGAAGAGCTGTGACAATTCTTTCAGGAAAATAGTGACATCAAGACCTCTGAGCTAAGAGCTGTGACAATTCTTCCAAGCCAATAGTCACAGTAACACCTCTGAGCGAAGAGCTGTGATGATACATCCAGGTGAATAGCTGCAACGACAACGCTGCTGAGAGATGTGATGATGCTTCCAGACGAAAAGCTGCGACAACACTACTGAGTGAAGAGCTGTGACAATTCTTTCAGGCAAATAGTGACAACAATACTTCTGAGCGAAGAGCTGTGATGATACTTCCAGGTGAATAGCTGCGATGACGCTGCTGAGCGAATAACTTCTACGATGTGTCTTGGCAAAACAGTCACAATGACATCTCCGAGTGAAGAGCTGTGACGATGCTTTCAGGCGAATAGCCGTGATGACGCTACTGAGCGTATAGCTTTAATGACACTTCCAGGCAAATTGTCACAACGACGCTTCTGAGCTAAGACCAGTGATGATGTTTTCAGGTGAATAGCTGCGACAACGCTTCTGCTCGAATAGCTTTTATGAGGTGTCCAGGCAAATAGTCACAATGACACCTCTGAGCGAAAAACTGTGACGATACTTCCAGGCGAATAACTGCAACGACGTTTCTGAGCAAAAAGCTGTGATGACACTACAGAGTGTAGAGCTGTGACGATACTTCCAGGCGAATAGCTGTAATGGCGTTTCTGAGCGAATGGCTTTAACGACGCTTCCAGGACAATAGTCACAACTACGCCTCTGAGTGAAGAGCTGTGACAATGCTTCCATGCAAATCGTTGTAACAATGTGACTGAGCAAAGAGCTCTGATGATATTTCCAGATAAAGAGCTGAGACGACACTACTGAGCAAATAGTTGTGACAAAACTTCCAGGAAAATAGTCACAGAGATGCTTCTGAGCTAAGATCAGTGATGATATTTTCAGGTGAATAGCTGCGACGACGCTTCCAGGCAAATTGTTGGAACAATGTGACTGAGCAAAAGGCTGTGATGATACTCCCAGACGAAGAGCTGCAACGACACCTCTGAGCAAACAGCTGTGACGATTCTTACAGTTTCTTCCATTTGTCCCACTACAGTATTTAAGAAATGACACATCTGAAGTCAACGTTCTTTTTTTAACACACAGCTCGCAGAAGAAACTAACACCAGATCACTCATACAGCTTTTTATTTTATTTTTTTTTCATTTCATTTGGTCAATTAGCATTAATCCCATTAAACAGAGATCTCATTTGGGACCCCAATGGTCTTATTTCCTTTTATACCACACAACGTAAAAGAAACGTATCCTATCCAGGCTCATGTTTATAAATTCTGGCCCTTTATTTATTTTTTTCCCACTTAAGCCTTTAAAATAATTTCTCCGCTCGATTGTGTAGCCGATTTCCTTGCGCTGTCTTCAGTAAACATTTACACGACGTGACTGATTATCATCTGACTGTTACAAAACGTTAATTCTTGAAGCGGTGTTCTCTATCAGCCATGGTCAATTCACATTGGGATTTCAGATAACTGTTATTAAAAAAGATAAACTTCCAACACGGCTTTATTAATAGCAAGAACAGAATGGAAGTAATAGAAATGAAAACAAATGATTACTGGATTCAGTGAGCGCGGCAGAAGGAGTCGTGTGGCTGGCAGACTTCTGTAATCAGTCTTCAGAGATGCAGGAGGATAAAATGAACAAAAAAAAAAAAAAAAGGTCATCGGCGATCATGGAGCTTCTTCAGTAGGCCCGTTCAAAAAAAAATCAATTACCGGATACAGGAAAATAGGAAGTAAAAAAGAAAGCACATCATCTGAAAATAAGGTAAAAAATGGCAATGAGATGAACCCAACTTTGACAGAAGCCATGTCCTCTTCACAGGCAGCATGGTGGTGTAAGTGGCTCACGCATTAGACAGATAGATAGATAGATAGATAGAAGTGAAAGGCACTATATAATAGATAGATAGATAGATAGATAGATAGATAGAAAAATAAGAAAGGCACTATATAATAGATAGATAGATAGATAGATATGAAAGGCACTATATAATAGATAGATAGATAGATAGATAGATATGAAAGGCACTATATAATAGATAGATAGATAGATAGATAGATAGATAGATAGATATGAAAGGCACTATATAATAGATAGATAGATAGATAGATAGATAGATATAAAAGGCACTATGTAATAGATAGATAGATAGATAGATATGAAAGACACTATATAATAGATAAACAGATAGATAGATAGATAGATAGATAGATAGATAGATATGAAAGGCACTATATAATAGATAGATAGATAGATAGATAGATAGATATAAAAGGCACTATATAATAGATAGATAGATAGATATGAAAGGCACTATATAATAGATAAATAGATAGATAGATAGATAGATACTTTATTAATCCCAAAGGGGAAATTCCCATACTCCAGCAGCAGCATACTGATAAGAAACAATATTAAATTAAAGAGTGATAACAATGCAGGTATAACAGACAATAACTTTGTATAATGTTGTTTACCCCCCCGGGTGGAATTGAAGAGTCGCATAGTGTGGGGTCTCCTCAGTCTGTCAGTGAAGCAGGACGGTGACACCAGTCTGTCGCTGAAGCTGCTCCTCTGTCTGGAGATGATCCTGTTCAGTGGATGCAGTGGATTCTCCATGATTGACAGGAGTCTGCTCAGCGCCCGTCGCTCTGCCACGGATGTCAAACTGTCCAGCTCCGTGCCTACAATAGAGCCTGCCTTCCTCACCAGTTTGTCCAGGCGTGAGGTGTCCTTCTTCTTTATGGTATCTCCCCAGCACACCACCGTGTAGAAGAGGGCGCTCGCCACAACCATCTGATAGAACATCTGCAGCATCTTATTGCAGATGTTGAAGGACACCAGTCTTCTAATGAAGTATAGTCGGCTCTGTCCTTTCTTGCACAGAGCATTAGTATTGGCAGTCCAGTCCAATTTATCATCCAGCTGCACTCCCAGGTATTTATAGGTCTGCACCCTCTGCACAGTCACCTCTGATGATCACGGGGTCCATGAGAGCCCTGGTCCTCCTAAAATCCACCACCAGCTCCTTGGTTTTGCTGGTGCTCAGCTGTAGGTGGTTTGAGTCGCACCATTTAACAAAGTCCTTGATTAGGTTCCTATACTCTTCCTCCTGCCACTCCTGATACAGCCCACAATAGCAGTGTCGTCAGCGAACTTTTGCACGTGGCAGGACTCAGAGTTGTATTGGAAGTCTGATGTATGTTGGCTGAACAGGACCGGAGAAAGTCCAGTCCCCTGCGGCGCTCCTGTGTTGCTGACCACAATGTCAGACATTAGCAGCCTGGGTTCAAACTGAGGACTCTGGCCTTGTCTGTGTGGAGTTTGCATTTCACCGGGGTTGATTATTTTTTCTCTGGGTACTCTTAACACATACTAAATATGTACTCTCTGTGAGGACCTTACCCAACTGGGATGCCCTCGGGATGGAAGGACTGGGGCAGAAAGCGTGAATAGCGCATTATCTCTCCCGGAGCACTAGATGGCAGCCCTCCAGGTCATAGCGGTGTTTAGCATTCCCACAGGGCAGCATGGGACATGGAGTTCTTTGACTCAGTAAACTGTTGGGTTCCATGGGTGCCACCAGGGGGTGCTGCAGGGACTAGGGAGCCATACTTCAAGGGACTTCAATCTTACGCGGACCATCGGAAGTACTCCTAGGTAAGGAGTAAAAGGATCTGCCGACCACATGTCGGGAGGAAGGTGGGCAAAGCTTTTGAGGAGGAGTGGAGAATGCAGTGACAGAGAGAAAGAAAGACAGAGAGTTGCTGTGTTGTGCTGTGCTTATGGCATATGCTTGAGATTGTGGCAAGAAACACTTGTTGTGGAAGAGCTTCCCCACAGTAAAGAATGTTTGGGTTTTTATACTTGTGTCCGTGCCTGCTTGTGTTGGGTGTTTGAGGGGGTGTGAGAAAAGAAAGATAAGAGAAAATTAGTAACAGCGCCCCCCCCACTTGCCCCAGTGGGTTATTACATAAATTGATTGAGCCTGTGAGGAAATCCTCTGACGTATGGAAGTGCTGGATGGGAAGAATTTGAAGAATCTCAACGTTTTAGACCTCCCTGACTTTCTCGTATACTAAGTACCTCGGTATACGTCCTTAACCTGTTCCAGATCCTTTGCCTTATACCAAACAGGACGCATACCAAACAAATTTTTCCCATAAGAAACAAAGGGAAAATGATTAATCCGTTCCCATGAAAAAAAATTCTATTGTTACTGGCATATTATACATTGATGGGGTTGTATAAAATAATTTAAACACTGCTTAATACTAAAATACTTAAATACAAAAGCAATTAGATGAAATAAATGAAAATGTAACCTCACTTTACTTATTAATAACGTCTTTCTTTTTCACAATCGTAGATACCGTCGTTCTCGGCATACGGTATGCAGCAGCCAAGTCCCGGATACGCATGCCACCTTCATACTTTTCAACAATCAATTCAAATTTACGCGAAAAAACACAAAATCACGTGAAAATTCACAAAGAGTTCTAGCGCGGGTTGTTCACTGAATGCTAGCAACTGGCGTACTGACGCTCGTGGGCCGTCGTGGCTTTGTCATGAGAGAAGTAAACAAGGGTGGCGCGCGGTGTTCTAGCACGCGAGTCGTATTCCAAACAAGGGTCGTATACCAAGAAAAATGTTTTTGCGTCCAAACAGGACGTATGCCAAGAAGGACTTATTCCAAAGCAGATGTTTACCAAGGTACCACTGTATAAGGAAAGTATTGGAATCCTCCAAATATATATATTTTGATGAATATCGATGTTTTACTGTATACGTCCCTGAGTTCGAAAATACCACTTTTGGAATTATGTCTGTGTGTGTTTAAGCACAATAACTTGAGTACATTTTCACTTCGGTCAACCAAATTTTACATACAAGTATTAGGTAGAAAATGTAGATTTCTATCAACTTTTGGGCTATCTCCGCTAACCGGAAGTGGTGCGTTACTCTTTATTCATGCAGCTGCAGAGTCCGATTTATTCAACTTTACTTTAAATTGTTCAATATATTATTAATTTGATTTCAGTTGTTGATGGTTCTTTAATGCACATAATATAAAAATATAATCCTTGTCTTGCAGTTTACTCCTCAAATATCCATCCCCATATCTGAGTATACGAGAAAGTCGAGGGGAGAGCACTCCTGATAATTTTTTTTTTGTACCAGTTTATCCAGGGTAGGTTTGGGGGCACCTGGAGTCTATCCCATCAAGCAATGGGAACAACCCCTGGAGAGGACAGCAGCCCACCACAGTCCACTTGCTATGCATGACTTTGCACTGTGAGAGGTGTGACACTAGAGGGCACTGTCACTCCTCCAAACCAGCAGACAACATGTCCAGACACCAGGTAAAAGTACCAGAAATAATTTTAATTTCTTCTATAATGTGCACCTCCACCTCCACAATACAAAATAATAATCAATAATCAATACAATAATCCTCCTCTCCACCCAGCAGCTCCGTCACACTGCCTCCCAACTCCGGCTCAACCTCCTGGGTTTCCCACAGTCCTTTAAATAGTCCGTGACCCGGAAGTGCTCCTGTCCTTCAGTCCACGTGATATAATAGCACTTCCGGGTCAGATGAAGACTTGTATTTTCTTCAGCCCCGAAGTACTTCTGTCCTTCCGTCCCCATGACTTGGGAGTACTTCCGGGTTATAATAGAAGCAACAATCTTCATGTCTCCCTGCAGCATCCCCTGGTGGCACCCACAGTATCCAGCAGGGCTGTGAAGCCGAACTCCATTTTCCATGATGCGCTGCGGGAATCCGGGGCACCTCCATGATGCAGGGAAGACTCCATCTAGCGGCCTGGATGTATTGGCCAGGGTAAACTACCGGCCATCTCTCACAGAGGAAACCAGAGCACTCGGAGGAAACCAACATATTGTTTTTTTTTTTATCAAATTAAATTATGTGTAATTTTGAAGATTTACAATTTAGTACATAATAAGAAAAGGAAAAAAGAAAACACAAAATTAGCAAGAATTTATACGGTTTATTCTTGCAAAACAGAAAATGCCTTCCCATGTATTGGTACTAGTGCAATTTTTTTTTTGCTGTGTTACAACCCTAAACACAAGCAAATTGCTAAAAATATAGAAAACAAAATTGCCAGTTGTCACGTGTGGGCACATGGCAGACAGTTTAAGGGCTTTGGTGATGGTAATTTTCTGCTGATCCAAGGGTTGGCATTATGTGATAACAGCCTCTCTCTTTCTCCTTCTGCATTAAGGAAAATTGACAGCTCTCCTCCTCTGATATCACTTCTGGGATCTGCCCATTTAGACCCATCTCTTCCTGCCCACATGTCATAACTGGATTCTTTATAAAAGAAGATTTATTACAAGTAAAATACAAAAAACAAAATATTCAAAAATATCCAAAAAGTCTGAAAGTTAAAACCAGAAATTTGAATCCTTTAAACAGTAGCAGAAGTCACAAACATGAGTAAATATAAAGAAGTGACAATCAAAAGGAGAACTCACCACACCATCAATCACATTCAATGAACGGCAAGCGACTCCATCTCCAGTGAGCATGCAGAAGTAAAATAATTAAACATCTTAATATACACCATAGAGCACAAGCAATATATTTACATCTTAAATAAACCACACATTTTTAAATAAAATAATAAATGAACATAACAATATTAATATAAAATAAATAAAAAAAACACATGAAAAATATTTCTAAAAAAATCTAGAAAAAAATTTCGCCAATTGTCACGAGTGTGCACATGGCAGACAGTTCAAGGGCTTTGGTGATGGTAATTTTCTGCCGATCCAACAGTTGGCGCTACGTGATAACAGCCTCTCTCTTTCTCCATCTGACAGCTCTCCTCCTCCAATGTCACTTCCAGAATCCGCCCATCTAGAACCGCCTCTTCCTGCCCATATATGTCATACCTGCAATCTTTATTACAAAAAATAAAATAAAATAAAATCTAATCAAAAATATCCAAAAAGTCTCAAAACTAAAACCAGCAATTCAAATCCTTAAAACAGAATCATAATTCACAAACACCAGTAAATATAAAGAAGTGACAAGCAAAAGGAAAACTCACCACACCATCAAGCACATTCAATGAACAGCAAGGGACTTCATCTCCCATGAGCCTTTACAGAGCTGGAAGCAGTGACTTAATGGTGATGGACAGGTGACCCCGCCTGTTGGGGAACCACCCACAAAACAAAGATGTAAAGACATTTAAAGAAATTGTACATTAATATTTTTAAACATAAAAAACAATAATGCAATAAACAATCCAGTAATTAATAAATGAACAGAAATATATGAGCAGTGTAGCCGCCGTTGCATAAGGTGAAGTCAGGCACGGGTAAGACGC
>JANRMT010062834.1:52323050-52349703 GCA_026402145.1 Polypterus bichir lapradei
TATGCATTGCATTTGTCATTCCAACATGTGGAGCATCAGAAAATTCATAGCAATAAAATGCAGTGCATTTGTCATTCCAACAGATGGTGCATCACAGACACTGGAACTGCTTTTACAAATCCCACACCAAATGGCATAAAACAGAGACATATATATTGCATTTGTCATTGCAACAGACCATAAAAGAACTGGAAAAGAAAACAGAGAAACATAAACATTAATAAAGGGTCCAATTCATTGAAACTGTCATAATTCTATGCATGTACTGTACCTTTAAATGCATGTTACGAGTTAAGTCATATCTCATTGAGCCTGTCAATACGCAATATATGAGAGAATCTGCACCTCAGTATACATGTTCATCACAAATATTTCTAGTATTGAAATACACTGAATTTGTCATTCCAACAGATGGCACATCACACACATTTCTAGTAATTCCTTGCACTGCATTTGTCATTCCAATTGATGCACATCACTAAACATTAACAGTGCTCTTACAAATCCCATACCAAATGACATATACCAGAGACATATGCATTGTATTTGTCATTCCAACATGTGGTGCATCACAAAATTCATAATAATAAAAGTCACTACATTTGTCATACCAACAGATGGTGCTTTACCAATACTAACACTGCTCTTACGAATCCCATACCAATTTAAATAATGAAGAACATACGCATTGCATTTCTCATTCCTGCAGAGTGCGCATCACAAAAAATTACACTAATGCATTTAATTACTGCAAATGTTGGTGATGTGCCATCTGTTAGAATGACAAATACAAAGCGTATGTTCTTCATTATTTAAATTGGTATGAGATTCATAAGAGCTCCCTTTTATTACTACATGCATTTCAAAATACATTCCAATAGTTGGTGCACTGCTGATGTTAATTCTGCTTTGATGACTTAAATTTCATATCATCTTAGACAGCTAGCACAGCTAGTATATCAAGAAATGACTCTGTGTATTGCTTATTGAAAGCAATTTTCTAACTAATTTTAAAATTAATTCCAAATTCATCATGATTGACTTTACATGGTGTCACACACGTGGGCATGGGAGGCAGCTAAAGGGCTCGAATGAGGGTAATTCCATGCCAGACCAGGGGGTGGCAGAGTGCACTGACCCGTTCTCTTTTTTTTTCTATGGACCAGTTATGGGAAATTCCCACTGGCCCCAATGACAGCACTTCTGGCTTTGGTCCCAATGACATCACATCCGGTTTCCGGCCCTAATGACATCACTTCCGTTTCCGTCATGTCCTCTGCCTGACTTTACAACCGCCATTTTGTCTCTCATGAATCAGTTCAGTTATGGACTATATACTGAAAACATTTCACTGCTGTGTTTTTGTACCAAACCTCCAGTATAAGGGGTGGCTACACCAAACCTTTTTGTGGTGTTGTGTCCTTTCATTAGACATTCCATAAATGCCACTCTTCACTTTGTATTTTCAGAATTCACTTCTAGCAGTACCTCAGAATTAACTTGGCTCCATATATTATAGATTTGACTTGAGTCCATACGTATATTGTATATCAGCTTTAATTCATTAAATTCTGAAAGTCATTATACTTGAAGCTCAGTCCATTAACAGCATTTCATTGTATATTTGTAAAATACTCAAATTTTGCACCATATGCACATTTTTGCAAATATTACACTTTTTAAGGTATATTATATGAAAAACTCCAATAGACAAATGCAGTATGATAAGCAGAACAATAAGTGAAGAGTGTGGTTATTATTGGCAACATGCTGCCTAAACAGCTTAGGCGCGCCACCTCACTTTCCTTATGTTCCGTTCCTTTCTTCCTTTCTCATAATCCCAAAGCTCCCATCAGTCTGCCCGGGGTATCCACTGGTCTCTGTGGTTACAAGGCTTTGTCCCGCTGCTTCTCCATATCGAGTCTCTCTGTGTGGGGATTCACTGAATTAGAAAACCCCTCACAAGTTTTAATTGACCCGCCGTTAAGCTGCTACGGGCTTTTCAGGAGAGGGACCAGCGCTGGTAAGCATGGAGATGCAGCCGGGCATTGTGTGAAATCAGATCAGCCTGACAGTTTATAGGGAGTCCGGGA
Source organism: Polypterus bichir lapradei (assembly GCA_026402145.1). Lineage (NCBI taxonomy): Eukaryota > Metazoa > Chordata > Cladistia > Polypteriformes > Polypteridae > Polypterus > Polypterus bichir. The sequence goes on from JANRMT010062834.1 coordinate 52,325,144, forward strand.
TCTTCAAGTTAATCTGCTATTGAATTCGTCTGTATTTGTAATAAAGGAACACCGCCGTATGAAATACCTGTCAGAAAACATTTTCTAAGACTTCTGAAGACGTAGCTTCAGTAAAAAAAGAAAAGAAAAAAAACATGGAAGCTCTTTTTATGAACTCGCCTGCAGCGTTTTTTAATTTTACAGTGGAGTATTTGCACCAGTATGGCTCATAAAATTAAATTCTGTGCTGAGAATTGTCACACTACTTCACACACAGTTAATTTTAATGAAATGGAAATGTACATTTGGAGGAATGCTGCTGTACATTGTAGGTCCTCCAGGCTGGCATCTCATAGCCTCGTTCACTGGCTGCTCTGCTGTCTGGATGCCCATTCTGCATTGGCGCTGGTCTGACTGACCAACTTGGCATAGAGAAGTTGGTTTAGGCTCTTGTGACCTGTTTGGGTTCTGAAGGTCTTGTGTGGGTTTTATGGGGGTCATTCTTACTACAAGGTGGGTGATGATTGGCTTTGATGATGGACCTAGCTTCATAGCAAAGGGGTAGACCCGTCATCATGTCCTTTTAAAGATTGGGTGAGCTGAGGGGACGGCGTTTGCAGAAAGAAGCACGCTGGCTCGGGACTGAAGAATCCTGTCGGTGGAATTTTAACGTCGATTTTATCGACCAATCTTATTGTCTCCCAAACACACGCACGAAACTTCACTATTTCTTTCCATGTGACTTTTCCCAGAATGGGGCCAGAAGACCACCTTACACACTGCAAAAAATGAAATCTAAGCAAGTGGAAAAGTATTTATATCATGATATTAAATCTTGTTTTCTTTATTTTAAGAATCATTGACTTATAAAAAAAATTATATTTATAATAATTTAGCTTACTTTAAGAAATCTTGTGAAGTAAAATTCGCTAAGTAAAATACGCCATTGGCAGATTTTCTTTTTTGCTAACTATTATTTAAAGTTTTTTTGTCTAGTTTTTGCCTATGCATTTTTTGCAGTGCAGTACACATTGTCTGTGCTCTCCTTTTTTTAAAAAAAGAAGGAAGAAGAAGATATGACCCGGGTTCGCTTACCGGGTCCTTCCTGCGTGGAGTTTGCATGTTCTCCCCGTGTTTGAGTGGGATTCCTCCCACGGTTCAAAGTCATGCAAGTTAGGTGGATTGGCGATCCTAAATATTCCCGATGTGTCCTTGGTGTGTGTGTGTGTGTGTGTGCCCTGCAGTGGGCTGGCGCCCTGCCCTGGGTTTGTTTCCTGCACCCTGTGTTGGCTGGGATTGGCTCCAGCAGACCCCCGTGACCCTGTAGTTAGGATATATACTGTAGCGGGTTGGATAATGGATGGATGGAAGAAGATAAAATGCTAATTATAAAAGAGAGAATGGCTTGGGAGACCCAGTGAGTATCACATCAACTTCTCCTCCACCTCTTGAGTCCACACATTAGAACGTTAGGACAATCTGGACAAGAACAGGCCATTCAGCCCAACAAAGCTCACCAGTTTTATCTACTTAATTCTTCTACAATAACGTCAAGTCGAGTTTTGAAAGTCCCTAAAGTCCTCCTGTCTACCACCCTACTTGGTTGCTTATTCCATTTGTCTGTTGTTCACTGTGTGAAGACAAACTTCCTAATGTTTGTGTAAAATTGTGTCCCCGTGTACTTGATGAACTGATTTTAAAGTCACAGTCTTGATCCACTGGACTAGTTCTCTTCATAATGTTAAACACTTCACTCAGGTCTCCTCTTCCTCTTCTTTTTCTTAAACTGTAAAGGCTCAACTCTTTTAATTTTTCCTCATAACTCATCCCCTGTAGCCCTGAATCAGCCAAGTTGCTCTTCTCTGGACCCCCTCTAGCGCTGCTATGTCCTTTGTTGTAGCCTGGAGATCCAAACTGCTCACAGGACTCCAGATGAGGCCTCACCAGTGTGTTATAAAGCTTGAGCAGAGCCTCCTGTGACTTGCACTGCACACATCAAGGCGCTATATAACCTGACAGTCTGTTAGCCTTCTTAATGGTCTTCTGAACACTGTCTGGTGGTTGATAGTGTCAAGTCCACCACGACTCCTAAATCTTCTCATAAGGTGGACTCTCGATTTTCAGACCGCCCATTGTGTATTAAAACCTCATGTTTGTTCTTCTTATGTGTAACACTTTACATTTTACTGACATTAAATTACATCTGCCCTTAGGCTGTCTGCTGTCCAAGACCCTCTGTGATGATTCAACGGACTTGAGATTATCTGCCAACCCACCTAGGTTGGTATCATCTGCAAAGTTAACCAGCTTGTTCCAGATGAGGCCTCACCAGTTTGTAATAAAGCTTGAGCAGAACCTCCTGTGACTTGTATTCCACACGTCAAGGCGCTATATAACCTAACGTTCTGTTAGCCTTCTTCATGGCTTCTGAACACTGTCTGGAAGTCGACAGCTTAGAGTCCACTATGACTCCTAAATCCTTCTCATAAGGTGGACTCTCGATTTTCTGACCTCTCATTGTTTATTCATACCTCATATTTTTACTTCCTATGTGTAATTTACTGACATAAAATTTCATCTGCCCAAGCCTGTCTGCTATCCAAGTCCCTCCATGATGATTCAATGGATTCTCTGTCTGCCAATCCACCTATCTTAGTATCACCTGCAAACTGGACTAATTCCCTTTATAATTTTAAACACTTCTATCATGTCACCTCTTAGTCTTCTTTTTCTTAAACTGTAAAGGCTCAGCTCTTTTAATCTTTCCTCATAACTCATCCCCTGTAGCCCTGAATCAGCCTAGTTGCTCTTCTCTGGACCCCCTCTAGTGCTGTTATGTCCTTTTTGTGGCCTGAAGACCCAAACTGCACCCAGGACTCCAGATGAGGCCTCACCAGTGTGTTATAAAGCTTGAGCAGAACCTCCTGTGACTTGTACTCCACACGTCAAGGCGCTATATAACCTGACATTCTGTTAGCCTTCTTAATGGCTCCTGAACACTGGCTGGCAGTTGATAATGTGGAGTCCACTACGACTCCTAAATCCTTCTCATAAGGTGGACTCTCGATTTTCTGACCGCCCATTGTGTATTCAAACCTCTCATTTTTACTACCTACATGTAATTCTTTACATTTACTGACATTAAATTTGATCTGCCACAAATCTCTCCAAAGCCTGTTTGCCGTCCAAGTCCCCCTGTGATGATTTAACTGATTCCATATTATCTGCCAATCCACTAAGCTTGGTATCATCTGCAACCTTAACCAGCTTGTTCGAGATGAGGCCTCACCAGTGTGTTATAAAGCTTGAGCAGAACCTCCTGTGACTTGTACTGCACACATCAAGGCGCTATATAACCTGACATTCTGTTAGCCTCCTTAATGGCTTCTGAACGCTGTTAGGAAGTCGATAGCTTAGAGTCCACTATGACTCCTAAATCCTTCTCATAAGGTGGACTCTCAATTTTCAGTCCTCCCATTGTGTATTCAAACCTTACGTTTTTACTTCCTATGCATAACACTTTTCATTTACTAACATTAAAAATCTTCGTCCTCAAATCTGCCCAAGCCTGTATGTACCTCTGTGAATATTCAATGAATTATTGATTATCTGCCAATCTGCCTATCTTGGTATCATCTGCAGACTTAACCAGCTTGTTCTTTATTTTCCTATCCAAATTGTTTATAATGAGAAATCAAGCAAAATGACACCTTTTAATGGCTAACTGAAAAGGTTACTATATGAAACCATCAGAGTCAACTCAGGCCCCTTCTTCAGGCAAGATGTACAGAAAAAATGCCATAGTCTGTCCATTTTGATATCAGTGCCAGAAGTGCAGCAGCTGGCTGACAGGGAATCCAGAAGAGATCGTGCATATGGCCTATTCGTTTATGACCTCAGAATGGTACGACGATATTGCAGGCACTGCAGGGCTGACCCTGATTCAGTTAGTTTATAACCTTCGTGATGGATGGCAGGCTCATGATTTTTTAACCGGCTCATGGATGGCTCATGAATTATTACCCAGCTGGGAGGCTGTATGGCCCAGAAAAAAGCCAAGCTGTTCCCTGCCTTTGCCAGGAGGTGGCAACCTCAGAGTGAATATGCTGGCATCCGGGCAGGGATGGACTTTCAGCTGACCCAAAAGTGCTTCCAACAGGCTGTGCCCTGGCATCAGAAGTACTCCAGGGGTCCAAGATAAAAAGAGCCTCTCGACTTCATCCAGGGGGGTTGGAGTCGGGTGGAAGAGGACAAAGCTTACCTGGTAGGAGGAGAGTAATAGAAGATTGGACTGGAAGTGTGATTGTGTTTATTAAGAATACTTTGTAAAGGTAATTAGTTTTAATCAACCATTTATTGTACCAGAATTTATGTCTGTGAGATTGTGTCTGGGGTTTGGGGGTGCTGCAAGGCACCCTAGTGGCCACAACTTGGAAAGGAAAGAATTATGAGGTGTTTAAAAAGATCAAAGTATTTGAGCATTGTCATTCGTTACAAAGACAGTCGGACATTCAAATGTCTATAATGTCACATGTCCCAAAACCCCACGTGTGCATTTTGACATACTGTAAATATGGATCATCCAAGGGAACATAGAAGACAACAAAGCAGAACATCATAAGAAGTGACATGAGACCATTTGATTAGGACATTAGAAACCATGAACTATAAATAGCAGCAATCGTTAAAGCAACAGCCACCCAGGACAACATCCACTCCTGGACATTTGGGATTTTCAGTATGCTTTTCTAAGACTGCTTATTTCTTGACTTTGCTATCTATTTTATTTTCTGAAATATCTTCTGTTAGGCATTGTTTTACGTTAATAAATACCACATCACTTTATAATTTTTAATACCTGGTCATTTATTTAGAGTGATTGAAACAATGAAAGGGCACCAAGTGTGCTTTCTTGCCACAGGGATTGTCAAGGCTCCTCAAGTTGCTCCTCAATAATCAGAACAACTGCGGTAAAAGTCAGACATTGTTTAGTTGTTAAATGAACTAAAACCAAAAGAGCACGTCGTGAGGTCACCCACGTGATTCTTAGTGCTGGTGATAGGGAGTCCCTATGTAGAGAATGCTCACTGGAGACTTTCTTAGGCTAGCATGTATGTATATGTATGTGTATGAAGAGAATTCTAGGTGGAATATTCCAGAGACTCTAGCAACTGGTATCACCGGAGACTTCGTCTGGATAGGATCTCCATGTATATGTGTGTAGTGGTGTCCTATGTGGAGTATTCCAGAGTAACTGGCAACTTGCATCACTCAAGACTTTGTCTAGCTAGGATCTCTATATCTACTGTATGTGTGTGGAGAGAATTATATGAGAAATATTCCATAGTGACTGGCAACTGTATAACTCAAGACTTTGTCTGGATAGGATCTCTCTGTGTATGTGTGCGGAGAGAATTCTATGCGGAATATTCTAAAATGACTTGCAATTGAGGCCTACTCAAGACTTAGACTGGTTAAGATCTCTATATGTATGCATGAGAAGAAAATTCTATGGGAAATATTTCGGAGTGACTGACAACTGGTATCACCCGAGAATTTGTCTGGATAGGATCTCTATGTATGTGTCTGTGTGTGTAGCTGTGTCCTATGTGGAATATACCGAAGTGACTGGCAGCTGTTACCACCTGAGAGTTTGTCTGGCTAGGATCTCTATATTTGGAGAGAATTGTGTGTGGAATATTCTGGACTGACTGGCAACTGACATGACCCGAGACTTTGTCTGGCTAAGATTTCTATATGTATTTGTGTGAAGAGAATTCTATGTGGAAAATTCTGGAGACTCTCACAACTGGTATAACCGAAGACTTTGCCTGGATAGGATCTCTGTGTATATGTGTGTAGCTGTGTCCTATATGGAGTATTCTAGAGTGACCGGCAGCTAGTACCACCTGAGACTTTGTCTGGATTGGATCTCTATGTGTGTGTGTGTGTGAAGGGCATTGTATGTGGAATATTCCAGAGTGACTTACAATTTAGCCCCATTCGAGACTGTCTGGCTAGGATCTCTATATATATTTATGTTAAGAAAATTATCTGTGGAATATTCTGGAGTGACTGGCAGCTGGTACCACCCGAGACTTTGTCTGGATAGGATCTCTATAATAATAATAATAATAATAATAATAATAATAATAGTAGTGGGCAGCATGGTGGTGCAGTGGATAGCGCTGCTGCCTCGCAGTTAGGAGACTTGGGTTTGCTTCCCGGGTCCTCCCTGCGTGGAGTTTGCATGTTCTCCCCATGTCTGTGTGGGTTTCCTCTCACAGTCCAAAGACATGCAGGTGAGGTGCATTGGCGATTCTAAATTGTCCCTAGTGTGTGCTTGGTGTGTGGGTGTGCCCACCCTATAGTGGAGAGGATCTCTATATGATACATAGATAGATAGATAGATAGATATGAAATGCACCATATAATAGATAGATAGATAGATAGATAGATAGATAGATAGATAGATAGATAGATAGATAGATAGATAGATATGAAAGGCACCATATGATTGATAGATAGATAGATAGATAGATAGATAGATAGATAGATAGATAGATAGATAGATAGATAGATAGATATGAAATGCACTATATAATAGATAGATAGATAGATAGATATGAAAGGCACCATATGATAGATAGATAGATAGATAGATAGATATGAAATGCACTATATAATAGATAGATAGATAGATAGATAGATAGATAGATAGATAGATAGATAGATAGATAGATAGATATGAAAGGCACCATATGATAGATAGATAGATAGATAGATAGATAGATAGATAGATAGATAGATACTTTATTAATCCCAAGGGGAAATTCACATACTCCAGCAGCAGCATACTGATAAAGAACAATATTAAATTAAAATGTGATAACAATGAAAGTATAACAAACAGACAATAATTTTGTATAACTTATATGTACAGTATATGTATGTAGCTGTGTCCTATGTGGAATATTCCGGAATGACTTACAATTGGGCCTCACATAAGACTTTACCTGGTGTCACGCACGAGCGCATGTGGAACACCTTAAAGACCCAACGCACGTTGAGAGAAGTCGTGCCAGGGGTCAAAGGCGGGGTACTAACCTCTCTCTCTCTCTTCCCGTAGAAAAGACGAAGCACTGCCGCCATAATCCTACCCGGATAAGCAAGAGAACAACACTTCCGGGTTCCTTTCTTCCCTCGGGTCTCCCACTGATGACGTCCATTTCCCATCCACCATCACGCCTTCCCAGCATTCCACGTTCCTAATTTCCGGTCCTCCTCTTTAAGTTGTCCGTCCACCCACTCTGTTATGTCTTATGATTTTGTGGAAATTCAGTGACCATTTTTTTATTTACAATATACGGGACTCAAAACCCCAAACCTTGATCTGTTTCTTGTACTTATTACACTGGATAGGATCTCTGAGTGGATGTGTATGGAGAGAATTATTTGTGGAATATTCTGGAGTGATTGGCAGTTGGGCCCCACTCGAGACTTTGTCTGGCTAAGATTTCTATATGTGTTTGTGTGAAGAGAATGTGTGTGACTGGCAACTGGTATCAACCAAGGCGTTCTGTGTGTAGCAGTGTCCTATGTGGAATATTCCGGAATGATTTACAATTGGGCCCCACTTGAGACTTCACCTGGATAGAATCTCTATGTGTATGCATATGAAGAGAATAATTTGTGGAATAATCCGGAATGACTTACAATTGGGCCCCACTCAAGATTTCGTTATGTGTATGTGTGTGTTTCTGTGTGCCTGTTGTTCTTCAAGGCCGGAATAGAAGAACCTGATAAACGTACCTGGTTAAACTCACAGATTCCACGATGATACACTCATCTCCATTCTTACTAGACATGGCAGGTCATGAGAAGATTCTGTGCTAACATTTCCAACCTGACACCAGCACAGTCAAAGTCCCATTGATCAGACGTCTTGTCCATTCTACCGTCTGCCAGAACGAAACCTGTTGACGGTTTTTTTGAGTTGCAGCCACGTGATTGGCTGTCTACAGGGTGGACTGTCCTGACGAGCAGCTGGAACTCACAAGGTGGCCAGGTTGTTGTATTTTTCAAGCACAAATAAAGCTGAATAGCAAAATGTCCCTTAGTTGTTGAAGTGCATTTTTTTTAAAAGTGCCCGAATGATTAGAGGTTGTGGCGAGTGCCTGGGGCTGCTACCCAGCCGGGATGCCCAGGATGACCGGAGGAGGGCTTACACCTCCTCCAGACCACGAGGGGGCGACCACCCTGGTTGCTTTGGGGACCACGGGTAGGGAGCTTGGAAGCTCAACCCTGTAGGGGCCCGTGGTCGCCACCAGGGGGCGTCCCAATGCCTAGAGAGCCCTGGACCTCAGCACTTCCACCACACCCAGGAGTGCTGGGGGGAAGATGATCTGGGACACCTGGAGTGCTTCCAGGTACACAGCTGGTGCTTCCGCCACACAGGGGCATGTCGGCAGAAGGTTACTGGAAGACACCTGGAGCATATCCGGGTGACTATAAAAGGGGCCGCCTCCCTTCATTCAAGACTGGAGTCGGGTGAGGATAGGACAAGAGCTGGAAGAAGAAAGTGGAGGCGGCCTGAAAAGTGAGGCAGAGTGTGTGAGGCCTGGACTTTGGGGAAGTCTTGGGGTTCTGTGTGTGCACTTATTGAACTTGTAAATAGTAACTGTAAATAAACGTGTGGTGGTGATTTACAACATGTCTGCCTGTCTGTGTCCGGAGTTCGTTCCTCAAGGCATAACAGCCAGTTAGAAAAACAAAGCGTGACCCAGCGTTTTATCAAATCTTCTCCCTGTGCTGAATTCTTAATAAGATCACTGAAGCTGCACTCAGGTTGTATGTAACTTGTGCCTGCTTGCCTAACCTAAAATGACCACGAGACTTGATAAAATAACGACATCTTGAAGAAATGAAAGTCCATCTGAGGTTTTTAACACAGCAGCAAATCAAACGTCTATGATGGTTCAGTCTGTTTGTCTAATGAATATTTAAATTCTTCTAAGCCTTGTAGAAAGAAATCTGCAGAGGGACTCCAACTTGTCTTCTTCTGCCTGTGGAATTCTCTTCTTTTATTCCAAAGAGCTCCTTGTTATGTTTGCCTGTTCATCTGTGAATCTGCTGACCGTCACCTATGGAACCAATTATCTGCTACTCTCGGCCTGAGTTTTGGAGGACACAGAGTCCTTTGATTTATCTAAATGTGAACACTGATTGGTCTTTAGGACTTAAAGTAAGAGCCTGTGCTCACTCGATCGATCCCTCAATTTTTTTATATAGCACCATCAATGGTGTGAACCATTACAAAGAGAGATTCCAAGATGCACAATAATCAGTCAAGCAAGAAGAGCAAATAGGACTTAAAATAAGAGAAGCCGGACCCCGACATCCAATTCTAATCCGCTGCACTTTCTCACGGCCCACTGTGACGGCGTTTTGAATTCCATGGACCTCCTGTTAGTCAGTAGCTACGGTGAGCGTAGGCTCCTTGCCTAATTCTCATCTGTGTACCCTTCATGCAATAAACCTGAAATTGGGAATTGGGGGTCTCTTTTGACATATCAGTACACATTTGGATTGTAGTTGAGATCACAGGGCTGAATGTCTGCTGGATGTGTTCGAATTAAGACATGAAAAGTAATAAATGTTTATGTGTTACTATTCATTCATTCATTTTCCACCACTTATCCGAAGGCGGGTCACGTGGCTAGCAGTCTTAGCATTGAAGCCCATACAGTATGTCCTTTGCTCCAGCTACACTTGCCAGCTCATGCTATGGGATCCCAAAACATTCCCAGCTCATCTATAAGCTCTGGGTCTCCCCCAGGGTCTCCTCCCACCTGGTCGTTCCTATAAAACCTCCACAGGGAGGCAGACATCCAGGAAGCATCCGTATCAGATGTCCGAACCACCTCAATTGGCTCCTCTCGATGTGGAGGGTCAGCAGCTTCTCCTGGATGTCTGTGCTTCTCACCTTACCTCTGAGGGAAAGCCCAGCCACCCTGCGGAGAAAGCTCATTGTGGCCATTTGTACCCGTAATCTCATTCTTTCAGTTCATGACCACAGGTGAGGATCGCGACGTAGATCAACTGGTAAATCGAGAGCTTCAACTTCTGACTCACCTCCTTCTTCACCACCAAATGACTGAATAATTGAGGATTGCTGCCACAGTCTATCTGTCGAGCTCACCATCCCCTTTCCCTCATTCGTGAATAAGACTCTGAGATACATAAACTCCTCCACTTGAAGCAGTAGCTCACCTCCTCCTCAGAGACAACAGTCCACCTTTTCCCTACTGTGGACCATGGCCTCATATTTGGAGGTGCTGATCCTCATCCCTGCCTCTTCACATTCGGTCGCAAATCGACCTAATGAGGGCTTGGAGATCACAGCTCAATGAAGCCACCAGGACCACGTCATCTGCAAGAAGCGCTGATGTGATTCTAAGGCCACCGAGCTGGACCCCCTCACCAGCCCAGTGGCACCATGATATCCTGTCCAGGACAGGAGACAAAGCACAGGTCCGATGGAGTCCCACACCCATTGGAAACAGTGCTGATGTTTCTCTGAGTATGTGGACACAGCTTTCACTGTGATTATACAGGGGCTGAATAGCCCCTGTTAGGACCCTCGGAACCCCATGCTCTACCAGAACCTCCACAGAATCCCAAAGGAACATGGTCACACACCTTCTCTAAGTCCACGAAATTCAGTTGTGGCCAATAGTTTTGAGAATGACACAAAAATTAATTTTCACAAAGTTTGCTGCCTCAGTTTTTATGATGGCAAGGTGCATCTACTCCAGAATGTTCTGAAGAGGGATCAAATGATTTGCAATTAATAGGAAAGTCCCTCTTTGCCATGAAGGTTAACTTCAACCCAAAAAAAAACATTTCCACATCTGTTGTGAAGAAGGCTTCAGGGTGCCCAAGAAAGTCCATCAAACACCAGGGCCGTCTCCTAAATTTGATTCATGGCTCAGGATCGGGCCACCACCAGGGCAGAGCGTCCTCAGGAATAACTTTTAGAAGATGGCCTGGTGGGTGTCAAGAAGGGCAGCAAAGCCATCAGGGACAGAATGATATTCTGCAAAAGGTACAGGGATTGGACTGCTGAGAACTGCAGGGTTAAAGTCATTTTCTCTTATGAATCCTCTTTTTATTGTTTGGGGTCATCCGGAAAAAGAAAAGAAAAGGTGAGCGCCACCATCAGTCCTGTGTCATGCCAACAGTAAAGCATCCTGAGACCATTCATGTCATGTGGGGTTGCTTCTCGTTCACAATTTGGCCTAAGAACACAGCCATGAATAAAGAATAGGACCAAAATATCCTCCAAGATCAACTTCTCCCAACCATCCATGAACAGTTTGGTGACCAACAATGATGACGCACTGGGCCATAAGGCAAAAGTGAGAACTAAGTGGTCTTTCCCTATCCGCAGCACAAAAAAAAAACATTGTTAGGATCACTGATAACTTTTGTGGACCTTTGCCTATGAGCAGGACTTAGAATTTGCAGTGGACTCTAAGCTATCAACTTCCAGACAGTGCTCCGAAGCCATTAAGAAGCCTAACAGAACATCAGGTTATATAGCGCCTTGATGTGTGGAGTACAAGTTGTAATTGAAAGACAAAACAAAGATAAAGGTTTGGGGCACCATTGGGTAGACCCCATATAATTTTAAGCAAAACAGCAAACACAAATTAACATGTGATTCGTGCTTCATTGTATCAGATACGAGTCTACTCATTGAAAGTAAAGATGGTGATGAAGGCTGTTAAGAGGCAAACAAGGAAGAAGAGGCGGGCTCAGGGGAACTGGAACCCCTAAGTGATGTCACTTTTTCTCTTGTCACCAGCAAACAGTTCTGCAGAATAAAGGAGAAGAGAGACTCCAAAAGCTAATTTCCTGAAAGAGAACACTTATCTGTTTTATAGAGATAAGTAACATTCATATGTCTAGGTTACATGTTCATATGCACAATACACATATGACACATATTTTTAGGAAACACCTGTGCACTGGAGAGATTCCGAAGGCTGGAAAATGGCAAATATCTTTCCATTATATAAAAAGGATGACAGGGCAGATCCAAGCAACTATAGGCCATTAACCTTAATGAGCATCACAGGAAAATTAATCCATCCACCCATCCATTAACAAACCCACTATATCGTAACTACAGGGTCATGGGGGTCTGTCGGAGCCAATCCCAGCCAACATAAGAGCGCAAGGCAGGAAACAAACCCCGGGCAGGGTGCCAGCCCAGCGCAGGGTGCGCACACACACACCCACACACACACTAGGGACAATTTAGAATCGCCAATGCACCTAAACTGCATGTCTTTGGACTGTGGGAGGAAACCGGAGCACCCAGAGGAAACCCACTCCATGCAGGGAGGACCTGGGAAGCGCACCTGGGTCTCCTAACTGCGAGGCAGCAGCGCTACCCACTGTGCCACCGTGCCACCCCAGGAAAATTAATGGAAGGAATTATTAAGGATAAGATTGAGCAACACATGGCGAGGACAGGGCAGTCAGTGTGGGGTCAGAAGAGGGAGGTCGTGTTTTACTAACAGGCTGGAATTCTATGAGGAGGCAACAAAAGGATACGACTAGATTGGAGCAGATAAGATTATTTATCTGGACTTTCAGAAAGCATTTGACAAGTGCCACATGAGAGGGTGGGCATCAAACTTAAAGAAGTGGCATTTCAGGGTGTGGTGTGTAGGTGGGTGCAGAATTGGCTCAGACACAGGAAGCAGAGGGTGACGGCGTGAGGAACCTTGTCAGAATTGTTAAGAGTGGTGTCCAGCAGGGGTCAGTGCTGGGGCCGCTGATATTTTTAATATAAATAAATGATTTAGATAGGAATATAAAGAACAAGCTGGTTAAGTCTGCAGATGATACCAAGATAGGTGGATTAGCAGATCTTTTGGAATCCATTATATCATCGCAGAAGGACTTGGACAACAGACAGGCTTGGACAGCAGACTTTTGGTAGAGGACATTTAATGTCAGTAAATGTAAAGAATTACACATGGGAAGTAAAAATGTGAAGTTTGAATACACAATGGGCAGTCGGAAAATCGAGAGTCCACCTTATGAAAAGAATTTAGGAGTCATAGTGGACTCTAAGCTAGAAGCCATTAAGAAGGCTAACAGAATGTCAGGTTATATAGCGCCTTGACGTGTGGAGTACAAGTCACAGGAGGTTCTGCTCAAGCTTTATAACACACTGGTGAGGCCTCATCTGGAACAACGTGGGTAACTTTGCAGATGATACCAGACTAGGTGGGTTGGTAGGTAATCTCAAGTCCATTGAATCATCACAGAGGGACTTGGTCAGCAGCTAGCCTTTGGGCAGAAGAAATTTAATGTCAGTAAATGTAAATTGTTAAAAATAGTAAGTAAAAATGTGAGGTTTGAACACACAACGGGAGGTCTGAAAATCGAAAGTCCACCTTATGAGAAGGACTGAGGAGTCGTAGTGGACTCGACACAATCAACTGCCAGGCAGTGTTCAGGAGCCATTAAGAAGGCTAACAGACTGTCAGGTTATATAGCGCCTTGATGGGTGGAGTACAAGTCACAGAAGTTCTGCTCAAGCTTTATAACACACTGGTGAGGCCTCATCTGGAGTCCTGTGTACATTTTTGGTCTCCAGGCTACAAAAAGGACATAACAGCACTAGAGGTGGTCCAGAGAAGAGCGACTAGGCTGATTCCAGGGCTACAGGGGATGAGTTTTGAGGAAAGATTAAAAGAGCTGAGCCTTAAGGAGATGAAGAGGAGACCTGACTGAAGTGTTTAACATTATGAAGGGAATTAGTTCAGTGGGTCGAGATGGTGACTTTAAAAATGAGTTCATTAAAAACACAGGGACACAGTTGGAAACTTGTGAAGGGTAAATTTCACATAAACATTAGGAAGTTTTCCTTCACACAAAGAAGGACACGTGGAATAAGTGACCAAATGGTGTAGTAGATGGTACGACTTTAGCGACCTTCAAAACTCGACTTATTACTACAGAAGAATTAGGTGATGTTACAGATAGGGGGCGCTATCATCCCCTTGAACCCTCAGACCAGACGCCAGACACCAGATAAAAGTCCAAATCTTAAATCCTCCTACTCCCAGACGCGTTGCTACCCTTCCTCCTGACTCAGCTCGCCCGTCTGGGATCTCTCACAGTCTCTTATACTTCTTGACCCGGAAGTGCTTCTGAACCCTCAGTCCATGTGACTTCCTAGCACTTCCGGGTCAGATCAAAACTCTGCTTTTTCATCCTGGAAATACGTCATTTCCTTTGTCGCTGTGTCTAAGACGTACTTCCGAGTTGTAGGGAAAATAGACATCTCTGAGCCTCCCCGCAGCATCTCCTGGCGGCCCCGACATTATCCAGCAGGGTTGTGTATTAAAACTACATAGTCCATGATGCTCTGCTGGTATTCGGGGCATCTCGATGTCGCAGGGAGGGCTCCCTCTGGTGGCCTGGGGGTATTGGCCGGGATGAATGGCTGGCCATAGTCCACAGTGGATAGGACTGGAGAGCTTTGTGGGGCTGAATGGCCTGTTCTTGTCCAGATTGTTTTAATGTTCTAATTCAGAAAAGCATAGCCGCATGATTTTCACATTTATGAGATATTTAGAAATATTACTTGTTTTAATTTTCATTTTTTTAAACTTCTAGAAGCCTGTTAAATGTAAATTTCGCACAAACATCAGGACATTTTTCTTCACACAGGGAACCACAGACATGTGGAATAAGCGACCAAGTAGTGTGGTGCACAGGAGGACTTTAGGGACCTTCAAAACTCCACTTGATGTTATTTTGGATGAATTAAGTGGACAGGACTAGAGAACTTGGTGGGGCTGGATGGCCCGTTCTCATCCAGATCTTTCTAACATTCCACTGTCCTACAAAGCCTACACACCGACGTTCACACAGTGCTCAACTTGTTCAGAGAATGGAGCAACTTTTCAGTGTGGCAGGCGTTATTTTAATCCTTGAAACGGGATCGCTGTAACAGTTTGAAGCCTGCCACCGGAGGCAACTTCATAAAAATCTAACGAGACCCCAATCTCTTGCATCTGGAAGTATATTGGGTTTCGAATCCTTTAGAATTTTGGATTTAATTGAATAGGCCCCGGTGTCCCGAGACGGAGTTATTAAAGCGGAGGTGTCACGTTACCACGTGTCAGGAGTCGCACAAAACTGGAAATGTAACACTTGACTCCAAAGGTATTTGGCTGCCATGTGTGAAGAAAACGGCAAACGCCTACATCCACAGCCACGGGCGTCTGAGGAAATATAAATGTACAATAAAGTGGAAGGGGTGTTCTCTTCTGATGCTCTTAAAATATATTAATGGGCTGATCCAAACACCAAATTGAAAATCTGCTCTGTGACATTCCCATAAAGAAAGAGTAACGAGAGCATAATTAGAGAAGCAACGAGAGACACCCGATATCAGAGCTTGGGATTTGATTGTTCAGGTTACGAGACACGAACGCTCGGCGGAATAAAAAGGGGTCATAAAGTGCATAGACGGAGGTGTGCAGCCACTTCATTCAAAAACGTGATATAATGGAATTGCAAAAAATGACATTTCATATCCGGCATGCTTCACATTTAAGGCATTTTCACATCGTTAATGAAAGACGGAGCCCCGCAGTTTCCATGACACATGCTTTGTAATGACAAGAAGGTATGGCTGACATCATTAGAATGAAGGCATCAGCAGCCCATTTGGCTTCTATAAAGTGCTGAGATTACACATCCTTGCCTATTTGAAATAATCATTTTACACAGGGATATCATATTTTCCACAGACTGCTTTCAGGTCAATAGATTTAATTCAATAAATTCCGCAATAGGAGATCAAAACAAAGAAATGCAAACGCACGTTGGCCGCCCTGAGATAGCACGGCCATCCGGCGAATCAGGGACCGAGGGCCTAAATTTAATCATCAATTGTAATTAGCGGAAGTATTCCCATAAACAGAGGATTTATACTCAAATAACAATCGGCTGTTCTGCAGAGAGAAATCACTTGGTGTGCTTCACGAAATGCGTCAGCACTTCAATTACAGAGAGGGAGAGAAAGAAATCTGCTAATTATATCATCCTTCTTTGTATTTGCTATTGCCATCAATACTTGGCTTCACAATGGATAAGATTCAATTACAGTTTAGATTATCTTTCCGAAATGGAAATAAAAAAAGAAAAGAAAAGAAATCAAAAGTAATTAATTAGGGAATTATCTTTTGTTGACTTAGCAGTAATTGCTGGTAATAAATATTAGATTAAGGTTGGGGGGCCGAGGCAGAGGGGTTACAGCAGAAGAATTGATCTCGTCAAAAACATGCAAAGGGCTGTGAGGGACAGAGTGTGA
This sequence comes from Polypterus bichir lapradei, assembly GCA_026402145.1. Taxonomy (NCBI): domain Eukaryota; kingdom Metazoa; phylum Chordata; class Cladistia; order Polypteriformes; family Polypteridae; genus Polypterus; species Polypterus bichir. Next base: position 52,341,531 of record JANRMT010062834.1, read on the forward strand.
CAGATAGTCAACAGAACATCCTTATATATAATTTGATACTATCCGTATGTATGGTGTTCGCGTCAATACCCCGTATGTATGATGTTCGCGTCAATACCTCGACTCAATACAAGTTAGAACCATGCAATTTGGCATCCGTCCTTCTGACATCTATTGGCAAACTGAGTAATGATGGCTGGGTATTAACAACAGGCATTGTTTAAATTTTAGCCGATCTCAGATCTAAAATGAGTGACGATCGCAACGCAGCCACAAGAGCAGCGGCCGCGGAAAGGATACGTAGGAAATGTAGTCACATGATTGATGAGGAACATAGACTTGCTAATGCAACCAGACGTACACAACGTGCACAACAAACGGATAAACACCGTGCGGCTACAAATGCTACTAACACTGAAACAAATCGGACACAAAGGACAGATGAGGAACGTGCGCTACAGAATGCTACTAACGCTGAAAGAAATCGTGCCAACCGTGCACAAGCGACTGAAGAAGCTCGACCAGCCGCAAATGCAGCACGGGTTGAAAGAAATCGAGCAGCCCGTGCCTTGCGCCGTGAAAATGCTCAGCGGCACGGCATTGAGGACGAATTGTGGTTGACGTTAATCAACCATGCACCAGTCGGGGACTGACAGGACATGATCCACCACGCCAACATAATTATTACTCCGACTCTGATTAGAGTCGTAAAATATGGTTTGTTTTCAAAATTTGTTTGCCGGAAAAAATCAAATGAGGTTGCGCCGAAGAGCTGAGTTCACGTCTCGCAGCCCCGTTTAAACAGGAAACTCTTCATTACATCGGCTGAAAAGGTCTATTTTAAGCACAAATCAGTGCCATGATAACAAAATTGTGTGCAGAGAAAGTATTGATTTCACAAACGTAGAATTTGTAGCCCGATTCGTTCGGGCTCCCAGTCGTTAGTAATATATAAAGGGTGCCGCAAGAAAAAACCGAACCGTCTCTGACTGGCTGGCTCGAGTTATTATACAGACGGGTGGCGTTGCAATCGCGGAGCCTCGTTGTCGTGACGGTGCATTAGTAAGGACGCTGTGAGCCAGTGGGTACAGACGTGCGTGAAAGAGATCCGAAAGATGTATTCTCTGCAACTGAGGACTGGAATAGTGGAGGTGTATGTGTCTACCGGTTCTTTTAAGGAAACGCGAGACATTTTCACACAGAAGTTTCCTGGCGTAAACCTACCAGTCAAAGAGCAGTATTCACGAGTTGGTGACGAAGTGGCGTAAGACTGGGTCCGTTGCAAACTGCAAAAAGAATCACTGCACAACAAAGTTTTTGCTTCTTGAACACTGTTGGGTGTTTCTTCTAGATTTTTGGGTGCTGATCATGAATATCACATCAAAATTTACCCATCACATACCGTTTCAGTTTTCTCATGATTTTTTTCTTATACAGGCAGTCCCTGGGTTAGGTACGAGATAGGGACTGCAGGTTTGTACTTAAGTTGAATTTGTATGTAAGTTGGAACTGTGCAGTCGCAGCTGTGGCCTCGTTCATAAGTCGTAGGTCGGGTGTCCGTAACCTGGGGACTACCCGTATTTGTATCCAAACATTTTCGCTCCTGTAAATGACTTATCAACAACGGTTTGTGCAGCCTCGGCATGTCCAGACATGGAATCAGGGCAGGTTGGAAGCTGTTCTGTGGAAGCTGACATTCTGGGTTGGTCTGAAAGAGCTTGACGCTGTCTCAGCATGTTATAAAGGTGGCTTGTATTCACCGATCCTGCTCATTTGGTTGAAATGGATAGTGTGAGATGTTTAGCCTGTACACAACCAAATGAACAACGACAGTTTAGAAAAACAGACGCTTTTATTAAACTAAAGTCCCCAAACACCAGTCCCGCACACACACAGTGCTCCGGCACCACAACACCCTTCCTTGGGCCTTTCACTGTCCGTGGGCCGCCATTCTTCCTCTCGTCCCTGGAGCTTTGTCCTGCTCCAGCTCCCGACTCTAGCTCCCTGATTGGAGTGAGGCCACCCCTTTTATTCCCTCCCGGATGTGCTCCAGGCTCCTGATGATGCTCTTCTGGCCAAGAGCATCTGGCTGCAGCCACTGTTAGGTGTTGAGCTCCACAGAAAGCGGAAACACGTGACCGCCACAGTTGACGGAAAAACGCCACTCCCCTACTATCTTAAGCTTAGGCGTGCTATTTCCCTGTTGCTGCCTTCTCCAGTGTTTTTTAAGGTTAGGATTGTTGATTGGGTAGGTCCTATATTAGTTAGTCCCGTTTAGTCTTTTTAATTTTATCCTGCCTTGTACGTCCGGTTGTTCGGGTTGGCTTCATTTAGTTAAAAGAAACCATTTTCATCGAACTCTTTTAGGTGTGTGTTTTTAGAAGGATTTTTTAGTTTGTGGAAGAAATAGCTTTTTAAGTTGGATCCTGTCCTGCCTCGTGTTAATTGTTGTCCGGGATGGACATTTCCGCGAACAGTTATTTTATATGCTAAAGAAGGAATATGCCCCTCCCCCACTATCTTAAGCTTAAGCATGCTATTTCCCTGTTGCTGCCTTCCCCAGTGTTTTTTAAGGTTAGGATTGTTGATTGGGTAAATCCTATATTAGTTAGTCCCGTTTAGTTTATTTAATTTTATCCTGCCTTGTACGTCCGGTTGTTCGGGTTGGCTTCATTTAGTTAAAAGAAACCGTTTTCATCATACTCTCTTCTGGATAGGTGTTCATCCATGTGTGTTTTTAGAAGGATTTTTTAGTTTGTGGAAGAAATAGCTTTTTAAGTTGGATCCTGTCCTGTCTCGTGTTAATTGTTGTCCGGGATGGACATTTCCGCGAACAGTTATTTTATATGCTGAAGAAGGAATATGCCCCTCGCCCACTATCTTAAGCTTAAGCATGCTATTTCCCTGTTGCTGCCTTCCCCAGTGTTTTTAAGGTTAGGGCTGGTGATTGGGTAGGTCCTATATTCATTCGCCTACTGCGGAGGTCACGTGTTTCCACTTACTGTGGAGCTCAACACCTTACAGTGGATGCAGCCAGACCCTTCTCCTTCTGGCAGCACTTCCTGGTGTTGAGGAAGTGCTGCCCTTGCACCCAGAAGCACTCCGGGCGTCCCTGGAAGGTCCTTCCTCCACCACCTTTCCAGGTGTGGCAGAAGTGTCGATCTCCTGGGCTCCACGGCGCTCAGGTCACCCCCTGGTGGTGGCCACGGGTCCCAGTCGGCTTGACCCTCCTTGCTCCTTCCCCGTGGTCCCCTCAACATCCAGGGCGGTTGCCCCTTCATGGCCCGGGGGATGTATAGACCACCTACCGATCCTTCCAGGCGTCCCAGCTGGGTCTGACCCCCAGCCTCCTGTCAGTCAGTGTGTATGTATAGTATCAGTATAGTAAAAAATAGTATCTGTAGCAATATAACAGTAAGTAAGCTTGATGCTATAGACGTTTTGGTGTCGGGCGATATGTCTCATCAATGTCGTAACAGCCGCGATACATTCTGCTATATCTGTGGCGAATATGCACTTGTGCTTTAGAGATGTTGGATGACTGCTCTTGTGAAGAAAGCTTATCAAAATTGGTGATCAAGACAAGGAATGGGCACCTCACATTTGCTGTCAGTATGAGAGCCTGGATCAGAATTCGCTCGAAAAACGATGTTGTTTGCTGTTCCGATGATATGGCGAGAACCGAAAGACCATGTGACAAATTGTTACTTCAGTTTGACTAATGTGTCTGGTTTCTCTGCCAAAAACAAGAAGTCAATTGAATATCCTAATTTGCCTTCAGCAATGAGACCCGTGCCACATGACGACAGTCTTCCAATTCTGAAACCACCAGAGGATTGGACCTTAGATGAACCAGATGAAGAAACTGCAATGCAGGGTACTGACAGTGACATTGACCTGGATTTTGAACCGTGCTCATCAGGCCATCCACATCTGATAACATAATCAGAATTGAACGATTTGGTCAGAGATTTGGGTCTGTCAAAAACAAAAGCCGAGCTGCTGGGTTCGAGACTGCAGGAATGGTGTTTGCTGTCACCAGGTACGAACATGTCTGTGTTTCGAGGCCGACATCATGATATAACCAAATTTTTTGCACAAGTCGACAGTCTCTGTTTCTGTTGTGACATTGAAGGATTGTTCTCGGCCTTGGGTTGTGATCAAAACCCGGAAGAGTGGCGTCTCTTCATTGATTCGTCAATGTTAAGCCTGAAAGCTGTTCTGCTACACAATGGCAACGTTTATCCTTCAGTACCTTTTGGCTATGCAGCACACATGAAAGAAACATATGAGAATATGGAACTGTTGCTGAAGCACATCCAGTATAGCAGGTACAACTGGAATATCTGTGGAGATCTTAAAGTTGTTGCTCTGTAACTAGGACTGCAGCTCGGCTATACAAAGTACTGTTGTTTAATTTGTGAATGGGACAGCCGTGCCAAAGAGTCGCACTATTCTCGACAGAGCTGGCCACTCCGTACAAAGTTAGTTCCAGGACAGAAAAATGTGGCACATGAATCGCTTTGTCTACCTGGCAAAGATATTTTTGCCTCCTCTTCACATAAAACTGGGAGTCATGAAGAATTTCGTGAAAGCACTGAACAAGGAAGGTGAAGGTTTACATTATTTAAGACAGATGTTCCCAAGAATAATTGATGCCAAGATCAAGGAGGGCATTTTTGTTGGCCCCCAGATCAGACATGTTATGAGTGACAAGCGGTTTGAAGATCTGTTAGTTGGGCCAGAAAGCCTTTAAAGATGTTGTTGACAATTTTCTGGGCAATTACAGAGCCCCAAACTCCATTCAGCTGGTAGGCAAACTTCTCAAAGCATACAAGACAATGAAGTGCAACATGTCACTCAAGATTCATTTCCTCCACTCACACTTGGACTTCCTCCCCTCAAATCTCGGTGCTGTCAGTGACGAACACGGTGAAAGGTTTCACCAGAACGTTGCTACAATGGAGAGACGATACCAGGGCAACTGGAATCCATCAATGCTTGCTGACTACTGTTGGACACTGCAATGTGATGCACCAGACATTGAATACAAAAGAAAATCAGAAGCAAAACACTTTTAATTCTGTTGAATTTAACAGGTTATGCGAAACATAAACGTGACCAAATACGTTATTGTCAGTAAACATATAAATGTCTATTTCTCAGAGTTCATACGTGATGCAGTAAAACCAAAATTATATCTGTGCATACCTAGTAGGTACCTGTCACAATCAGCAAATACTTTTCAGGAAGCAAGACCTTTCAAAAAAATTGTTGTGCAGTGGAATTGGGTCCTGTTGTTCGTTTCGTGTACGGGCTAAGAAATATACGTCGACGTTGGAGTCGGAGATGATTCGGTTTTTCGTGCGCTACCCTGTATAATGTACATGATACAGGGAGATTCAATCAAAAGAGGCCCCCAAATATTCTGTAATAACTCTCACTAGTACGAAGGAATCTGAACGAAACAACGTGTAATGTGCTCCTCAGCATATGGAGATTCAAACAAGCTGGGATGCCCCTGCGTTGGAGCAAAGAGGTAGGCACCAGACAGCCGTCACAACCTTTAAGCTCCGTTTGCAACTTCTGGGTGCATACAGCTCGTACCCCTTCACTCAATCACTCGACTTCTCATCAGGATGGTGGTGGACAGTATTGAGCAGCACATCTTAATGGTGCAAACCTATTGGGTCACTAGTTTGTTTAAGAGATGTCAGAATCAACTGGATGATCGGAAATTAACAAAAAGTCACTTCCGGCAACATGTCACACATCTTCAAGGAGCATGGCAGAAATGGAGTCCTTCTTCAGCAAACAGGGTCATTTCAAAGGGGCTTTGGCCACCAGGGTCGGCAAAACTTTCACCATCAGACTCAAAGGAAAAGTCTATCGGAACAAGCCTCGCACTGTGGAACAACAACAACAACATTTATTTCTATACCACATTTTCATATAAAAGATGTAGCTCAAAATGCTTTACAGGATAAAGAATGAGAAATAAAACAAAACCTAAGAATTAAATTAGGCAATACTGATTAACGTAGAATAAAAGTAAGGTCTGATGGCTAGATGGCTGGAGAAAAAAACAAAATCTGTTGGGATTCCAGGCCACGAGACCCCCTGAACAGCCCCCTCCAGGCATTCTACCTAACATAAATGACCTCAATCAGTCCTCATGGTTTTCAGGCTTCACATGGAAGAATTTGATGATGATGATGGTTATGTGGACTTCTGGCCTTCAATCCATCAATGTGGAGACATCACGGTGCTTTGATCAGGTGATGGGGGTGCAGATCAACACCACAGAAACCCAGAAAAAGAACAGCAGAGAAAGTAGGGGTCAGTATGGATTATGGAGCCACCAGAATTGATAATGATGATGCAATACATACTGTATACAGAATATCAGGATCAAACTAAAATGAAGCTATGAGAAAGCCATGTTACCAAAATGAGTTTTTAGCAGTTGTTTAAAGTGCTCCACCATATTAGCCTGGCGAATTTCTATTGGTCAGCTATTCCAGATTTTCGGTGCATAACAGCAGAAGTTCCAGTTGAAGTTTCATTCCTCAGTAGCACCGCTACACACTTAGAATCCATCCCCCAAAGAAATGAAGACAATTTCAAAACTGAAGATGTCGTCAGTTATTACGTAATTGTGGAAGAAGACATATCGATGCAACCCGATCTTCCTATTAGAACACCGGAAAAAAATAGGAAGAAACAAGGGCATTCATCCTATCAAAGCTCACCAATTCTACCCGCCTGATTTCTTCCAAATTAGCATCAAGTCTAGATTTGGAGGTCCATAAAGACTCACTGCCTACCACACTACCTGGTACAGTTATCCCCTTAGGGCTTAGGGCCACAGGAATTCCAGAAATGGGAAAATCTGAAAATTCATTTTGGGCCCCCCAACCTCACCTCCTAAAGCTGTACTATTGACCACAAGCCTTATTAGTAACATACAGTGGATTACTGAACAAATTCTAGACAGCATAGCTGATATCAGGGAGATTGGGGGGGGGTAGCGTGGTTGGTCTGGGTTTCCCAAGGGGGACGTACACAGGGGTATTTCTAGGAATTGTTGGTATCAGGGATTGTTGTCCCCCTTGAGTTTTCCAGTCCAATGGACACCCTTGGGGGTTTCCAGAAGGGATTTTCAGGAGACTTGTTATTATAGTTACTATAGTTATTACATACATTCACTGGCCATATAGCTTATACACTCACTGGCCATTTTATTAGGTACACGGCACTAATAAAGTGCGTTGGACCCCCTTTTGCTTTAAGAACTGTCGTAATTCTTTGTGGCGTAGATTCAATAAGGTCCTGGAAACATTCCTCATGGATTGTGGTCCATATTGACAAGATAGCATCAATGTCAATGTCAAATTTATTTATATAGCACATTTAAAACAACATAGGAATGCTGTGGCCAAAGTGCTTTACAATAATAGAATAAAAGAAAATATACAAATAACATAAATAGTATAAATAGAAATAAAATAAATGAACATAAATAAATAATAAATAGAAGTAATGTTACATAATCACAATGAGGAAACCATCAGTATTACTGAAGATCACAGAATGCAAGTGAGTAGAAATGAGTCTTTAATCTCCTTTTGAATTGTCGATGACTCCTTTATGTGACGAGGTAAAGAGTCCCACAGGTGAGGAGCAGCAGATGACAAAGCCCCGTCTGTCCCCCTTAGTTTGACACTCGGTACGAGGGACAACAAGAGACAACTGACCAGAAGATCTAAGCACTGTAGATGGCTGGTGTAAAACACACAATTCAGATAAATAGGCAGGAGCGAGACAATGTAAAGATTTAAAAACTAGCAACAAGATTTTAAAATCAATTCGAAAACTGACTGAAGCTAAAATAGGAGAAACAGAATCAGACTTTCTTGCCCCAACCAGAAAGCGACAGACATCCATTATATGTAGAACTAAATTTTAGTAAATCAGGAAGATAGTCGCTTTGAAAATCCACACAAATCACTCCAGAAACTCCTTTCTTCCTAGTGCCATACGACTTTTCAATATGAAATATCAGAGATAATGATTTAAGGTTTTGATATATATCTTGTAACCTTTTTTTTGTGGTGTAAATATGTATTATCTAACTGCCTTACCTTAACCTTTCTTGTTTCTAGATAGATAGATAGATAGATAGATAGATAGA
>JANRMT010062834.1:52354703-52365460 GCA_026402145.1 Polypterus bichir lapradei
AATAATAATAATCATCATCATCATCATCATCATCATCATCATCATAAAATAATCAAAGAAGAAGAAGGAAAACTTAATTAGATAGGATAAGCTGAACGTAGCTGTTGCCATTTTGCTACACCCCACTTAATAAAAGGTAAATGCCTGTCTCTCAGTCTGTGTGCCTGTCCGTTTACTGTGTCACCATCATTCCAATAGATAACACGTCACAGGCCTTTTTAGTAATAAAATACATTGCATTTGTCATTACAATAGATGGAGCATTATAAACACTAAAATTGCTTGCACAAATCCCATACCAAATGACATATAACCGAGACATATGCATGTCATTTTTCATTTCAACAGATGGAGCATCACAAACATTAGATAGATAGATAGATAGATAGATAGATAGATAGATAGATAGATAGTGATAAAAATGCAGGTATAACAGACAATAACTTAGTATAATGTTAACGTTTACCCCCCCCCCCCCAGGTGGAATTGAAGAGTCGCATAGTGTGGGGTCTCCTCAGTCTGTCAGTGGAGCAGGACGGTGACAGCAGTCTGTCGCTGAAGCTGCTCCTCTGTCTGGAGATGATCCTGTTCAGTGGATGCAGTGGATTCTCCATGATTGACAGGAGCCTGCTCAGCGCCCGTCGCTCTGCCACAGATGTCAAACTGTCCAGCTCCATACCTACACTGCCTTTATGAACTCCAGACCAAATGGCACATAACAGAGACACATGCATTACATTTTTCAATCCAACAGATGGTACACCACAAACATTAACACTGCTTTTACGAATCATATATCAAATGGCATATAACAGAGATATAGGCATTGCATTTTTCATTCCAGTGGATGGCACATAACAATCACTAACACTGCTTTTATGAATTCTATACAAAATGGCATATAACAGAGACATAGGCATTGCATTTTTCATTCCAACAGATGGTGCACCACAAACATTAAAATTGCTTTTACAAATCCAATGCCAAAATAGCATATAAAAGAAAAATACGCATTGCAAGGCACACTAAAAACATTAACACTGCTTTTATGAATACCATCCCAAATGACATATAACAGAGACACATGCATTGCATTTTTCATTCCAACAGATGGTGCACCACAAACATTAACACTGCTTTTACGAATCCTATACAAAATGGTATATAAAGGAAACATATGCCTTGCATTTTTATTCCAGTGGATGGCACATAACAATCATTAACACTGCTTTTATGAATCCTATCCCAAATGACATATAACAGAGACACATGCATTGCATGTTTTCATTCCAACAAATGGTGCCTTACAAACATTAACACTGCTTTTACAAATCCCATAATAAAATAGCATACAAGAGAGAAATATGCATTGCAATGTACACAAAAACATTAACAAAGCTTTTATGAATCCCATACCAAATGGCGGATAACAGAGACACATGCATTACATTTTTTTATTCCAACAGATGGTGCACCATAACCATTAACACTACTTTTACGAATCCTGTACCAAATGGGACATAACAGAGACATTTTTCATTCCAGTGGATGACATATAACAATCATTAACACTGCTCTTATGAATCCTATACCAAAAGAGACATAGGCATTGCACAGCATGCTGCAAATGTCAATGCTGAGGTCTACATTGATTACTAATATTTTCATCCATCTTTGATGGTGTCAACCATGGTTAGTGTCATGGCACAGACAGGGTTCCTCCCCTGTCGGGGTTCAAATTCATGTTTTATATTGTCTTTGTTCATGTTTGGTTCTTTTGCATGTATTTAGTTTATTTCTGTTTATGTGCCATTGTTTTTGATTAAGGTTTAAAATGCTCTTCAATTTCCATGTGTTTTGTGAGTGGTCCCCCAAGAGGCAGGTCCACCTACCAAATGCTGCCAGGAGCTGCCCTTTTAAAAATTGTAGGGTCTCCCATAGTTCCTTGTGGTTCATTTTCAGCGTGCTAGGCAGTTTTGGTAAGTTCTTTGGTTTACTCTGCTTTTTTTAATTTTTGGTGATTTTTTTTTTTTTTTTTTTTTTGCTCTGCTTTCTGACTATTCTCTGGATTTGTGATTTGGAACTTAGTATACTTGGATTACCTTATGTTTCTGGCAACTCCATCTTGCCATTGTGCTCTTCACATTGTCACAGTATTAAACAGCATTTTTTTTTTTTTATTAAGGATAAAGGATTTACAATTCTATGAAGTTTGTCCATTTATCTAGCTGGGGTTTGGTGGCATATCCCCCTCTAGTGGCCATTATTGAAAGTACTTTTTGGGATTTTACATATCCTAGTTGACAACAGACGGGTAGCAGAACTAGTCATGAATAATACTGTAACAAACATGGAGCTAGAAAGGGCGATACCCACACACATCGAGTGAGAGGAAAGCCTCCAAACGGGAACATTTACTTAACAATGAATGTCCTGGGGATTGTTCCTGTCTTGTGCTCTGTGCTTGCTTGTATAGACTTAAGCTTCGTCTCGACCCTGCTCAGGATAAAGCGGCTATAGAAAATGGATGGATGGATGGATGATTCACAACCTTACTTTTAGATGAATCACCTTCCTTCTGTTATATCAGTAGAATCAGGTCAGGTCAGGTTGGGGAGCCTGCACTGGCACAGCGTGTTGCTGCACCCACCACATGACGAAACAGCTCGGGATCCCGGTTGGCAGTCCCCCCCAGGCAGACATGTGGTCCAGTCCCACCCTCTGGAAAAGACAATCTATCTGCTGCAGCCAGGTGTTACGTGGGTCCAGTCACTGGGGTCCTCAGCAATGAAGACCCTGTGAGTTGGATCACCCTCGGGTAATCGCGCCACATGGCTGTAGTGCCGTAACTGACGCTCCCTCACAATGCCGGTCATGTGCCTCATTCGGGACTCCATGAGCATCACAAAGTCAAACCAGCGGCACCCAAGGATTCTTTGAAGAGACACAGTACTGAAGGAGTCCAGTCTTCATCTCAGGTCACTGGATAGCGTCCATGTCTCGCAAACAGGAAACCCCAGGCTAAAGACTTGGACCTTCGTCCTTTTGCAGATATCAGGAGCACCACACACCCCTTTCCAGTAACCTCATGACCCTCCGTCTACTGACTTTATAGGAAGAGTCACCAGAGTCACATGAATGTCACTGCCAAGGTGAGTAAACCTCTTGATGACGAGGTCGACACTCTCTGGCTGTGCCCGAGAGGTCATTAAAGGCCTGGATGTTGGTTTTTAGCAGGACTCTTGCAAGCCCAGACACTCAGACCCCTCACTCAGTCTCTCGAGTGCCCTGATCAGAGCCTCCATTGACTCTACAAAGATCACAGCATTGTCAGCAAAGTCAAGATCTGTGAATCTCTCTTCACCAACAGATGACCCCCAGCCACCGGACACCATGACAAGCACAGAACAGTGTAGGAGCAGAACACACTGCTGAAGGCTCCCCAGAATCAACTGGGAAAAACACAAAGGTTCTGCCTCCACTCTGCAAAGCACTCACAGTACCAGTGTCCAGGCAGGCCATGGTATCCAGCAACCTTGAGGGGATCCTGCGATAGAATATGCCTCATAAAATAACAGTTTTACTGAAACTATTCTTATGCTGGGGCAGCATGATGGCGTAGTGGTAGCGCTGCTGCTTCTCAGTAAGGAGACCTGAGTTCGCTTCCCGGATCTTTCTTGTGTGGAGTTTGCATGTTCTCCCCGTGTCTGCGTGGGTTTCCTCCCACAGTCCAAAGACATACAGGTTAGGTGCATTGGCGATCCTAAATTGTCCTTGGGGTGTGTGTGTGTGTGTGTGTGTGCGCGCCCTGCTGTGGGCTGGTGCCCTGCCCATGGTTTGTTTCCTGCCTTGCACTGTGTGTTGGCTGGGATTGGCTCCAGCAGACCCCCGTGACCGTGTAGTTAGGGTATAGCAGGTTGGATAATGGATGGATGGATGGATTCTTATGCAGTTTCTGAAGTTGTACTCACTCTTCAGGGTCCCGTTCTTCTCCCACTGTAACCGTGCCTGTTTTCGTGATTCCCCTTCTTATTTTCTATGAGGCGCGTCACGCATGTGCATCTGAGGATCTCTTTGAAGGCTCATTCGAGGTAAATGGAGACCCACCAGGACGAGAGGGGGCACTGTCTCTAAACTTGTTCCCTTTTTCCCCACAGCTCCCATTGAAGGAAAATAGCTCCACCCCTTCCAGTCCTCCCATTCTAAAAAGACCGGGTGCCTCCATTAAGTCGTCTTGTCTTGAGGAGACCAGATCTGGAGAGTGAAAGCGAGTGAAAGCTCTGAGAATACTTTCTTTCATTGTGTTTTCTTAACAAGCGCTATAGTAGTTTTGTGTTTGTTCTTGCTTGCCTGAGTTAACTATTACAAGAAGTCACCAGTTTAATTTTGTGAAATTTGAAGGGATTAAAAGGGACTACCTGGCTGGAGTCCCAAAGTTTTTGAGTTGCTCTGGCTTTGCTTGAACCCGTGTTTGGCCACCTTTACAGGCACTATTTATTCAGTTCAGTAGAGGCTCCGCCTTCCTTTTCTTCTAGCCCTGCCCATCTTCAGGGTAGCATGCTGTCTACAACAGTACAGTTTGCACCCTTGACTACCTGTCTGTTGATTCTGTGATTTCACATTTATGTGCTCATTCACACTTCAGATCTTGACGTGCGTGCTGATTTGTATAAAAGCAGCTCACTTTAACATTAACGCAAATGGAGTGCTGGGTAAATCTGCGTTATTACCTCACCCGGTGTAAGGTCGTTTAAAGTTTAGTGTAAAATTTGAGAAATGTTTGGTTGTGACATACTCAGATTAACATCGACATTGGAAAAGCCACATTTTACACTTGACGTTACACTGTGTGAAAGGATTCGACAAAAACACAGGAAGAGGTCTGGGGGCAGAAATAGGCTGCCAACAATGATAGTTTGGTTCAAATGACACAGGTCTTAACAGACGTCACGCAAACAATAGAACAAATAGACAGGCAAACTTGGGGGTTATAAAGTCAGACAGGGGAAGTGATGTCATCTGGGACCGCACCGGAAGTGACATCATCTGTGATGAAACTGGAAGTGACGTCATCTGTGTTGGGACCAGAAGTGATGTCATCAGGGGCTGGAAATGGAAGTGACATCATTGAATTCAGGCAAAATTTCCCATGGTTGGTCTGACGATGACAAAGAAGGATCAGTGCACTCTGCCACCCTCTGGTCTGGCATGGAATTATCCCTTTTTGAGCCCTTCAGTTGCCTCCCATGCGCACCTGTGTGACAACTGTCACTTCGCCTGACGACGCTTAACTTCTCAGCATGGCTGGAACAATTACGTAATGCAAAAAATTTATGACAAATATTATTTTGTATGTATAATTAAATAATAATTAATTAAATAATAATTAAATATTATTTGATTATGTGAATTTCCCCTTGGGATTAATAAAGTATCTATCTATCTATCTATCTATCTATCTATCTATCTATCTATCTATCTATCTATCTATTATATAGTGCCTTTCATATCTATCTATCTAGCTATCTATCTATTATATAGTGCCTTTCATATCTATCTATCTATCTATCTATCTATCTATCTATCTATCTATCTATCTATCTATTATATAGTGCCTTTCACATCTATCTATCTATCTATTATATAGTGCCTTTCACATCTATCTATCTATCTATCTATCTATCTATCTATCTATCTATCTATCTATCTATTATATAGTGCCTTTCATATCTATCTATCTATCTATCTATCTATCTATCTATCTATCTATCTATCTATCTATCTATTATATAGTGCCTTTTACATCCATCTATCTATCTATCTATCTATCTATCTGTGGAAACTCTGTCGGTTGACTGCTCTGGTCTGGGTGGGCGTGGTTGTGGTTTACGGCCGGCTCCGTTCCTCGGGCGTCTCTGTCTCTGTGAGTATTTGTATTTTTCTATTAGCTATTTTACTGTTGTAAAGTTAGTTTGTTGTCAGTTAAGACACGGCTTTGGTTTTTTTGACCATGGCCGTGTCCAAAGAGTCAGTGCCGGGCTTATTGCCAAAGTTTTATGAGAATCTTTCCCGCCGCAATGGCGCTAAGATCTTGGCGGATCCGATGGTCTCTGTTGAGACGTGTGTGGAGGCAGTTGGGAGAGTAGTTGGATATAAAAATGTTCGCTCAGCATCGAGAATGAATAAATCGGTCGTGATTTTTGTAAATGAGGAATCCTTGGTGAATCAGTTGGTAGAGGAAGGGTTAGTTTTAAGCGGAGCGCTTGTCCCTGTTTTGCCTTTATCAACGCCAGTTAAAAAAGTAATTATTTCAAATGTCCCTCCATTTTTAAAGAACGATGTTCTGGTAAATGAACTGAAGCGCTATGGCCAGATCGTTTCAGAATTAACCATGATCCCTCTTGGTTGCAAACGGCATGAATTAAAACACGTTGTTTCGTTTCGTAGACAAGTATATATGATACTAAATAACATGAACGACGATATTAATGTAGCCCTCCGGTTTAAAGTGGACGGCAGTGACTATGTTGTGTTTGTCACGTCTGAATCCATGAAATGTTTCACTTGCGGTAGAGCAGGACACAAGGCCTCGCAGTGTAAAACTGGATCGGTGATTTTTGCGGGTTCTCCTACTCAACCTGAGGAGAATTTAAATGAAGAGAACACTGAAGATAGTGAGCATGAATCTGAGAGTGGCGAAGAGATTGAAAGTATGGATGAGTGTGAGACTGATATGAAGGAGTCGATGGCTGCAGCGGGTGTTGTTTGTGATCAGCCCCTTAGTACTTTGGTGACGGCGGCTCCTGAGAAGAGTCTGCTTCTGAGTATTACAGATATGTCGGCCAAGGCCGGCGGTTCAGCTGATCGCCTATCAGTCAGTTCTGAGCTCCGCGAGCCGGCAGAGAGCACACCGACTGAAGTTCACGTATTGCCTGAGATCAAGAGCACTGGGGTGGCGGCAGCGGCAGTTTGCTCGGGAGAAGCTGCGTCACTGGTCCCGGCTGTAAATGAGCCTCAGATCACTAATAAGATTGTTGAAGTGAACGTTTCCGATCACAGTCTCCTGCCGGAGAGCTCATTGAAAGGGGCTGCTGAGGGGCAGAGATGTGAGAGAGCCGAGACTGACGGCAGTGTGGCCGTTGTGGTGAGCGGCAGTGCCGCGGTGTGTGAAGGAGTGAGTGCGAGCAATGAGCCCGTTAAAGTTTCCACTCGAAAAAGGAAGGAACAATCAACGGATAGAGGACAGGCAAAGAAAAGCCTAGTGTCAGATCAGTCATCCAAAGAACATAGCGAGTGTGTGACAAATCAAAGTAACATCGCGAACGAGTTAAGAGACAATGTGGAGGGTGAGAGTGACATTGATACCTCTCAGTATCTGCTAAGAGGCAGTTATAGCACTGCCAGTATTAGGACTTTTTTGGAGTTTATTGATGGCAAGAAAGGAGTGAAGGTTGAAGATCATTTTCCAGATCTGCAGTTATTTCTCGTGTCTGCACAAAGAGTTATGCGTGAAGCAGTTCAGTTAGGCATGGAGCAAAAAGAAGCAACCCGATTAAAGTATGTTATCAGTAAAGTGCGCAAGTCACTCAACCCAAAATAATGGCTTGTTTCTTTAGTCAGCTCATTTGTTTGGTGTCCTGTTTTTTTACTGTGGACTCCCATTGGCTTTTTTTCCATGCAGTCACTTCATATTGGGAGTTTAAATGTTAATGGTTGTAGAGGAGGAACAAAGAGAGCTGTGGTTTTTAACTTTTTAGAACAGAAAGCTTTGCATGTCAGCCTGCTACAGGAGACCCATTCTGACCTTCAGAATCAACCAGACTGGCTACGAGAATGGGGGGGTCAGGTTTTTCTTAGCCATGGTTCTAGTCTTAGTGCTGGGGTGGCCATACTGTTCTCCAAATCTGTGCATTTCCAGGTCACTGCCATCAGTGAGGTGGTGGCTGGACGATTGCTAGTGGTTCAGGTCAAAGACGGGGATCAGGATGTGGTGTTCATTAATGTCTATGCCCCTACCAACGGGAGAGAAAGGATTTGTTTTTTTGAATCGTTACGAAAGGTGGTTGATTCTTTTGTTAATGGCGAGTTGGTGCTGGTGGGTGGTGATTTTAATTGCACAGTTAATTACATGTTGGATTGCAATGGCATTGAACCTCATCCTGCCTCTGCTCAAGTCCTAGCAGCTCTTTTAAAACGGGCCAATCTCGTGGATGTCTGGCGTTATAAATTCCCATCAGACAGACAGTACACCTGGGTGAAGGGATGGGATGGAAATATTTCTATGGCTCGATTAGATCGCTTTTACTGTTCCTGTCACAATCTGAACACTGTCACTTCTGCCTCTATCTCTCCTGTTGGCTTTTCTGACCATTCTTTGGTGGGGTTGAAAGTTGTCATCCCGAAAAAGAAACCTTTTTTCAAAACCTTCTGGTATTTCAACATTTCACTACTAGAAGATGCCCATTTTGTGAAATGTTTTGAATTTTTCTGGAAGCAATGGACTGTTACCAAATCTAGATTTGATTCACTCAAACAATGGTGGGACATTTCGAAAGTTCAGATAAAGGCATTCTGTCAACAATATACACAGGAAGTCACTCGAAAGTGCCTGCTGAACATGGCAGCCTTAGAAGAAGACATTTTGAAACTGCAGGATGCTTTACAAAAGGGATTTGATGAGGAGATTTTTTCTGCTCTAACATCTAAAAAGCGTTCCCTTGCTGATCTTTTGGACTTACGTGCACAAGGGGCCCTGGTGAGGTCACGTTTTCAAAATATGAATCATTTGGATGCACCCACAAAATTTTTCTTTGGGTTGGAAAAGAAAGAAGCCCAAAGCAAACTAATTCACATGCTGCACGACACAGAGGGGAGAGAACTGAGCACCACTGAAGACATCCGAGACTTTGCAGTTTCTTTTTATACAAATTTATTTAAAGATGATTCTATTGATCATTTGGCAATGACTGATTTTCTCAATGGACTTCCTAGGATCCCAAATGATTTTAAGTTAAAACTGGACTCTGAAATAACTTTTCAGGAAATGTCTGATTCACTCTCCCATCTAAACACAGGAAAGTCTCCAGGAATTGATGGCCTTCCCATTGAGTTCTACAGACAGTTCTGGTTTTTACTGGGGGCTGACGTGCATGCAGTGTTCATGGAAAGTTTAAGAGATGGGGAGTTACCTCTGAGCTGCAGAAGAGCAGTGATTACTTTGCTTCCAAAAAAGGGAGATCTATGCCAAATAAAGAACTGGCGTCCCGTGAGTCTGCTCTGTACAGACTATAAGATTTTCTCCAGGACTTTGGCAAACCGTCTGAGAAATGTAATGAGTTTGGTGGTGAATTCTTGTCAAGCTTATTGTGTTCCTGACCGCTCCATTTTTGATAACATTTTCTTCATGCGTGATGTGATTGCAGCATCCAAAATGTATGGCGTCGATCTTGGAATTTTATCTATTGATCAGGAGAAGGCTTTTGATAGAGTTGATCACAGATATTTGTTTAACACCTTGAAATGCTTTGGGTTTGGGGAAAATTTTATCAAAATGATCAGACTCTTGTATACGAAAGTTTTTGGTATTTTAAAGATTAATGGCACATTGAGTGCCCCTTTCCTGGTCAAGAGGGGGATTCGACAGGGGTGTGCCTTATCAGGGATGTTGTACTCTTTGTCGATTGAGCCATTCCTTTTTCAGATCATTCAGAGACTGCAAGGTCTAGATCTCCCTTCTCGCCCAGTTGTCACTGCTAAATGTTTGTCCTATGCAGACGATGTGTCCATATTTGTCAAATCTGACCATGATGTCGATGTGGTAGTTTCATGCCAAACAACGTTTGAGAGCATCTCCTCAGCTAAAGTCAACTGGGCTAAAAGTAATGCTCTCCTACTTGGCTCTTGGGTTGAACATCCACCACCAAAGCTTCCTGCAAATCTGACCTGGAACAGGAAGTGTTTTCGTTACCTTGGGGTGATGTTGGGAAGTGAAGGACTGGATGAGAGTAATTGGGATGGCATTTTGGATCAAGTCAGTGCTCGGCTGAACAAATGGAGGTGGATTGTGGCCAAAATGTCTTTTAGAGGGAGGGTAATTGTGGTAAACAACTTAGTTGCGTCGATGCTTTGGCATAAACTCATGTGTGGAGATCCTCCTCCAGGGATGTTACATAAGATCCAAAAACTGTTAGTTGATTTTTTTTGGGATGGTCTGCATTGGCTGCGACAGAGTGTGCTGTTTCTACCGGTAGAACAAGGAGGTCAGGGACTCATCGATGTACCATCAAAGGTCGCAGGTTTTCGACTCCAGGTTATTCAAAAGCTTTTTTTTGGTTCTCACCATCTGATTTGGAGGGATTTGGCACTTCATTTCTTTTTTCGAGTTGGGGATTATGGATTTGACAAGCAGCTTTTGGTAATGGATATTAATGAAATGGACCTTTCAGTGTTACCCAAATTTTATAGGGGTGCTTTATTGACCTGGCATCTTGTTTTTAAAAGACATTTCAGTACATCAGGGTGGTTGCACGATGAGCCTTTGATTTTAATTCGTTGTTCTCGTGCTCTCAATTGAGGAGTAAAAGTTTTACTGATTTATTGATTGGAAATGGGATTTTAAAAATCCGCCACATATATGAGAAGGAGCAACAGACATTTGTGGAGCCTTCAGTTTTGGCATCAATTTTAGGTGTGAAGTCAGTGCGGATGATCGAGGGCTTTCTGTCTTCTGTGGCCAAAGAACATCACAAACTTGAAGA
>JANRMT010062834.1:52365470-52377366 GCA_026402145.1 Polypterus bichir lapradei
ACAAAAGGACATCCGACCTACAATGGAGGATTGGGCACGGCATCATAGCCACAAACTCCTTCTTAAAAAGAATCAGACTTAAAGAGGATGACCATTGTGATTTTTGTGGGCAAAGGGAAACTGTTTTTCATCTGTTTGCAACATGCGTAAGATTAAGAGTTTTTTTTAAGTTTCTAACTGATTTGTGTAAAAAGCTAAGATCAGATTTTAATATTGTGATGTTCATTTATGGGGCTGTGTATAGTAAGAACAACAGGCACAGGACACAATTAATGAACTTTTTGCTGGGTGAAGCAAAACTAGCAATTTTAAAAAGTAGGAAAAATAAACAATGTGGGAAAGGAACTGTGGACATCCACTTACTGTTTAAACTGAATATTCACTCGAGAATCAAGCTGGAATTTACTTACTATAAACTAATGCACAAAATTCATATTTTTGAGAATGTGTGGTGTATGAAAGGAGTACTGTGTGCTGTTGAGGAGGGTGAACTAAAAATCAATTTATAACTCGTTGGGAAATTGTAAAAATTGAAGTTTTTTGTAGCAAGCGATACTTTGTGAACACCACTTGGAATTGGGGCTGACTGGGCCTTAGTTGTATTTACTATGAACATAAATGAGGAGGGAACTGGGTGAGAAAATCTAAAATATTTATATGATAACTGCGTGTGGGGTTACACGGGCTCAATTGGGTTTTTTATTTTTCATTTTATTGTGTTGCTCATTTATAATATGTTTTGTTGTATGTGTACTTTAATATATATTGACATTTGTTATTTTTTCTTTTTGGTTCAATAAAGTACTTTTAAAAATAAAAAAAAAATATCTATCTATCCTATATAGTGCCTTTCACATCTATCTATCTATCTATCTATCTATCTATCTATCTATCTATCTATCTATCTATCTATCTATCTCTGTCTATTCAGTCTCTCTCAGAATTCATTGTTGTTCGGCGTTTCCAACACATTCAGTCTTTCCCGGGATGTGCGTGCCAGTTTCTGCCAGAATACCATCTTCTACCTTGGGCTCTCCTAAATCCTGGTGAAGTTAGGAGTAGTTTCCTAGCTCAGGAAAATTGTTAAAAGGCTTTTACTCCTTCTTCTAAGACTTGGACCAAAATTGGAACGCTCCAGAGAATTTTGAGCCAGTTAGGATAGCTTTTCTCTACTCTGAGACCCTCGACAAATATGGGCCTAGCTCTTCTTCTAAGTGACAAGAGTAGACAAACACAGTAATTCACAATTCTAACCTTTCATGTCTTTATTGAACGCAACCCATCGAACGTTCACAGGGTGCTGTGGAAAAAGTAAGTGAATCCTTTGAGACGGTGACTTTCAAATGTGTTCATCAAGAACACGGGGACACAGTTGGAAACCTGCTACGAGTGAATTTCACAAAAATGTTAGGAAGTCTTTCTTTACGCAAAGAACCACAGACACTTGGAGTAAGCGACCAATAAGTATGGTAGACAGTAAGACTTTAAGGACCTTCAGAACTCAACTTGATGCTTTTTTGGAGGAATTCAGTGGACAGGACTGGTGAGCTTTGTTGGGCTGAATGGCCTCTTCTCATTCAGATTGTACTAACATTCATTGAAATTAATGAGTAACTCCTAACAAGCACTTCTGGTACTTGTAGATCAGACCTGTACAACTTTCAGGAGGAATCCTGGACCATTCCTCCTTACAGAACTGTTTCAGCTCGGCCATATTCTTAAGATGTCTGGTGTAAATGTCTCTCTTGAGGTCATTACCCAGCAGCTCTACTGGGTTAAAATCTGAAGCTCTGGCCGGGTCACCCCAAAAAGTGGATTTTCTTTTTTATGAAGCCATTCTGTAGATGATTTAAGGATATTGTAATATGGTATCACCCAACTTCAGCTGGTAAATTGGCATCTTCAAATCATCCTGTAGAACTGTATCCAATAGGGGGCGCTCTTTCTCCCCTGGAATGTGTTTCTTGATGCAGAACTGACTAAGTCAGTGGTTCCCAAACTCGGTCCTGGGGAACCCCCTGTGGCTGCAGGTTTTTGTTCCAACCAACTTCATTTTTCATTGGACTCTTAGCCTAATTAATCGAGTTGTTATTTCCCAGTTTCTGTGTTTTGGAGTATATGTAGAAATTACAAACTAAGTTTGATAGATTTTTATTAAAATGTGTGCATATGTAGTTTTTTTTAAGCCAATTCTGCCACTAACCCCCAGGTTTTTCCCTGTAGGTTAAGGGCCTTGCTCAAGGGACCAATGAAGTAGAGTCACTTTTGGCATTTACGGGATTCGAACCGGGAACCTTCCGATTACCAGTGCAAATTTCTAGCCTCAGAGGCACCACTCCTCCCTGAGAGAGAGAGATAGTAAAAAAAAAGAGATATATGTATATAACTTGCTTTAACAAATAACATTCATTCCCAGAATGCAATGCATAACCCTATATTATGTGAATTTCCCCTTGGGATTAATAAAGTATCTATCTATCTATCTATCTGTCTATCTCTATATACCTATATATGCAGACCGGAGAGAAGCAAAGAGACATCACAGCCAAGTGGGTGAAGGCTGACAATCAGATGTCCCATCCTGCAGTGAGGAATGTCGGTGCCATAAAGAGACGCTTCTGAGGTCGTGCTGGATCCTCGTCATTATAAACACTCACAGAATCACATATTCATAGAATTCAGGTCAGATATGGGTGACCACTAGAAGAACTGGCTGGTTATTAATACCTTCACCTGTCCCTGTCATTTATATCACAGACTCTGGGTTTTTTTTTTCACCATATCGGTCAAACAGATATCAGCACTTTTTTAAAAAAATAACCTGCTTGTGTACCCTCCACATGTTTCATACTCATCTCCCTAACCTGACTTACTGCCGTCATCTGACCATCTCCCTGGCAGTCTGTCTCTCTCAGCTGAATTGCATGGTTTCTGGTTCTGTTTTGAGTAGTGAGCTGCTCTTATTGTTACTACTAAACAAGATTTGAGTCTGTAACAGCCGGCATTAATTTATAGTACTTGTAAAGGTTAGCATTTATATATATATATTTTGGACGCTGGCCCGGACACACACAGACGGACAACATAGTTCCACCCAACACACGTTTATTTTGCCGATATTTACAATTGGTGCACTCACAAACCCCAGTGCCTCCAGCACCGATTCCCCCAATGTCCAGGCCACACAGTCCTGTGCCTCTCTTTCTCCTGGCCGCCTCCAGTCCTCGCTCCAGCTCCGTCCTCTTCCACCCGACTTCTGCAAGACAAGCTTCGTCTCCTTCTTCCTCCCAACTCTGGCTCCCCGAGTGGTGGTGGCTGGGCCCTTTTATAGCCCACCCAGAAGCGTTCCAGGTGATTAACCACCTGGTCCTAATTGCACTTCCGGGTGGGGCTGCAGGCTCGTCCAGCCGGGCTGTGGGAAGCAGGCAGCTCCCCCTAGCGGCCACGCCGGGCCCCAACCAAGCTGTGGAGGACTCCATCTCCCATAGAGCCCTGCGGGTGGTTGGGAAAACACCGTCGGCCAGGGAGGCTGCCACCAAGCGTCCCGGGGGAGGTACTGGACTGTCCATGGAGGCTCCCCCGGAACATAAGCAGCAGGGGCGTCGCTGCCGGGCATGGGACCCGGCTGTCCTTCACAATATATATATATATATATACTGTATATATATATACTCAGCAAAAGTCCCCTGACTTTCAACTGTTTTTACTTTCAGTAGACTTAATGTGTAAATATTTGTATGAACACTAAAAGAGTCAACACCATAAGACATAAACTAAAATGTTTCACAATGTGTCCCTGAATAAAGGGAGGCTCAAAATCAAAAGTACCAGTCAGTATCTGGTGTGGCCACCAGCTGCTTGAAGTACTGCAGTGCATCTCCTCCTCATGGACTGGACCAGATTTGTCAGTTCTTGCTGTGAGATGTTACCCCACTCTTCCACCAAGGCACATGCAAGTTCCTGGACATTTCTGGGGGGAATGGCCCTAGCCTTCACCCTGCGATCCAACAGGTCCCAGACGTGCTCAATTCCTTCGACGATAAACACGAATCCGTCCATCACCCCTGGTGAGACAAAACCGTGACTCATCAGTGAAGAGCACTTTTTGCCACTCCTGTCTGGTCCAGTGAAGGTGGGTTTGTGCCCATAGGCGGCGTTGTTGCTATTGATGTCTGGTAAGGACCTGCCTTACAACAGGCCTGCAAGCCCTCAGTCCAGCCTCTCTCAGCCTATTGCGGACAGTCTGAGCACTGATGGAGGGATTGTGTGTTCCTGGTGTGACTCGGGCAGTTGTTGTGGCCATCCTGTACCTGTCACGCAGGTGTGATATTCGGATGTACCGATCCTGTGCAGGTGTTGTTACACGTGGTCTTCCACTGCGAGGATGATCAGCTGTCCTTCCTGTCTCCCTGTAGCGCTGTCTTAGGCGTCTCACAGTGCGGACATGGCAATTTATTGCCCTAGCCACATCAGCAGTCCTCATGCCTCCCTGCAGCATGCCTAATGCACGTTCACGCAGATGAGCAGGGACCCTGGGCATCTTTCTTTGGGTGTTTTTCACAGTCGGTAGACAAGTCTCTTTAGTGTCCTGCGTTTTTAGAACTGTGACCTTAAATGCTTACTTTCTGTAAGCTGTTAAAGTCTTAACGACCATTCCACAGGTGCATGTTAATTAATTGATTATGGTTAATTGAACATGCATGGAAAACATTGTTTAAACAATTTACAATGAAGATCTGTAAAGTTATTTGGATTTTTAAAACATTATTGTTGAAATACACAGTCCTGAAAAAGGGACGTTTCTTTTTTTGCTGAGTATATATATACAGTGGTGTGAAAAACTATTTGCCCCCTTCCTGATTTCTTATTCTTTTGCATGTTTGTCACACAAAATGCAGTTTTTAAATGATGGTTTTTATTATTTAGGGAGAAAAAAAAATCCAAACCTACTGAAATTGAACTCAGGTGTGATACACCACAGTTAGGTTATTTTTTAACAAGAGGGCAATTACTTTTTCACACAGGGCCATGTAGGTTTGGATTTTTTTTAGGAGACCCAGGTTCGCTTCCCGGGTCCTCCCTGCGTGGAGTTTGCATGTTCTCCCCGTGTCTGCGTGTGTTTCCTCCGGGTGCTCCGGTTTCCTCCCACAGTCCAAAGACATGCAGGTTAGGTGGATTGGCGATTGTAAAATTGGTTGTGTTTGTGTGTGTCCTGTGGTGGGTTGGCACCCTTCCCAGGATTGGTTCCTGCCCTGTGTTGGCTGGGATTGGCTCCAGCAGACCCCCGTGACCCTGTGTTCGGATTGAGTGGTTTGGAAAATGGATGGATGGATATATATATATATATATAGTTAGGTTCATAAATATCTAAACAGAGACAACTTTCTTCTCATTTTGGTTCTGTACATTACCACAATGAATTTTAAATGAAACAACTCAGATGCAGTTGAAGTGCAGACTTTCAGCTTTAATTCAGTGGGTTGAACAAAACGATTACATAAAAATGTGAGGGAACTAAAGTATTTTTTGAACACAATCCCTTCATTTCAGGGGCTCAACAGTAATTGGCCAATTGACTCAAAGGCTATTTCATGGGTAGGTGTGTTCAAGTCCGTCGTTATGTCTTATCAATTAAGCAGATAAAAGGCCTGGAGTTGATTTGAGGTGCGGTGCCTGCATGTGGAAGATTTTGCTGTGAACAGACAACATGCGGTCAAAGGAGCTCTCCATGCAGGTGAAAGAAGCCATCCTTAAGCTGTGAAAACCTGCGCCACCACCACCTACTCAAAGCTTCATGATGCTCCAACATTGATGGACTAAAAGCCAGAAGTCTACATGACCATCATCATCAAGTCCTTCCGTGAGAACCCTAAATCCAAAGAGGACTGTTTCATTTATGTTAGGTAGATTGCCCAGAGGGGACTGGGTGGTCTCATGGTCTGGAATCCCTGCAGATTTTATTTTTTTCTGCAGCCGTCTGGAGTTTTTTTTGTTTTTTCTGTCCTCCCTGGCCATCAGACCTTACTCTTATTCTATGTTAATTAATGTTGACTTATTTTAATTTCTTACTATGTCTTTTATTTTTCTGTTCTTCATTATGTAAAGCTCTTTGAGCTACATTTTTTTGTATGAAAATGTGCTATATAAATAAATGTTGTTGTTGCCAATCCCAGGAAACAAACACCGGGCAGGGCACCAGCAGGGCATGCAGACACACACCAATCACAATTTAGAATCACCGATGCACCTAACCTACATGTCTTCAGACTGTGGGAGGAAACCCACGCAGACACAGGGAGAACATGCAAACTCCACGCAGGGAAGACCCAGGAAGTGAACCCGAACTCTCCTAACGGTGAGGCAGCAGCGCTACCCACTGTGCCACCGTGCCGCTGAGACAAAAGATAAACCAGCAAATAAATGTTTGTGGCAGTGCTACAGTATTATTCAAAAGCAAGGACTACAGTCTTGTAATTGTAGTAAAGTGTTTAATTACCACAAACAGCTGTCCATACATTTCACCACATAATACTTTCAAATTGAAAAAAAAATATATATATATCACAACTGTGCTTGGAAAATCTGAGGCCATTGTGTGACTTTGTTGAGATCTTTGCTGAAGGTCAAGAAGAGCCACTTGTGAGAATACCGGGGTATGTTGGGTCAGGAGAAAAATCTGAGAAGTAGGAGACAAAAGACGATGTCTCCATTTTATTTCTTTCTAATATCATAGATGTCTAGGAGAAATGAACAAAGAAATTAAGGAGATGTCTTTTTTGTTGCTATGGTAACCCAATATACAGTAACTTGAATGGTTTTAAGCCAAAAAAGAAAACATTTGCAAAACTGCAGAAACGTCTTCACAGATGCAGGGTCATAACAAAACTGATTTAAGGTGGCAGATCTACCAGCTTTCAGTATTGTTGGCAGGAAGAGGCGGACCCAGTTGGGTGGACACCTGAAGTGACATCACCAGCGGTATACCCGTCAATCTTACCGGTCTGCAGAGGGAGGAAGAGAAAAGGCATTCGCGCACAGTGCCACCCTCTGGAGTAGCAGGGAATTACAACCACTGGAGCCTTTAAGGTGTCCCCTCGCGAGGTCAAAACCAAGAACCTGGGGATTAGAATTTGTGAACAAGGAGGAATAAAATACAATGTGGCTGCCATCATACAATGGATTTCGAAAGTGTTGAGAACCCTTTCACTTATTTTTAATTTGAATAGATAAATTTGCCTTTTTTGCCCATCAGTCTATTGTGATTAACCCATAATAACAAAATGAAAACATGTTTTCAGAAAGGTTTGCAAGTTTATTAAAAATCGGTGAACTCTCTCATTTTGTAGAAGTATTGAGATCCTTTGCCATGGTACTCCAAATTGTGGTCAAGTCAAACATCCTGTTTGCTTTAATTCTCCTTCGGGTGCGTCTAGGATTTGACTGGAGACCACCTGTGCCAAAAGTGAGTTGACTGGATATCATTTAGAAAGGCACACGTGCACCCCAAAGGTCTTTTCTAAAAGAAACCCAACTTCTTAAATAAAGGTGCATCTCAATAGATTAGAATATCAAAAAAAAGTTAATTTACAGTACTTCAGTAATTCAATTCAGTTGAAAAAGCCAACATGGCAGACATAATGATGCTGCTGGTGCCAAGCAGTGACCTTGACCTTTAGAGCCCCCCTACTTGCTCGATCACACTATGTCAATTAGTTATCAGGTACATGCAGTAGAGTGAACTTGTCTCCTGCGCCTTTTGCGATTTTTCGCAAGTTGAATTATGAAGGATCTTGAAGAGCAATGTGTTTCTGTGAAATTGTCTGTGAAACTGGCAAAGACATCCAAAACTTGAGAGACGGGTGCAATTAGGCCAACGCCTAAGCCCTACAGTATTTTCCACCACCACCTGAATATGAACAAAATGCACCAGAAAGTGTCAAAATAGATTAAATATATCAAGACTAACCACAAGGGGGCCCCAGAGAGCCCCAACCACAGACTCACTAAAATATCACACGGTGATTGGGTAAAATAAAGGACTTTTATTCCTTCCAGAACTCCTTTCCACAGACCTCTTTCCAACAATCAGCCACAACACAAATATAATCACAAATATTACTTAATCTTCCTCCTTCCGCCCACCAGTTGAGATTTGTCCGCTGCCTCCCGACTCTGTGTGCCATTCTGTCTCCTCTAGGAAGCACTTCTGAGCAGGGTGGTCCTCCCCCAACAGCACCCTCTACCGATCCCAAGGGACCCCTAGAGGGCTGCACTTCCAGACCCCATTTTTCTTGCACCCCTGCAGGTGTCCTGACTGGGTTCTCATATGAGGACCACTGCCACCTAGTGCATGGGGGATGGAACCACTCCCAAGCTCTGACTTCCGCTGGTCCATCTATTATTTTATACCAGCAGGGCACAGTTTTCTTTCCTCCCAGCTGCCCAATCCATGCATTGTTCTACTTGGATCTCCCATGTTACTCACTGGCTGGGATGCCCCTTCTTCTCCTACACAAGCAAAAAAAAAAAACAAAAAAAAAAAACATATATATATATATTGTGATAATGGCGCTATATTGCGCCCAAACCAGCACATACTACCCAGAGTCACGTGTAAAAACACACAGACTTTTATTTTTGTCCTTCAGCCGTGGGGCACGTCTTCCCCATGTCTCACCGGCCCAACACAGTCCCAAAAGCACTTGAACAGTACACACAGTCCTCCACCTTGGCACCACCACTCCTCCCAGGCAACCTTGTTCTCTTCCTCCCGATTCTGGACCTGAGTGGATGATGCTGGCCCTTTTTATAGCCCACCCAGGGCTGTAGAGGTGTCCAGGTTGGCTCCGGGATCCATGCAGCCCCGGGGCGGCCACCCCAGATCCCCACAGGATTGGGGAGAACTCCAACTCCCATGAAACCCTGCAGGAAACTGAGGCACCATCGTGAACCAGGGAGGCCTTCACCAAGCGTCCCAAGGGAGATACTGAGGAGCCCATGGCTGCTCCCCCGGAACATAAGTAGAGGGGGCGTCCCGGCCGGCCACCACTATATATGTTATGAGATCTTTCACGATGTTTTCGTCTACTTTTGAACGATCTACTAACTCCTGATTGACTGTGTGGTACGGTATGTTTGCTGCTCATCTGTCAAGGTGTGGCGCTGCCGCATAGGAGGTTTTCATTATTGTAGAGTACGTTCTGTTTCGTCAAGAGTGAAAGGGAAGGTCTGTAGGATGGTAGTGAGACCAGTTAGGTTATATGGACTGACGTTGGCACTGACTACAAAGCAGGAGGCAGAGCTGGAGGTGGCAGAGTTAAAGATGCTAAGATTTGCATTGGGTGTGACGAGGATGGACAGGATTAGAAATGATGTGTGGTGTGTAGATGGGTGCAGAATTGGCTCAGACACAGGAAGTAGAAGGTGATGGGGTGGTGAACCTCATCAGAATTAGGTGTCCAGCAGGGGTCAGTGCTGGGGCCACTGCTGTTTTTAATATATATAAACAATTAATATAGGAATATAAATAACAATTGGTTAAATTTTCAGATGATACCAAGCTGGGTGAATTGGCAGATAATCGAGAATCCGTTGAGTCATCACAGAAGGACTTGCATAGCAGACAGGCTTGGGCAGATTTGTATGGCAGATGAAATTTAGTGTCAGTGAATGTAAAGAAATACACATAGGAAGTAAAAATGTGAGGTTTGAATGAGGCCCATCTTAATGCATGGGCACGCTGGGCAGTTGCCCAGGGGGGCCAAGATCATAGTTGCCCCATGCTAATCTTTGTATGACTTGATGAGTGGTTGTGTAGGTAGGGGGCCCCAGTGCACTGCTTCGCCTGGGGGGCTATAATGCTGTTCAGATGGTCCTGCTGCCAGTAGAGAGTTACAATAATTGACGTGGGATGTGATAAAAGCAGGACAAGTGTCTCAGCATTAACAAAGGAGAGGAATGAGCGAACACGGGATACGTGACAGAGGTGAAAGTATGAAAGTTTCTTAATGTGGTTTATGTGGGCAGAATAAGAAAGGGAGGAATCAAAAATGACACCGAGATTCCTTGCATCAGAAGAAGGTCGGATGAGATCACCATCAGGAGTGACTGAGAAGAGGAACTCTTCTTATGAAGTTGATCTTTAGTGTCAATTTGTAGGAGTTCGGTTTTGTTGCATGGAATTCTGCAACAAGTGGTGAGCTGAGAAAACCCTGATGAAGTTTCACTTTTGACACTGAAATAGAGTTGACTATCAAGACAAGTCAAGTCAAGTCGGTACAGTGCACTACCGTACCCACTACATGACGAAACAACTCAGGATCCCAGTTGGCAATCCCCAGGCAGACACGTGGTCCAGTCCCACCCTCTGGAAATGACCCTCTATCTGCCGCAGCCAGGTGTTACGTGGGCAACCCCTTGGCCTGGTCCAGCCACTCTGGTCCACAAAAATGAGGATCTTATGAGCTGGATCACCCTTGGGAAAATGCGTCACATGGCGGTAGTGCCATAAATGATACTCCCTCACAATGCAGGTCATGTGCCTCATTTGGGACTCCATGAGCAACCACTCATTAGACACAAAGTCAAACCAATGGTACTCATGATTTTGAAACAGTGGCGAAGGAGTCCAGTCTTCGTTTCAGGTCACTGGTGAGTTGACTATCATCTCCATAAAAATGATAACTCAGTCCAAAGCTACGAATGATAGGGCCAAGGGGAAGCATGGAGATACAGAAGAGCAGAGGACTGAGCTCTGAGTGACTCCTTGTGTGACTGGTGCTGAGCTGGACCTGCTGTGCCCTGTCAGTCAGATTCGACTTAAACAACTGGAGGGCAGTGCCAGGGATACCCAACAAGTTCTCCATTCAGGACATTAGAATGTCACGTCTAATGATGTCAAATGCTGCACTGACATCTAACAAAATTCATTTGCTGGTTCTTTTGTGAACCTCCTTTCAGCTGCCATTGTTTCCAAAAACTTTAAAGCATCTCTAAAACTGTCCAATGTGAACGGGTGCAGATGCGTCTACGGGTTGTTTTGACCCCAATGCCACCGCTTTGATGGATAAAGTAATGAGAAGCATGTTGTTGAAAGTTAAATGATCAGGAAGTTAGATGCAAATGAAGCAGGGGGATTTAATAACGGCACGCGTCATGTGGTGGGTGTCGCACTGCTCCCCTCAAATTTAAAAGTAGACCACATTTCAGCTCTTTCTTTTGATTCCAGGATCACTAATTCAGAGTCACGGTCCTCAATCACTCCTCTCTGGTTTTGCTCCACCAATGACACTTGCCTGGAGATATTTGGACTGTACATCTGTCACTTAGAGAGTTCTGCTCAGCGTTTTTAGATGAAGGCAGAAATCAAAATCAATAACTTTGCAGCATGCCAGACCAATACCAGATGTTCCTCTGTCACACACACTATCAATCTCAATATTTTTTCCTCGTCTGTACAAGTGACTGTCAGAAAGTAAAAGTTGTCTGTTCATCTGGTCATTAGAATCCCAAATAATGAATGTCTCAGACTGGGCAGTTGTCAAATAATAACAAATAAAAAAAAGTAAATCATTTCTGCTTAAATCCAACCTTTGCAGGTTTCTTTCATTTGACTTTTAAGTCAGTAATGGCACTGCCACTTGGGCTGACTGAAGAGAGTTGCATGTGTGTTATTTATCCTGCCAACTGAGTAAAACGCAGCCAGTCTGACATGCTGATCTATCTTATTGATCGATATTATCGACAATGTTAACCTTTAAAACAGTGTGCCCTGAGAAGAGCTGGCACTGTTCCTGCCCATTACCCAGTGTTGCCAGGATGGTTTCTGCCCTCTGCCATCATGAATTGGGGTGAGCAGGCCTGAAATTCCTACACTATTGAGTCATTTTTTTAGAAA
>JANRMT010062834.1:52396740-52411825 GCA_026402145.1 Polypterus bichir lapradei
ATAGATAGATAGATAGATATTAATTTTAGTATAGTCGGCAGGATCACAAAATTACATAGATACTGCAGATAGATATATAGATAGATGTGAACGACACTATATGATAGATAGATAGATGTGAACGACACTATATTATAGATAAATAGATAGATAGATGTGAACGACACTATATGATAGATAGATAGATAGATAGAGTGAAAGGCACTACATAACAAAGACATAGACAGATAGTGTGGGGAGACCAGGAAGGGGTGAAGTGAACTGCCCTCACCAGACGTTTTCTCGGTGCTGTGGAGGGTAAAGGAAAGGAGCAGATTAGTGTGAGTGCCCCCCTCGAGCTGGGGTGGTAATACCTGTTTCAGATGAGCCCGGTAGTTGATCCACAGACACACATGCATGACAATAGATAGATAGACAGACAGACAGACAGACTCCACACATTTTGAATGCATGCAGCTTTACATTAGATTGTGTTATATTGTGTAAGCATATTTAAAGATCACATTAAGTAAGTTGAGGCCCAAAATAAAATGCACAAGGCATAAAAACAATATACGAAAAAATGCAATTGGGTTTATGGGAAAAAAAAAGGAACGAGACATTTTTGTATATTGCACCTTTCCTGGCCTATTCTGTTATAAAGTGCCTAATGGGAACATGAACTAAGGCATTGAACTCCGTACTCTGGAGTGTGTTGCTCCAGTCAGCTGTTCATCTTTATGCGGGCGAGTGAACCATAAGAACTGAAATTACGCATGCAGCACAAATTTCCAACTGTGCTTTCCCAGCAGTCACTGGTTCCCACTGTCATCCCGGAATATCCCCAGAGGAGAACGCTGCTGGGCGTCGTTTTGTTTGTACACTACAAGTTTGTCTGCACCGGGCCGCCTCACATAAATAAACACAAATCATTAATCCATTAGACCCTGAAGGAGTCGCACGTGTGCCTCCCCAGTCACAGCAGCGATTTCACACTTGCCTGCTTTGCAGCGTCGTTGGCACAGATGATTTGGCAGTCACTGTCATCCATGGAAAGAATTTCCTCTGTGCCGGATTGTCAGTAACACAGATGTACAACACAGGAGGGTGAGGGCTGTACTCACTGTTATCTTATAAGGTGTCTTTCATCACTGGTAACATGACAATGTAGTATATAAGTTGAACCGTTTATCAAAGACTGATTGGCAAATCGTACCCAGGTGGCAGGAGCAGAAGAAGATCAGAATCGGAGAAAGAATCCTACGCTGCCCATTAGAAAATTCCTTTGCATGCCAAAGTGGGTAGATGGGTGACAGAACACTTTGTCACTGCAAACAGGACGGTGGTGTTCTGAGATTTTCCCAAAAAAACATCTAAACGCCTTATGAAACATGAGCCATTTTAATGAGATGTAAAACCAAAGTCCTGACTCTCTGTGGTAATTAAAGACCCCTGGGCATCTTGAGTAAAGAGTAAGGTGTTTCTCGATGTCCTAAATTGCCCATCATGACCTGGCCTTTCTGGTCCCATTATCATCCACTGTCTCTAATCTCTCACCCCTACACCACCTAACTGTTAACCTGTGGTGGCACAAAATGCCGGCAGTCACATCATCCAGGTGGATGCTGCACATTGGTAGTGGTTGAAGTGCCCCAATCTATGTTAAGTGCTTCGAGTAGTGAGAAAAGCATCATATAAATATAATGTCAAACGTCTATAAGAACATAAGAAATTTGGCAAAAAGAGGAAACCTCTCAGTCCATTTTTCGCTTGTTTGTCCAGTTGATAGCTAAGCTGTCCCCACATCTTATCCAGATCCTTCATGAAGGTTCTCCAAGTTTTTGCTTCCACTCCATGGCCCAGCAGTTTGTTCCAGAGTCCCAGAACTCTTTCAGTAAAGAAGTGCTTCCTGCCTTCAGGCCTAAATGCACCTTACCAACTTACCGAACAATAGAAGAAAATTATATTATAGTCTGCCAGTTCAAAATTGTGTTAATTAGATAGAAAATATAAGTTACAATCAAGCAACACCATTGTGATTGAGTAAAGGACTATGAAGTTCCAAGAAGAAATGTTTGGATACCAGCCCGATCATCCCTGTGTAATCCAACCAAAACATAATGAACCAAAATGGCCACTGTGGACACAAAACTGGAACAAAAAAACAATCTCAAAAGTAAAAGGTAAGGTTTGTCGGTCACCAGTGTTTTATCTTGGTAGAGTAATATATTTTGCTCTACTTACCCCTATTGTATTATTAATATGTAGCCTTAGAATGCCTAATCTCACAGACTTACCACTGTTTATAAGGTATTATTGTATATGCCTTATCCCCAACTTCCCTTCTATATCTATAACCTCAGGCAATTAGATGTAGTAAAAAGACAAGCAGGAGATAAGTTACACATAAAATAATGTATTACTGATAATATTCATAAATAATAACAGAATGCAAAGTACATTTGAATATTGGCAACCATACAACCTGATAAAATGGTGATGTGTAACTCAGGTGGCACACAGACTTGTAGTTACTTAATGTCTCTAATTAAGGCATCATTGGTGCTCAGCTTTTAGCCGCATGTCTGTTCAAAATGGCTGAAGCTGTGCTCTTCATTGTGTTGTCTTCAGTTCATGGTGTGATGGTCTTCTTCAGTTGTTAGCAAGAGAAAGATACTTCTACATCATCACAGGTTAGCAAGAGAGATGCTTCTTCATCATATGTTGGTTAGAGAGAGAGAGAATGTGGTTGAGCAAGCAAATTTATAGGTTTTCTGTCCAGCCCCACCAGCCAATCCAGACAGCCATATCTCAGACCAATGGGGGAAATAGAACATCTTAACACCTGCAACCCCCCCAAGCTATATGTTAAACATCCTGGCTTCCTTGCAGGGGGTTGAAAGACTTTAGCAGAGAAATACTCATCAAACTGGTTTAAGACACATCCCCCCCAAATCCTGTCATAAAATTACAAAGAGACAGTCGTAAACGGGTGGACTTAACACGAATACCTCTTACCAAAGTAACACTAAATTACATTGGTTTGCCTAAATTATAAATAAAGACATACAAAACATTTATCAAGTTATATGCAAAATCTCACATCACAACAACCAGTTAGGAGCTCAGTCCTCTAGTGTGTTCTATTCAAAATGGAGGACCTTGTTCTTGTGCCTGCAAGATTTATAGGTGGGGTCCAGAAGGGGTCCAGAAGTCAACTGCCCACCCTGGCCGTCATACAAAGTATTTCAATGCAACAAATGTTTGTGATGCGCTATCTGTTAGAATGACAAAGGCAATGCATATATCTCTGTTATATGCCATTTTGTATAGAATTCGTAAAAGCAGTGTTAATGTTTTTGATATTCCATCTGTTAGAATGACAAATGCAATGCACATATGTCTGTTACATGCCATTTGAAGAAGGATTCTTAAAAGTAGTGTTAATGTTTGGGATGCACCATGCGTTGGAGTGACAATTGCAATGCATTTCTTTGCAAATATTTGTGATGCGTCCATCTGTTAGAATGACAAATGCAATGCATATGTCTCTGTTATATGCAATACAATACAATACCATACAATTCTTTTTTGTATAGCCCAAAATCACACGAGTGCTGCAATGAGCTTAAAAAGGCGCTGCCTCTTAACAGCCCCCCAGCCTTGACCCTCTAAGAAGACAAGTAAAAATTCCCAAAAAAACCCTTGTAGGGAAAAAGAAGCCTTGGGAAAGGCAGTTCAAAGGGAGATCCCTTTCCAGGTAGGTTGGGCGTGCAGTGGGTGTCAAAAAGAAGGGGGTCAACACAATACAATGCAATACACAGAACAGAACACAAGTAATTCTCAATACAGTATTAAAATGAAAATATTACAAGTATAGGAGCAGAATTTAACAGTAGATGATATCACATAATATGATTTGGATTTGTTTAGAGTCCTGGAGACCTCAGCCATCAAGCTGCCTCCCCTATTGGCCATTCCACAGCTGAGTCAGCGCTGGGCCAGCCAATCCGATGAAAGGACCCCTCTACCTGATGATTCCTGTGATCCTCCATCAGGGATGACTTTACCTTAGGCAGGCAGAAAAAATTGGCAGGTGGGTCGTGGCACCGAGTGCCACATTTGAGTACCGAGAAGAGAAACAGGATAGGTGAGGGTTAGTAACAAATTCTAACTGTCATGTTACTTATTTTTTAGTGCTAATGACTGACAACAGAGATGCACAGTTAATCAGCAGCTCTATTCAGGGTGTGCTAAACTGAAGTAGTGAGTCTTCAGCCGGGATTTGAAAGCTGAGACCGAAGGGGCATCTCTTATAGTAGCAGGCAGACCACTCCACAGTTTAGGGGCCCTGTAACTAAAAGCTTGACCTCCCACTGTTATTTTATTAATCCTTGAGATTCAGCATCTTGAGATCTTAATGTTGTTATACTACGTTTTTCTTTATGTCACTATATATGGACAATACTGTTATGAGTTTTATTCACATGTGCATGTTAAATTTGGCACACAGAGGCTCAGCAGTTAGAATTGCTAGCCAAGCATTGGATTAGATAGCCAAAGACAACTGGAGGCTTGTATAGTCAGCTTAAACACAGGATAGTGTATTTCTGTCCTCTGTCAGCTTTAAATCTTCTTTCCTTATTGGGAGAATGAGAACCGGCATGTAAACACTATGATATTTCTGTATTTTGTGGAGGAGGAATTCAGCCCTTGTTTGGAGACAGAAAGGACCAGCAAGTTGAAGAAGAACAGTATAAAAGGCTTGGACAGCAGCCAGACCCTTCGAGGCTGTGTCGACAAAGTTCGAATAACCTCCCAGCGTGGGGACGAGAAATGGCAGCCTGTGTTGATCCAGATTCCCACCTGGATAAAGTCTGTCCATTTGCCTCCCGTCTGTAACCGCGTTAACCGTCAGTAAATGTAAGCTAAAAAGATATTTTTTCTCATGTGATTCTTGTACCGCCGTAATCACGATGGGAGGGATATCACCGTTTCTGGTATATTACTATATTGTTTAGTTACTTAATATGCCGCAATTTCAAAAGAACACATTTCCAAGAGAGCTAATGCCTCTTCAGGAAACATAATGGCGTAGTCGGCAGGATTGTGGCTACATTAATAACTATATATTATTTATTATATATATATATATATATATATATATATATATATATATATATATATGCTTATACTGATGAATGGGAGGCTCGGTCAGAATGGATGGTCGCGCGCACTGTCATGGACTCCCGACCGAGAATTAAAACTGCCTTAACATGCCTGGCCCGAATTGGAATAAGGATATTAATTAATCCCATCTAAAGACAAGAGGCGGTCTTGTCAAAATCAGCACAGTGCATGAGGCTGGAAAGAAAACCCGACATCTGTCGGCGAATCGTGGTAGCATCTGCTACCTACCGTATGCGAGTGGACTTTTACGGTTGGACTTTTAAGTTCAACGCATAAGTGGGACTGAAATCGGACAAAATAAATGGAAAACAACAAGACTGAAACGTATAGCACGAGACTGGCTGTCCAGTAAAATGAAACGGCACTCACGGGGGCAGCACAGATTAATGCACTCCCGTACGAGTCCAAAACCTGCCTGAAAAGTACATGCTGTGATGGGGAACACTGTTATTTAAATAAATTACATTGCTAACCAGTAGAAAACAATATTGAAAAGCTATAAAGAACGGCGCGTTATTGTATTTAGTTGCGGCCGGCAGACAGACATGCAGGCAATGTACTTACCTTGCCTTTTGTGTAATAATCCAGCGGAGCTGAAAAAACTTTAAAGATAAAATAAAATCAACAGCGATAGAATCCATAACGTCTCGATCACGATCGCTAAAATAATTTGTAGAAATCTTTAATGGCATCCTAGCAGCCTGATGCAAAAATACAAGCTTTGTCTACGTGTTAAAAAGCAGTCTGAAAGCCGACAGCTGTTCCTATCATTCTACCTACAAGGGTAAAGGTTAAAGGTTAAAGGTTTTGGCAAAACCCCACCTATTTTGGTACTTTTAAGAAATTGCCATGTGTTTAAACACACAGAAATTATTAAATTGCCTTTTAAATATAGCTTAAATAACGAACCTACGTTATAAGCTAATGTTTAAAAAGAATTTGTAAAACGGTGTACACATATAGTGCTAAAACGCAAAAGAGCTCTAAATAAAAAGTGGAAAAAGAATAAATACATTTGGGGTTAAAATTTGCAATGAGAAACATGCCTTTGTACCTTCTGGTAAGTACTGGCCACACTTTGTTTTAAGAAGGTATTAATTGGATAAGTGTGAAGTTAAAAAATGAGGCAGTTTCTCATAAGACAAAGAAAGATAATTATCGATATGTTTAATTGGTTTAAAGCAAATAAAATAGAATGTCTCTACTTTTGTTTAAGATTTGTAAACGTGCAAAACATTTTTCCTTTTAAACCCTGATCAAGTTTAAAGGAAAAATGCTCTTTTAATAATACTAAATAATAAGGGAGACAAGTTCTCGCGGATATGTAGCATGTGCCCGATTGTGCATGAATGGAGGTTATGTATTTTGGGAACTCTTAAGGGAATGTATGGTGGCGCAGTGGTTAGCACACTTGCCTGGTGATACAAGATAAAGGTTCAAGCATGTATATTTTCCTTGTTAAGTCAGGACATTCTTTGTGACCGCGTAGCTTTTTTATGGGAATACTTTCTTGTTGTGGAATTGTGCTGCGTGATTTCCCCACGAGTGGATTTCTCTTGCTGTCGCTGAATTTACGGATCGCCACAGACAATATTTTGCCCTTATTGCCGCTGAACCATGATGTTCGCCACAAAATTTCCATGATCTGGAAAATAGCACATATGAAACTGAGGTAAGAAGCATTCCTAATATTTTCAGTAATATCAGCTTGTGGCCTGAGATGTTGTTTGATTAATAAGAAGCATGAAGGAAAAGACGCGTTTAAGTATGTTGCATGGTGAAACCCTATAGAGAAACAAAAAAAAAGCACAACCTCGAGTGAGTTTATAGCACGTGTGCTAGAAATCGAGAACTTTATTCTGTGAATGAAGTATTGTTGTAAAAGAGAACGTGAGTATGTGAATATATGTGAAAGAATGAAGCAATTGCCAAATACTGTGTGTAGAAATGACTGAAATGAGTGAAGGTTGATTGTCTGTTCTCTAGTGAACGAATTTCTGCTTTAGTCAAGTAATTTTGCTTGGACATGAAGTAGGATTTAGAATCTAGCAAGAAAAATAAAAGACGAATACATTATCTTTATTCAGAGTCTGGGGTGGCAGATGCGTGTTTATGTCATTTGTAAGTCTGTCTTTCTATGTTCGTCAGCTGACTAAGAATGTTAAATCAAACTGTAGAAATGGGAGACGTCCCATATAATAATATTCAACGTTAAATGTAATACATGTGAATATCAATAGTGATCATGACTGGTGATTGATAACACAATCTGTGCCTGGTCTGTGTCTTTGAAGCCTGCAAACAGATGCAGAGTTTAAATAACGCCATGACTTATTGACCTCGACGAATCTCAGAATAGCTTGTAACATGGTCAGTCAAAGAGTTTAAGCATTTTAAAATCTGGATTTTAAGAAAAGTATTATAAGCATAAAAGGTTTAAATCTATAGATGTTCTTTTTCTTCAGATTCAGCAAATCCAGTGACCAGCGGATGAAAAACACAAACTATGTTTCTATACAAGTTGCAAAAAATTGGGTTTGGGCAGAGCAATTAGAAATAATCTAATCGAAGGATAGTGAATATTTATCAATCATAAATTAATGAACAGCAGCTATTGGAATAATTTTCTTGCATGCTGATTTGGTGCAAGTGTTAAATGTTTAAATGAAAAAATGCAAACAAATGAACACTAGACTGATCTCTTTCTCTTAGTCTTCATGAAAAAACAGTATAGAGGGTTTACATATTTTGATGTATGACAAATGATTAGTATTATCACTTCAGTAATTACAAATGTATTAGAATTGAAATACATGTATTGATTTGTCTCTGTAAGTGATTGATTTTAGGAAGAGTTGTTATTGCATCAAGGTATTAAGTTAATGTTCAGTGATAATGCGCATAGCTAAATGGATTATTCAGTTATACATTAGAACCATTGTATGTAACATCCTGTTATAAGTTAAGACACTTGGATAACTGAGGCAATGTGTTAATTTGTGTAATGTATGATCCTACTGAAGAAACATTGTCACTAGCTTAGTTTAAATGTATTAATCTATTTCTTACTGTTATTTTATGAGACTGATCTGCGGGTCTAGAATTGTCATTTATAATGCTGCATTTGTATGATACATATGATTGGGAAATAATTGCTTTATGTTATGTATTTGCTCTACCTTGCACCCTTCTTTAGTTAGCCTAGCAAGTATTTTAGTTTGGCCACTCAATTTAGTGGTTAAAGCCTCTCCATTCAGTGGTAAAGTTTTATGAATGAAGTAACAGGTGGCGTATACACAAACGAAGATTTACAGAGACTGTACTGCACTAATGACTTTTAATCTGCTGCACATACCTGAGAATAGCTGGTGAAGAAACACTTGCTTTTTCAGAGGGAACAGAGTGAAGAACTAAAGAAAGATTGCAAGTCCAGCTACTCAGATTTGAAGCCATGATGTGAGCAGACATTTTTGCTAATGAGACAAGTTTTATGGACTCTTCAAGGACAGGCTGTAGCCACTGAGGTGATGTGACAGCTGTTGAAGGCTCCCATGAATGACCACTGCATACAGTGCAAGCCTAGAGGGAAGTGCACCTCTGCTAAAAAGGGACAGTCACCATGTGTTCATCTTATGAGCTCCCTAATGGTAAAAGGACTGTTTACTTTCTGTTCCAGTAAGAAAAAACTTTAGTGCCTTGAAGCAGTCACACTTTGTTCAGACAGATCTGCAAAGCCACCAAGAAAAAGACTTTGTTAACAGACCACTGGGTTGGACAAGGCATATATATATACTCAGCAAAAAAAGAAACGTCCTTTGACTTTCATCTGTTTTTACTTTCAGTAGACTTAATGTGTAAATATTTGTATGAACACTAAAAGAGTCAACACCATAAGACATAAACTAAAATGTTTCACAATGTGTCCCTGAATAAAGGGAGGCTCAAAATCAAAAGTACCAGTCAGTATCTGGTGTGGCCACCAGCTGCTTGAAGTACTGCAGTGCATCTCCTCCTCATGGACTGGACCAGATTTGTCAGTTCTTGCTGTGAGATGTTACCCCACTCTTCCACCAAGGCACCTGCAAGTTCCTGGACATTTCTGGGGGGAATGGCCCTAGCCCTCACCCTGCGATCCAACAGGTCCCAGACGTGCTCAATGGGATTGAGATCTGGGCTCTTCGCCGGCCATGGCAGAACACTGACATTGCTGTCATGCAGAAACTCACGCACTTTTTGCCACTCCTGTCTGGTCCAGCGAAGGTGGGTTTGTGCCCATAGGCGGCATTGTTGCTGGTGATGTCTGGTAAGGACCTGCCTTACAACAGGCCTGCAAGCCCTCAGTCCAGCCTCTCTCAGCCTATTGCGGACAGTCTGAGCACTGATGGAGGGATTGTGTGTTCCTGGTGTGACTCGGGCAGTTGTTGTGGCCATCCTGTACCTGTCACGCAGGTGTGATATTCGGATGTACCGATCCTGTGCAGGTGTTGTTACACGTGGTCTTCCACTGTGAGGATGATCAGCTGTCCTTCCTGTCTCCCTGTAGCGCTGTCTTAGGCGTCTCACAGTGCGGACATGGCAATTTATTGCCCTAGCCACATCAGCAGTCCTCATGCCTCCCTGCAGCATGCCTAATGCACGTTCACGCAGATGAGCAGGGACCCTGGGCATCTTTCTTTGGGTGTTTTTCACAGTCGGTAGACAAGTCTCTTTAGTGTCCTGCGTTTTTAGAACTGTGACCTTAAATGCCTACTTTCTGTAAGCTGTTAAGGTCTTAACGACCATTCCACAGGTGCATGTTAATTAATTGATTATGGTTAATTGAACATGCATGGAAAACATTGTTTAAACAATTTACAATGAAGATCTGTAAAGTTATTTGGATTTTTAAAACATTATTGTTGAAATACACAGTCCTGAAAAAGGGACGTTTCTTTTTTTGCTGAGTATATATATATAGCAAGCCTAGGAATATACTTGAAACTATTATAAGAAGGGCTTAAAGGTATGAGGATATGCATGATTTATCAATGATGTGAACTTGTAAATTGTTAACTTGGAATAGAACATCTGATAGTGAAGTTGGGCAGGATAAAAGGTAGTGAAGGAACAATTATGCAATAATACTAGTTAAGAACAATTAATAATCATAGCAATGAAGCTAGAATAGCATCTGAGTTATGTTACAACTATTGTAACTCATAAAGGGATCAGACACCAAAGGGTGGGGCACATCTAGCAACATATTGAAGCTAGAAATGATAGGAGTGCCAAAGAATCTGAAGCTATGACA
The DNA here is from genome assembly GCA_026402145.1 of Polypterus bichir lapradei. Taxonomy (NCBI): domain Eukaryota; kingdom Metazoa; phylum Chordata; class Cladistia; order Polypteriformes; family Polypteridae; genus Polypterus; species Polypterus bichir. Next base: position 52,407,200 of record JANRMT010062834.1, read on the forward strand.
CCCACTGCATGAATTCAGTAATATGTAGACACAACACAGACTATGTAAGAAATAACAGGGCAAAAATCTCCACTAACACCATTGATGAGATACATTGATCACTACTTGATAACAGCATGTTAAATGTAACTGTTTGTCCATGTTTACGCTGGTTTTAGATGAATGGTAGAGAAGCTATAGTGCTACTGCATCTTACATGTCCACAAATGACTTGAAATGTCTACACTGTGACGGGGGATCAAGTACCTTTTGCTTTGTGGATATAACTTTCAAGTATTGTTTTTGTCACAGATCCAAAGGGTGGCTTGTTATACTACATTTTTCTTTATGTCACTATATCTGAACAATACTGTTATGAGTTTTATTCACATGTGCATGTTAAATTTGGCACACAGGGGCTCAGCAGTTAGAATTACTAGCCAAGCATTGGATTAGATAGCCAAAGACAACTGGAGGCTTGTATAGTCAGCTTAAACACAGGATAGTGTATTTCTGTCCTCTGTCAGCAGAAAATCATCTTTCCTTATTGGGAGAATGAGAACCGGCATGTAAACACTATGATATTTTTGTATTTTGTGGAGGAGGAATTCAGCCCTTGATTGGAGACAGAGAAGACCAGCAAGTTGAAGAAGAACAGTATAAAAGGCTTGGACAACAGCCAGACCCTTCGAGGTGGTGTCAACAAAGTTCGAATAACCTCCCAGCGTGGGGACGAGAAAATGGCAGCCTGTGTTGATCCAGAGTCCCACCTGGATAAAGTCTGTCCATTTGCCTCCCGTCTCTAACCGCGTTAACTGTCAGTAAATGTAAGCTAAAAAGAAATTTTTTTCTCATGTGATTCTTGTACCGCCGTAATCACGATGGGAGGGATATCGCCTTTTCTGGTATATTACTATATTGTTTAGTTACTTAATATGCCGCAATTTCAAAAGAACACATTTCCAAGAGAGCTAATGCCTCTTCAGGAAACAAATGTTTGTAAGTCATGATGAGTTCAGATAAGTAAGCCAGACCTCGGCCATTAAAAGCTTTATATATTAATGGGAGGATTTTGAAATCTGCCCTAAACTTAACCGGGAGCCAGTGTAAGGATTTAAGAGCTGAAGTTATTTGTTTGTATTTTCTTGTTCTTGTAATAATTCTTGCAGCAGCATTTTGGTTAAAGAACAAATTGAACATCCAGTGAACACCACATTGCAGTAGTCAATCCTACTAGAAATAAATGCATGAATTAATTTCTCAGAATCCTGTTTATTTAGAAAGCGCCTTAATTTCCCAACATTTTTAAGATGGAAGAAATATGATTTGGACAACTTTGAAATGTGCGATTTATATGACATACTACAGTAGAATCAAAGATAACTCCAAGATTGTGAGCTGATTCAGTAAAATTAATGGAGATTCCAACTGAGGTAAATGATGACAGAATATTGTTGTGATCAGCGTCACTCCCTCCAATAATTAACATCTCTGTTTTATCTGTGTTTAAAGACAAGTCGTTCTCACCCTTCCACTGCTTTAATTCACTAACACAACTAATTAAAGACAACATCAGAGAGACTTCATTTGATATAAAAGAAAAGTATAACTAGGTGTCATCTGCATATGAGTGAAAATGAATGTGATGTTTCCTAATGAGAGATCCCAGTGGAAGCATGTAAAGTGAAAACAGTGACGGTCCGAGTAGCCCTGTGGGACACCATATTCAACTTCTGTGTGTAATGATGGAGTCCTGTCAGCACATTTCTGTACATATTGGAATTGATTTGATAAATAAGAACTAAACCACGCGAACACAGTACCTGTAAGCCCAACATCATTTTCTAGCTTGTGCAGTAAAATCGAATGGTCAGTGGTGTCAAATGCTGCACTTAAGTCCAACAACATAATTACAGTGGAGTTTCCTTCATCAGAGGATATCAGAATGTCGTTTACAACCCACGTCAGTGCCGTTTCTGTACTATGACCAGTGCAGAATCCAGACTGGAATTTCTCAAATAAATTTGTGATGCGTAAGGTGTGACTGAAGCTGATTGGCGACTACTTTTTCAATTATCTTAGAGAGAAAGGGTATGGCATTTGTTGTGAGATTCGTAAAAGCAGTGCCAATGTTTGTGATGCAGCATCTGTTAGAGAGACGATTGCAATGCATATCTCTCTGGTTTGCCATTTGGTAGGGGATTCATTAAAAGCCTCATTAATGTTTGCAATGAGCCATCTATTGGAATGACAATTGCAACGCATTTTATTACAATACATGTTGTTTATGATGTGCCATCTGTTGGAATGACAAATGCAATGCATATGTCTCTGTTATATGCCATTTGCTGTGGGATTTGTAAAATGTTTGTGTGGCGCCATCTAATGGAATGACAAATGCAATCTTTATATATAATACGCTACCGTGGCTGTCTGTTTGTCTGTCCAGGATTTTAAATCACCTGTAAATCGCAAACCGTTTGACTAATTGACCTGAAATTTGCTACACATATACTATGTGACGTCTACTATTCACTTTTGGGGTGATGATTGACCTCCAAGGTTATTCCTCTTTGTATTTTTATTTTTTTGCAGAATCACCTCTCGGCAGTAGGGTGGCCACATGGCACATGTGTATGGGCGCCGTTCTCATCCCTACCATCTACGCTGTCACTTCCTCTACCTCTTCATATCTTAAATCATTCTTGAGGCAGATTGAAGACTTCAGTGCCAGCTTAAGTGAAAAATTAAGAAAAACGTACTAAGTAATTGCAACAAAAATACTGACTTAATCAGTTTTAACATGAAAAGATGACGACGGAAGGAGAGGAGACGCGGGCCGCTAGGGTGGAGAAAAGAAGAGCCACTCAGGAAGAAGCGAGTACATCTACCTCTGAGCAAATGAATGATAAACGTACAGAGAAAGAGGAGGAATGCTCAAGTCAAGTGTATTCACTGCATGTTATCGTGCAGTGCGCCGTTACTGGTGTATTATATTACTGAAAATGTGATGTAATGACAAAGACAAAGCAAGCAGACAGAGAGACAGACACTTATCCTTTATTAATATGGAAGTAGATGGGGTGCCCCTAGGCAGAGGCGTAGCTAGGGTTTTCAGCGCCCGGGGACAACTTGTAGCGGGGCTACATAGTTGTAATAGTGTTGTCAGTGTTCCTACCACGTGCGTCTTGTTTCCATCGTCCCGTTTGCTGTTTGCTCTTTGTGTGTCAGTGAATGCCATCCCCGTAAAGGGGGACAGAGGATGGAAGGAGACCGCAGCCCCAAACCTGGAAAACACCGGTTTACAATCAATCAATTACATCCGTCACAGGACTATAAAAACAATCAAGAGGGAACAAAGAGGGGAGAAGAGAGAGGAGAGAGAGAAGGAGGCTTTCATTTTGAACGACCACTAACCATCTGTACCTGCTGTATTCCACATCACGCATTTCCATCCAGTTTGTTTTTCATTCCGCCGGACTTACTCCAATACCCTCATCACGAGAGACCCCGGGGTCAGATTTCATCATCCACCACGCGCCAAGGATACACAGTGAGGCTGTTCCAGTTTGTTCTGGGAAATACTAACACTCCGTATATCGGTTAACTAGTCATCTGCATTCAGGACAATTGTTACTCGGACTCAAGTTCACGACCGTTCATTTCCGTATCTCATTCATTTTTGTTATTCGTGTTGTTTGTTATATGTTACAAGGGCAAGGGAGGGTTTGTTATATTCATATAGGTTGTTGTCATATTGTTGCTTTGGTGGAGGGATATATATATATATATATATATATTTATTTTGATTTTTTTTTTTTCTTTTTCATTTAATACAATTTATCAGTTCAAGTTTACATATCTGTTTTTCTTTTGTGCTTATTTACACCGTCGATTGTGAGGAAAAGTTTAATTTGTTAAAGGTACGGCTTGATAATTAGATTCAACCTCAGTAAGTAATCCAGGCCACAGGTCTTGGAGGTGTAGCTGCCGGCCGGGTAAGGGGTCGGCCGTTACAAACTGAAGATTTCACGCCCCCTCCTGTTTGCCAAAATGCAATGGGGAAGGGAAAGATAATTTTAAAAAATGTATTTAAAATAATAGTATTTTAAGAAAAAAAAGTCATATTTTTTATTTTAAATAGTTTAAAATTTTTTAAAATTTTAATTTTTTAAAGCACTTTTATGGGTATATTTTCAAGGTTTCGATAAATTTATAAAGATAGAACGAAGTAAAATAATTAAGACAACAATGGTAGTTCAAAAATATACATTTGCAACAACTTAGACTATGATACACTAATGCCTCATGTCAGTCGCGCCACCTGTTTAATAACGTCAAAAATGTTTCTGGGTGGGAGTCAAGCATGTTAGAGTAGTGGAGGGGATACATTATTGTCTGTTTGGTATATAGAACTAGCTAGCAGAATACCCGCGCTTCACAGCGGAGAAGTAGTGTATAAAAGAAGTTATGAAAAAGAAAAGGAAAAATTTTAAAAATAACGTAACATGATTGTTAATGTAATTGTTTTGTCATTGATATGAGTGTTGTTGTCAAATTTATATATATCTATATATCTTCTATTTATCTATATCTATATCTATATCTATACTAATAAAAGGCAAAGCCCTCACTGACTCACTCACT
>JANRMT010062834.1:52469618-52488089 GCA_026402145.1 Polypterus bichir lapradei
AAAAAAAATCCAAACCTACATGGCCCTGTGTGAAAAAGTAATTGCCCCCTTGTTAAAAAATAACCTAACTGTGGTGTATCACACCTGAGTTCAATTTCCGTAGCCACCACCAGGCCTGATTACTGCCACACCTGTTTCAATCAAGAAATCACTTAAATAGGAGCTGCCTGACACAGAGAAGTAGACCAAAAGCACCTCAAAAGCTAGACATCATGCCAAGATCCAAAGAAATTCAGGAACAAATGAGAACAGAAGTAATTGAGATCTATCAGTCTGGTAAAGGTTATAAAGCCATTTCTAAAGCTTTGGGACTCCAGCGAACCACAGTGAGAGCCATTATCCACAAATAACAAAAACATGGAACAGTGGTGAACCTTCCCAGGAGTGGCCGGCCGACCAAAATTACCCCAAGAGCGCAGAGACGACTCATCCGAGAGGTCACAAAAGACCCCAGGACAACGTCTAAAGAACTGCAGGCCTCACTTGCCTCAATTAAGGTCAGTGTTCATGACTCCACCATAAGAAAGAGACTGGGCAAAAACGGCCTGCATGGCAGATTTCCAAGACACAAACCACTGTTAAGCAAAAAGAACATTAGGGCTCGTCTCAATTTTGCTAAGAAACATCTCAATGATTGCCAAGACTTTTGGGAAAATACCTTGTGGACTGATGAGACAAAAGTTGAACTTTTTGGAAGGCAAATGTCCCGTTACATCTGGCGTAAAAGGAACACAGCATTTCAGAAAAAGAACATCATACCAACAGTAAAATATGGTGGTGGTAGTGTGATGGTCTGGGGTTGTTTTGCTGCTTCAGGACCTGGAAGGCTTGCTGTGATAGATGGAACCATGAATTCTACTGTCTACCAAAAAATCCTGAAGGAGAATGTCCGGCCATCTGTTCGTCAACTCAAGCTGAAGCGATCTTGGGTGCTGCAACAGGACAATGACCCAAAACCCACCAGCAAATCCACCTCTGAATGGCTGAAGAAAAACAAAATGAAGACTTTGGAGTGGCCTAGTCAAAGTCCTGACCTGAATCCAATTGAGATGCTATGGCATGACCTTAAAAAGGCGGTTCATGCTAGAAAACCCTCAAATAAAGCTGAATTACAACAATTCTGCAAAGATGCGTGGGCCAAAATTCCTCCAGAGCGCTGTAAAAGACTCATTGCAAGTTATCGCAAACGCTTGATTGCAGTTATTGCTGCTAAGGGCGGCCCAACCAGTTATTAGGTTCAGGGGGCAATTACTTTTTCACACAGGGCCATGTAGGTTTGGATTTTTTTTTCTCCCTAAATAATAAAAACCATAATTTAAAAACTGCATTTTGTGTTTACTTGTGTTATATTTGACTAATGGTTACATGTGTTTGATGATCAGAAACATTTTGTGTGACAAACATGCAAAAGAATAAGAAATCAGGAAGGGGGCAAATAGTTTTTCACACCACTGTACATATATACACACACACACATATACTATGGGTTGCGAAAGTCGGCGTCAGAATATATAAAGTCAAAACTTGAATACATAAAGTCAGCGTTGGTATATATAAAGTCAAAACTTTTTTCTAAATATATAAAGTCAAAACTTGAATATATAAAGTCATCGCTGGAATATATAAATTCAAAACTTGAATATATAAAGTCAGCGTCAGAATATATAAAGTCAGCACTGGAATATATAAAGTGAAAACCTGATTATATAAAGTCAACATCAGAGTATATGAACTCATTCCTGAATATATAAACTCAAAGTCAAAATATATTGATTGAAATGACTCTGAACTGAAGTAAGTTAACAAAAATGTATTCAGAAAAAGAAATTAAAAAAACACTGTTCGGATAATGTTTTGAAAATGATGCATTTGCCCTGCCCAGGATTGGTTCCTGCCTTGCGTCCAGTGTTGGCTGGGATTGGCTCCAGCAGACCCCCTCGACCCTGTGGTCAGATTCAACGGGTTGGGAAATGGATGGATATTGCAGCACTGACTTTGTATATTCCGACAATGACTTTATATATTGAAGTTTTGACTTTATATATTCCAGCTCTTACTTTATATTGTGAGCTGGAGGGCTTCGCTATTACGTGTGGGGACGAAACTTCACTTTGGTAACTGATCATTCTCCACTTCAATGGTCATACCGACAGAAAGATACAAACTCTCGCCTCATGAGATGGTTTCTGGGCTTACAACCTTACCGTTTCACAGTAAAACATCAACCAGGTTCTGAACACGTCAACGCAGACTAAATGAACCTGGTACAGAGAGTCGCTTGATTCACGGAAATGTGAATAAAGCTGAGGGGGAGGGTGTGAGCTGGAGGGCTGATCGCACCCCAAGAAGATACAGACGCCTCTGGGAAAACCACAACCCCTGAAACACAGACTACCCTCACATTGCTCCTTACTTTCTCACTTGCGCTATAACGCGTAATGCAAACCTCGCGCGATACTACGCTAACTTAAAAGCCTTGTGCAGCGCCTGTCAGTTGAAAATTGATTGTTTGCTTGCTTTTATCGGTCTCTCTCACTGCTCCTAGCGGAACTGTCATCTCTGACTTGTCATGGAGCACGTTTAAGCTCACGTGTTTGCAGTGTTTGAATAAAAATCCTTCTTGTTTCTATGACCTCCTGTGTCTCTGTGCAAATCTGTGACCCAAGCGTGACAATATATTCCGACACTGACTTTATATATTCAAGATTTGACTTTATATATTCCAGCGCTGAGTTTATATATTCCGACGCTGACTTTATATATTTAAGTTTTGACTTTATATATTCCAGCGCTTACATTATATATTCCAAAATATTCCAACGCAGTCTTCATATACTCAGGTTTTGACTTTATATATTTGGGAATGACTTTATATATTCAAGTTTTGACTTTATATATTCCAGCGCTGACTTTATATATTAAAGTTTTGACTTTATATATTCAGAAACAAGTTTTGACTTTATTTATTCCGACAGTGACTTTATATTTTTAACGCGTTATGGAGCACATGCATCGAAGCTTCTCAGCTGTGCGATTGTCAATGTAACCTTTTGTAAGTAGTGCCTGGAGGATTCAGTGTGGAGAAACTCTAGAGACAGCCTGTGTATTAACTTGTGGATTTTTCTGTGAGTATATGGTAGCAGTGTGACGAAGTTGCTTCGGAAGACGGCGTTAGCCGCGGAGCTCAGCTCAGAGCGAAATGAGGTAAATGGGAGGGGAGATGATGACGTGACTCCTCCACCCGCCTTAACTGTCAATCCCCCACAAACACAGTCTCTCGGAATTTGCATAAGCACACCCCTTCACCTGCAATTTTAACTTAGTTACAAAGTGATCAAAACTCTCGTTTATATCCTGCGTCCTCTCATTAAACTTGTATCCCTTATTACCCGTGGGAATGAAAAACGTCAGCGGCAGCCTGTCTATTAACTTAATTTAAAGTTTAGGTTTATACCTTGCTTTGTTTCCGAAGTAGCAGCACTCATAAATATGATAGTATATGTCACTCGCTCGCTTCTTATTGTTTCGCTGCCTTCTCAATTATATAATGCATGTTTTCTTCAGCGCATTTTGGAGCTCTTCCTGGTTTTCTACACACTGCGTTGACAGTCAGTTCACGTGATTACGTGGGCGGCGTGATGATGTCACACGAAACTCCGCCCCCACGGCGTTCAAGCTCAACTCCATTACAGTAAATGGAGAAAAATACCTTCCAGTTATGACCATTACGCGTAGAATTTCGAAATGAAACCTGCCCAACTTTTGTAAGGAAGCTGTAAGGAATGAGCCTGCCAAATTTCAGCCTTTTACCTACACGGGAAGTTGGAGAATTAGTGATGAGTCAGTCAGTCAGTCAGTCAGTCAGTGAGGGCTTTGCCTTTTATTAGTATTATTAGATATGTGCTTCAAAATCAGAAAGAGACAAAAAACAACGGAAAAAGATCTCATACTGATGGAGTGATGGACTGAGTATGAGAATGTTTTTTATTTACTTTTTAGTGCATTTAAGAACGGAAAACATTTCATTCTAAAATTTCGTAACATCAATTTGGTGCCCACTGGATGCTGCGCCCGGGGACAGATGCCCCCCCCAGCTACGCCACTGCCCCTAGGATGTATTTTACACCCCTTACTATTCTCAATCTACATGCTCCCAGTTGGCCTGGTCAATTCAAAACATAAAATTAAATAACCAGAGCTATACAGATGATACCCAGGTTTATTTGTCGATTGCACCAGATGACCCTGTGCTTCTAAATCCTCTGACCCTGTGTCTTACCAGCAACATCAAATGGGGGAATAATAATTTCCTTATACTTAACAAAATTAAAAAAATAAAATAAATTATTGGCTGCAAACATCTAAGCAAAGACCTTTGAAATATAAAAGGCCATCTGTCTTTACATTTTAGATTCAGAGCTTGTTATAATAAGTTTGTTATAATATTAAGTTTAATGTCACTGTCTCTGTGCAGACATTTTAAATCTGATTTTCTTTTCTTTGTACATGTATAGCTGAGCCAGATTTAATACAAATGGGATCAGCATTTAGAATTGCTGGGCCAAGCATAGGACAAGATTCACAAAGACAGCCGGAGGAATGTATAGTCAGCCTAAAGACAGGTGTATACTATTTTGTCCTCTGCCTAATGTCGGCATAAAATCTTCTTTCCCAGTTTGGAAATGGACTATTTGCCGACATGGGGGCCTGCACATGGAGGAACCAATATAAAAGACTTGGAAAGCAGCCAAACACTCCAAAGCCGACGGACGGATGGGTGATATCGCCATCCGTCCTGAAAAGCCTTCCAGCGCAGCGATGAAAAATGGCAGACTGTATAGATTAAGATGCCACCTATTTCTGGTGGAGTGGTGGCTTGGAGGCTAGGGATCTGCACTTGCAATCGGAAGGTTGATGGTTCGAATCCCGTAAATGCCAAAGGGTGCTCTGCTCTGTTGGGCCCTTGATGTGCTTTAACTAGTGAAAAAAGTACTATATGAATGCAAAGAATTATTACTATTTGGCTTCCTCGTCTGTTATCGTCATTAAGTAAAGCCAAGTTATTTTCTCTTATGTGATTTTTACCGCCGTATCACTATGGGAGGGATATCGCCTTTTAATATCATCTCTATATATAATCTTCATTTGGATCTTGATCTTTGTTTGTCCGCAAATGAATTAGAAGAAGAAGAACTAGATGGCAGTAGAGAGACAGCTAAAACATAGGCATTGCATTAAGAATCTCCTCCAGGCTTATACTACTGAAGACTGTAGTACGCCAGTCACACCTCAAAACACAGACATTCAAACTAAACAAATTGTTGTGCTTTAAATTAACTAAAGAGATCTGCATTTAGATCTTGATCTGTTTGTCAGCGAATTCCACGCATGCGTAGACCAGCTTCCAGTTTAGTACGTTGTTGTTACTCACGGATGCCAACAATGTGCCGGAATAACGAAAGGGGTGGTGGACAGTGTTACGCTGGTTAGCTCCTGAGGCCTGGTTAGAGAAGGAGATTGCCGAAGATAAAAGGTACGTGCCTACGTAACATATGAATGAAAGAAAGACAGTGGGTAAAATGAATGACAACGTAACAGCACGTTCCAGAAATTATTATTGTTACGTTGTAGCCAGCGAGTGCTGCACGTCTCACAGTTGTACTGTGGCTTGCTCACATGTCAGTGAAGTGATCCCTATTTATGCTTTAAAGAGCCTGGATACTTATGTGCCCCCCTTTTATAACCATTGCTCTGTGTATATTGCCTTACTCTTTGCATTGCCACAAAGCAACCTGCGAGATTGGAGAAGACATCGTGAGAGGAAACGACAGAGTCGTGAAAACGAGATGGACTGTGAATGGACAGAAGCAGAAATGCTCCCACACCATCACATAATTACTATTCGGACAGTGATTCCGAGTAGGCCGTTCCTATCGAATCAGTGTCCAAGGGTTTTCTTTTGTAATTTTGTTTCCCTTATAAAAATTCATAATGCTGTGCGACGAAGTGGAGTGTCTGACACCTTATATTCCAAATCGTAACCTCAGATCCTCAAATGAGTGTCTCCTTAGAATTCCAAGAACAAAACTTAAAAGAAGTGGTGAGGCGGGCGGCCTTCTGCTGCTATGCACCTAAAATCTGGAATAGCCTGCCAATAGGAATTCGTCAGGCTGATACGGTGGAGCACTTTAAAACACTGCTGAAAACACATTACTTTAACATGGCCTTTCTATAACTTCAATTTAACTTAATTTAACTTAATCCTGATACTCTATATGTTCAATTTCCTCATAATAACTATTCAGGGTAGCTCTACAACCCGTACTGACCCCTACTCTCTTCTCTGTTTCTTTTTCCGGTTTCTTTGTGGTGGTGGCCTGCGCCACCTCCACCTACTCAAAGCTTCATGATGCTCCAACAATGATGGATGGACTAAAAGGCAGAATTCTACGTGACCATCATCATCAAGCCTTTCCGTGAGAACCCTAAATCCAAAGAGGACTGTTTCATTTATGTTAGGTAGAATGCCCAGTGGGGACTGGGCGGTCTCATGGTCTGGAATCCCTACAGATTTTATTTTTTTTTTCTCCAGCCGTCTGGAGTTTTTATTTTGTTTTTTCTGTCCCCCCTGGCCATTGGACCTTACTCTTATTCGATGTTAATTAATGCTGATTTATTTTGTTTTCATATTGTGTTTATTTTTCTATTCTTTATTATGTAAAGCACTTTGAGCTACTGTTTGTATGAATATGTGCTATATAAATAAATGTTGTTGTTGTTGTTGTTGAAGGGCCCAGTTCACGACTGGCAGCCGCGTTTAAACAGGGAGCCCTTCACAGAACACACGCAACGTAGTTGGACGCACATGGCTAGTATCTATATAGTTTTTGGTCACTTAAAACGGCGCAATTAACAAAAGAACTTATTCCAACTAGGGAGCTATATCGCCCCCTACTGGTACAGAGCTAAACCTCAAATCGCACATTAGGCAGATTACTAAAACTGCGTGCTTTCACTCAAGAAACACTGCACGAGTCACATCTTTCATATTTAGTCTAGTCCTGCTCCGACTTACGACTCCATTCAGGATGGCCATTTGGCAGCATGTCGGTTACAAAGAGTACAGGTCAATGCATTTGAGGCTCTGTAAGTCGGGTTTGGGACTCACTTTACCTGGCGGTATGGAGTGTTACAAATCAATATTTGAGTTTTGGTGGCCTTCCTTTTGGGTGCCATGCAGTAGTTTTGACGTGCTGCTCAGCTGTTATTATGCATCCCGTGTGGCAGCTGTGCTCCCAAAAGTCCACAGGGGAAACATGTATCACTGTATTGTTCATGTATCGGTGTTTCATGGTGATCAGTCGATGCTTTATGGGTAGTTGCTTGTTTTTCCTTCAAGTTAATTAGTTACATTATGGGGAAAACTAGTCATTCATTTTTTGGTGGTTTGTGTCGATCAGTCGATTAACAACAACAACATGTATTACTAGAGAGCATTTTCATACAGAGACAGATGACCAAAGTGCTTTACAAGATGTGAAAGAGAAAGAAGAAAAGAAAAAGAAATAAGATTAGTCAGGAATATTAAAGAATAAATAACTACTTCTTCTTTTGGCTGCTCCTGTTAGGGGTCACCACAGTGGATCATCTTCTTCCATCTCTTTCTGTCCTCGTCATCTTGCTCTGTCACCCCCATCACCTGCATGTCCTCTCTCACCACATCCATAAACCTTCTCTTAGGCTTTCCTCTTTTTCTCTTGCCTGGCAGCTTACCTTTTTGTCACACTTGTCGTCATTTTGACACTGTACGTGAAACACAAATTTGATTCCTCAAATCCAAAGAGTACAACAAGAAAGGTTTAATTTACCAGTTAGAGTGAAGATGGGGTTTGAGTTGGAAGAGTGTGATGGATAAATGAAAGAGTCTGAAGGCACACCGGTGTACAAGTCAGCTCTTGAGATTTAGACGACGAGTTAGAAATGAGGAGCTGACACACACAAATCAAAATACCGGACACTGTAGGTTGAAGAAATGCCTGAAAACCCAGGAGACTTGGACATGTAATGGCCGTAGTGGAAGGACCTACAGCATCAGACTTGTGAGAAGGGTCTGAGTCAAATGTCATATCTGATGCCACTGAATCAAATGAGTTCAGTAAGAAGGCCAATTTAAAGGAATTCTCTGACTAAAAATGATGTTTTTTTATATGGTGCTTACCTCATGTGTTGTGTAGTAATGACTTCTTCTTCTTCTTCTTTCAGCTGCTCCCATTAGGGGTTGCCACAGCGGATCATCTTGTTCCATATCTTCCTGACCTTGTCATCTTGTTCTGTTACACCCATCACCTGTATGTCCTCTCTCACCACATCCATGAACCTTCTCTTAGGTCTTCCTCTTCTCCTCTTGTCTGTTAGCTCTATTCTTAGCATCCTTTCTCCCAATATCCCCAGCATCTCTCCTCTGCACATGTCCAAACCAACACAATCTCACCTCTCTGACTTTGTCTCTCAGCTGTCCCACCTGAGCGGACCCTCTAATGTCCTCATTTCTAATCCTGTCCATCCTCGTCACACCCAATTCAAATCTTAGCATCTTTAACTCTGCCACCTCCAGCTCTGTCTCCTGTGCCACCGTCTCCAACCCATTAAAGAATAAGTAACAAATGAAAAAAAATATATTTATATGATCATATAAAATAGATATATGACTAGTAGAAGAGTAGCATCATTATATACAACTAACAAAATACCCGCGCTTCGCAGCGGCAAAGTACTGCCTTAAAATTTTTATTAAGAAGAAAATTAAACCTTTTTAAACTGAGGGAAAATATACCAATAATTATTTGTTAAGGATCTCTTTGTATACCACATTGTGAGTTCAGCCCTCCAGTTGTAATATGACCAAGCTGTGCGCTGAGCTTACTCTTGAGCATGTAACGTACAGTTGGCCATGTGAACAATAATCTTGTTTCAAATCTCACAGCTTGGATTGCTGCTGTCATAATCGGTTTGAGTTTCATGGTTTGTTTCAATTATGACAGTATTTGCAGGACTTGTGTTGAAGAGACATTCGGCATCTGTCAAGCGTTGTAAGTATACAACCGGTTTCATCGATAACTTCACATCCAGCTTTTGAGAGTTTAAACATTCATAAACATCAAAGTGTCCACTACTGAAATCGTCACCTGTGAATCTAAGATGTTTAAGAGGCATTGGCGGTTGTCCAAAGGTGTAAAATATTTGGCCATTTCTGTACACTTGAAAGCGACAACCGAACAATTCAGCGGCAGCCATCAACTCTCATACTGAACCATAGATGAAGGGCTTAAGCATTTCACTCTTCTAGTGCTCCTGTGTAGTATAATTATCTCCTGTACCGTCATCAGTCCACACCTTGAACCTGTCCCAGTCATTCAATACATAAGACACAATGTTCCTCCGGATATCAAGAGTGAGCCCGATATGGCCGTGCAATATGTAACAAAGAGAATGGAAAAGGCAGGTGCCATCTCCGGGCATGGAAACCACTCGGTAAGTGACAGTTCTTTGATCGATAGTGATCACTTCGATAGACATGGTAATGGGGGTACGGTTGGAATGATAAAGGAAATGGGTACCTGAGCAATGTAAAGTAAGTCTAAAATACCTATACAATAACTATAATAATAAACGAACAATAAAACATAAGTAACAAAGACCGTTGGAAAGTTCAGTATGGCGGCCGACAGTGGCGTCATACCACCGAAATAAGTACGTACATCGGTTTCGGTTAGCGCAGGGAAGCCGCCTACCAAATAAAACAGCGGAGAAGCCGTGGATTAAATAAAAAGGCTGTAGTTATCAGCAGGGTAACGTGAATCCCGTGGCGAAGCAAGGAAGGGAATGTAGAGACTGGAGCGACGGACGGCCTTATATGGGCAGGCAGCCAACAACGTGGGAGGCGTTGGGATGGGGGACCCAACGCCACCTCACATGGTAACCGAGCTGCAGGCTATGGACGTATATATGTACGTAAGTAGGATTCAGTTAGTGTTGGGAACCCGCGTACCAAATTTCTTGAAGATGGGCCCATAAGTAACAAAGACCGTTGAAAAGTTCAATATGGTGGCCGACAGTGGCGTCATACCATCGAAATAAGTACATACATCGGTTTCGGTTAGCGCAGGGAAGCCGCCTACCAAACTTCGTGAAGATGGGGCCATAAATAAGAAAGTTCAACAAGGCGGATGACCGTTATCGACCGTTATGACCGTTACGTGTAGAATTTCAAAATGAAACCTGCTTAACTTTTGTAAGTAAGCTGTAAGGAATGAGCCTGCAAATGTCAGCCTTCTACCTACACGGGAAGTTGGAGAATTAGTGATGAGTGAGTGAGTGAGTCAGTCAGTCAGTGAGGGCTTTGCCTTTTATTAGTATGGATATCATGATATAAGTCTTTGAAGATGAGTCCAGTGTCAAGGTAAGATGGCCAGGAGGACAGAAAAAAGCAAAAATAAAACTCCAGTTAAGCTGGAAAAAAAAAATCTGCAGGAATTGACTGGGGACAAAAGACCACCCAGCCCCCACTGGGCATACTACCTCATATACTGAAAATATTCTTAATTCATTGTTCTAGGCTTCATATGAGAGGATTCAATGCGGAGGGTCTTGTGGGCTGCTGGGGTGCCCGCCTTCATTCCATCATCACAGGTGGTCTCACAGGACTTTGATCAGGTGGTGGAGGTGGTGCAAAATGGCGCAACAGTCAGTCATTGTCCAACCTGCTATATCCTAACACAGGGTCATGGGGGTCTGCTGGAGCCAATCCCAGGACGCAAGGCAGGAACAAACCCCAGGCTGGGCACCAGCCCACTGCAGGGCACACACAGGAACAACTTAGAATCGCCAATGCACCTAAACCTGCATGTCTTTGGACTGTGGGAGGAAACCCACGCAGACACGGGGAGAACATGCAAACTCCACGCAGGGAGGACCAGGGAAGCGAACCCCAGGTCTCCTAAGTACGAGGCAGCAGCACTACCCACTGTGCCAGCTATGGCACAACAGAACAACTAGAAAAGACAGCAGAGAAAAGTACAGATTAGTAAAGATTGTAGACCCCTGAAGGATATGATAATTCTATGCCCATTTAGTCTATTAAGAGTACAACTAAAATGTAGCTATAAAAAACCTGAATTAAAATAGTGGGTTTTTAAAGTTTTTTTTTTCAATGTTCCACAGTATTATTGGTAAAGTCGGTCAGTCATTTTCTAACCCGCCTAATCCTGAACAGAGTCACATCTGGAGCCTTTCTCAACTAGCATAGGGCACAAGGCAGGAACAAACCCTGGACAGGGCGCCAGTCCATTGCACACATACCCACACCCTAACCACACATTTGTGCCAAGTTAGTATCACCAATCCACCTCACTTGTAAAAGTTAAATTTGAACCCTGCTCCTGTGTGCACCTGGCATGAGTCCGAGTCTCATATCCTTCTGAGCTTTATGCTTCAAAGCTGACGCTGTTATTTTATATAACCCCTTAAGAGAATGGCATAGCCATTCTTCTATAGTACTAGGTTTCCTGTTTTTGTACCCAGCTGGATCATCACATATACAGTATAGGCCATTGTTCTTTACTTTTAAACCATGAGGAACAGGGTGTACATGGAAAAATTAACACACATCCTAAAGTAAGAATAAAAATAATGCATTTAAAATGTCGTGTACATCCTAAGGAAGTAGGACTATCAATCAAATTGTGGTCATCTAAGGTATCAACATCTGCCATGTCCTGCTAGCAACTAGGTGTAACCAATCATGTTAAACATTTTCTGAATTTGTAATTAATTCCTTTTAAAGAATAGTGACCTAATCAATGGATCGTATAAATATAGCGCGGAGGACACTTTCTTCTTTGCTAAAAGACTGATATGATGCTGTGTTTTATTGCTTAAATTGGGGCATTCCAGTAAAGGGGTGGCCGGGTTCAAATTCTTTTCTTCCACAACCTGCATGTTTTTAGACTGTGGGAGGAAACCAGAGTACCCAGACAAATTCCATGCAGGGAGGACCCGGGATGTGAACCTTCATCTCTTTACTGCAAGGTAACCACCTAATGGTAAGGTATTTCAGATTTTAGGTGTACAACAGCAAAAGGCCACCTCAGCTGTTCTTTTAAGCTTGGCTCTTGGAAATATAAACAGACCACCATAAAAAGATCTAAGATTAAGACTTTGAGTGAAGGGGGGCTGGAATTCTAAAGTATAGGACAGTACAGATTATTTAAGGCTTTACACACCATTAGCAGTATTTTAAAGTCAACTCTAAATGGCACCGGTAACCAGTGTAATGACGCTAAGACTGGGGTGATTTTCTTAAATCTAGTTAAGATTCTTGCTGCTGCATTCTGCCCTAATTGTAACCGATTGATGTCTTTCTTAGGACATCCTGTTAGGAGTGCATCACAGTAATCTAGTTGACCAAAAATAAAATTATTAATTAATTTTTCAGCATTTTGTTAAGTTACAAAAGGTCTAACTTTTGCTATATTCCATAAGTGAAAAAAATGCTGTCCTAGTACTTCATGTTAGATATTAGCCAATAGTAGTAGATACTTCATGGGAGGAAATCTCACGTAATGTAGTGGAATTGAAGAAGTTGGTCTTAAAAGGAAACTGTCAGCTCCCCGGGTATTCGAAGCCGCTAATCAGAAAATAATAATAATAATAATAATAATAATAATAATAATAATAATAATAATAATAATAATAATAATAATTAATTAATAAAAAAACAACAGATGTGGACATTGGTCATGAGTACAAATAGTCTCATCCCAGTCAGCCATAAATCAGGGCATGGCTGTATTTGTACATGTATAAAAAGTTAATTATACATTTTACGTGATAATTTATATGACATTGTCCTGTTTCAGTATTAATAACACCCAAATCACTATGTAATATCTTACAGGTAATATCTCAGGTAATGATTTTTTCACAAATCAGATGAGCTAGAATCATACAACTGGTTCTTAGGTAATGATTTGTTCACAAATCAAATGAACAAGAATCATGCAGCTGGTTGTCACGTGATGATTTACTCACCAATCAAATGAATGAAAAAAGTGCAACTCTTTCACAAGTAATAATTTATTCATGAATAAGACGAATAAGAATAATTTAACTGGATTTTAGGCAATGATTAATTCATGAATCAAATGAACGAGAATCGTACAACTCGTTCTTGGGTAATGATAAATTCACAAATCATTTGTATTAGAATTGTGCAACTGCTTCTTAGGTAATGATTTATTCACAAATCAAATTAACAAGATAATGCAACTTGTTCTCGGGTAATGATTTAGTTCAAACCCAAAACAGTCAGATGATGATACGTGATCAATAGAGTCAAACAGGCCAAAGGCATGAAGGTAAAGTTGAAAGCAAATAATTGTTAAAAGTTACAAAATTTCATAAAATATTACAAAGATATTTTAATAAACGTCACTTTTGTGTGACTAATTGTTATTTGCTATACAAGGAGACGTAAACAGTGCGGTTTTAACGTTATTTATAGTATCAGTCGATATTGTCTGTAAAATGACAATTGTGATTTATAAATTGCGTATAAATGTCTGTATGCCTGGTTTTATAAATTAGATATTTTTCTTTTGTTTTTGCCGTATTTGTTTTCCTGCGTTGTGCTGTACATATATTTTTATGCTCAAATCCACACAAAGTTTTCTAAGTGAGACCTTGGGTCTTTAACAAACCTTTACAATAAAATTTACTACAAGTCATTTAGACAACAACACATATAACACTGAAAAATTCTTTTGCTTTACAATTTTTAACAAGTTTCAAACTATAAAAAAAAAGAAAAAACTTAGAAAATGTGATGTTATAATAAAACGGTGTCTTTTTTTCGATTGCACAGATGATAAAATGAGTAGTGTGTGCTGGTGACCTACAGAGGCCTCTAATTATTATCATTCAAACTGCTATTTTTACTCTTTTCATTTCTCTCCTATTAGGCGGAAAAAGAAATGCTTTGTTTTCTGCTCGATTAAGAATAAATTGCTGCATCAGTGAGTTCTCCACAGATTTGGACATACAAGCAGGCATTGTTTTAAAGGCACAATGAATTATATATGGGTTTTTTAAGCCAAATGAGGCGCCCTCCTCTGAGAGCAGGTCAGGTCAGGTTGGGGACCAGGCACCGGTACAGCACGTCGCCACACCGACCACATGACAAAAAAGCTCAGGATCCCAGTTGGCAACTCCCCAGTCAGACACGCCACCCTTCAGAAATGACCCTCTATCTGCCACAGCCAGGTGTTACGTGGGCATCCCCTTGGATTGGCCCAGTCCTTAATAATGAGCGTCCTGTGAGTCAGATCATCCCTGGTTAATCGTGCCTCATGGCCGTAGTGCCGTAACTAACGCTCCCTCACAATGCAGGTCATGTGCCTCATTCAGGACTCCTTGAGCAACACAAAGTCAAACCAGCAGGACCCAAGGATTCTCTGAAGAGACACACATGAAGGAGTCCAGTCTTCATCTCAGGTCACTGGGTAGTGTCCATGTCTCACAAAACAACAACAACAGCAACAACATTTATTTCTATAGTACATTTCCATACAAATAATGTAGCTCAAAGTGCTTTACATGATGAAGAAAAGAGAAATTAAAAGACAAAGTAAGAATTAGAATAAGACAACACTAATTAACATAGAATAAGAGTAAGGTCCGATGGCCAGGGAAGACAGAAAAAACAAAAAAAAAAAAAACTCCAGACGGCTGGACGAAACACCAGGACTCTAAAGACTCGAACCTTCGTCCTTTTGCAGTGATATCAGGAGTGCCACACACTCCTTTCCATCGACCTCATGACCCCACATGCTCTCCTAATCCATCTACTGACTTTATAAAAAGAGTCACCAGAGACATGAATGTCACTGCCAAGGTAAGTAAACCTCTCGATGAGGTTGACGCTCTCTCTGCAGACGGACAGACTGCTGATGGTTGTGCCCGAGAGGTCATTAAAGGCCTGGGTGTTGGCTTTATCAGGACCTATGGAAGCCCAGACATTCGTATACTACTGGGAGTGTCGGGCTTTTATAGCTGTCTGGTGTGGAAGGGTTGAGTTTTATTGCCAACAACGCGTTGCTGAGGAAGAGTAAAAGGACCCACATTGTTAGGGGTCCAGGGCTTGTTCCTGCCTTGCATCCTATGCCAGATGGGATGAGCTACAGCACCATCCGGGACCCTGCTCAGGATAAAACAGGTTAGAAAATGACTGACTGACTCTTAGCGGAGGCCCTCCCTGTGGTCCCGATGGGGAATTCCATGTCTTGGCTGAGCTCTGAAGGTGTCCCTCAGACACACATGGGTGACATCTGCTACCAGAAGCAACGCTTCCTAATATGACCATTGAAATGTGAAATTGTGTAAAGATTACAATGAAAAGAATATGCCACCATTTTATTTTCCAGGCATGCAAACGTTCACATCAGGCCACCCCCCCCATTATCATAACCAGCTTAACTCTTTGAGGGCTGAATATTTTTTTCTGAAAAGCACGCAAAGTGAGGGTTTCACACATAAATCAACGTAAAACATCTGCTGCTGTGTGCACCGGTCCTTTGGCTCAGCTGCTGGGCTGTCTTTACGTGGAAGGTGGGCGGTGGTGGCAGTCGCAGTGAGATGCAGTCTGTCATTGTAAGCAGTGGTCCTCCCAGGTGAACGTTGCTGAAGGTGTATCAGGTACATAAAAGTGTTCAGCATCACGATAATCTGGGGCATTCAGGGGTAACTGGGCGACAGAAAACTCGGCGAAAAGACAACCAAGCGACAGACAACTCGGCGAAAAGACAACTCAGCGATATTGTTTACCAGTTAGGTAATAGTTAGGTTCAAAGAGATTTTTTTTTTTTTTTTTGATTTTTATTTTTTATTAATTTTATTACAATCCATACAAAGCAATCAAGTTTTTACAAAGAGAAAAAATTAAGAACAGATCGATCCCCACCCCCAAAGAGATTTTTTAATGATATTTAAATGACAACACAGGGTGCCAGAAAATCCACAGAATCACCTGCTTTATGAGAGTCCCAATATGTTGAGAGTAAAGATATTCCTTAAGCCATACTCGCTGGTCACCTTTTGTATTCTAAATATTGTTCTCATACGATTACAATCAATATAATTTATATAAAGAACTAGCAAAATACTCGCGCTTCGCAGCAGAGAAGTAGTGTGTTAAAGAAGTTATGAAAAAGAAAAGGAAACATTTTAAAAATAATGTAACCTGATTGTCAATGTAATTGTTTTGTCACTGTTATGAGTGTTGCTGTCATCAAGGATTTGATTATCATTATTTCTTTCAATCAGGTTCGTATTTGGAGGATGTGTTGTGTTGAAGTTACATTCTGTGTTTGTCAAGTCTATCCCTGACCATCTCATCTTCGTTGTCAACCATTGTAAAGATAACAGGTTTCATTCATTGAAGTGTTCACTACCCAAATCGGTACTCGTAAATCTAAGATGTTTAACAGGCATTCCCGGTATTAACTTGTGGATTTGCCTGCGAGTATTTAGCGGCAGCGTGTCTATGAACGTAATTTAAACTTAAGCTTTACACCTTGCTTTCCTATTGATATGTCTACAAAGGCTTGTTCATCTTCAGAGGGTTGTTCCTCTCTTACTGCATCAATAAACAGCTCGTCTTCCTCTTTATCTGAGACATCACACACTGCATGCACGGGTTTACCTTTCCCAGTCCTGCAAAGTCAGTTCACGTGATCCGCTCGGAGTACATGCATCGAAGGTTCTCAGCTGTGCTTGTGCTATCTCGTGCGATCTTGCGATGTCCACGGCTTTATTTAATGTTAGCTCTGACCTGGCACTTAAAAGTTTCTCTTGCACTTTCGCTGAGTTTGTGCCAAACACTATTCTATCCCTGACCATCTCATCTTCATTTGCATAATATACCCTGCGTCTTCTCATTAAACTTGTATCTCGTGAATATCGTATTCGTCGTAGGCATGACAAACGCCAGCGGCAGCCTGTCTATGAACTTAATTTAAACTTAAGGTTTACACCGTGTGCTTTGTTTCCGCAGTAGCTGCACTTATGAATATGCTTGTATGCGTCACTCGCTTCATATTCTTTTGCTGCCTTCTCAATTGTGTAATGCGTTTTTTGTTCAGCACTCTTTGGAGCTCTTGCTTGTTCTCTGCGTACTGCGTTCACAGTCAGTTCACATGATCCGCTCGGAGTACATGCATTGAAGGTTCTCAGCTGTGCTTGTGCTATGTCGTGCGATCTTGTGAAGTCCACGGCTTTATTTAATGTTAGCTCAGACCCGGCACTTAAAAGTTTCTCTCGCACTTTTCGCTGAGTTTGTGCCAAACACTAGTCTATCCCTGACCATCTCATCTTCGTGTGCATAAGCACAGTCCTTCACCCGCAAATATTTAGCGGCAGTGTGTCTATTGGATAGCTGCTGACTGACGGCCTTATATGGGCAGGCACTCAATTACGTGGGAGGCGTGATGATGCGGTACGCAAATCCGCCTCGCACGGCGACCGAGCTGCAGGCTATGGCTGTATATATGTACGTAAGTAGGTTCCAGTTATGACCGTTATGCGTAGAATTTCGAAATGAAACCTGCCTAACTTTTGTAAGTAAGCTGTAAGGAATGAGCCTGCCAAATTTCAGCCTTCTACCTACACGGGAAGTTGGAGAATTAGTGATGAGTCAGTCAGTCAGTCAGTCAGTCAGTCAGTCAGTGAGGGCTTTGCCTTTTATTAGTATAGAGTAGCAATTTTGGTTGCAGAAGATAATGTAAGATAGAGTTTGCTCCATCTGCAGATTAAAGTTTGTTTGTTAATTATATAAATTTATTTTCGACATCACGTAAAATCACGTTGTCATTTAAATGTAATTAAAAGATCTCTTTGAACCTAACTGTTACCTAACTGGTAAAAGATGTCGCCGAGTTGTATTTCGCCAGGTTGTCTTTCTCCGACTTGTCTTTTCGCCGGGTTGTCTTACGCCGAGTTGTCTTACGCCGGGTTGTCCTTTCACCAAGTTGTCTTACGCTGAGTTGACTTTTGCCGAGTTGTCTTTTTGCCGAGTTGTCTTTTCGCCGGGTTGTCCTTTCGCCAAGTTGTCTTACATCGAGTTGTCTTTTCGCCGGGTTGTCTTTCACCGGGGTGTCCTTTCGCCGAGTTGAGTTTCGCTGACTTGATTTTTGCCGAGTTGTCTTTTCACCGGGTTGTCTTTCACCGGGCTGTCTTTTCACCAAGTTGTCTTACGTCGAGTTGTCTTACGCCGAGTTGTCTTACGCCGAGTTGTCATTTCACGAAGTTGTCTTACGCCGAGTTTTCTTTTTGCCGGGTTGTCCTTTCGCCAAGTTGTCTTACATCGAGTTGTCTTTTCGCCGGGTTGTCTTTCACCGGGGTGTCCTTTCGCCGAGTTGA
>JANRMT010062834.1:52488489-52506564 GCA_026402145.1 Polypterus bichir lapradei
CTTTTCGCCGGGTTGTCTTTCACCGGGGTGTCCTTTCGCCGAGTTGACTTTCACCAAGTTGTATTTTGCCGAGTTGTCTTTCGCCGACTTGTCTTTTCGCCGGGTTGTCTTTTTGCCAGGTTGTCTTTCACCGGGTTGTCCTTTCGCCAAGTTGTCTTATGCCGAGTTGTCTTTTCACCGGGTTGTCCTTTCGCCAAGTTGTCTTTTTGCCGAGTTGACTTTTTGCTCAGTTGACTGTCGCCCAGTTACCACCGAACCAAACTGGGGACCGATCTGATGCTGATGCTGATGGTATCCCTGGTACCCCTTTTCGTTATCTAACTCCAGATCACTTGCATCAAAATCAGAGTATAATTCAATGATAATCTCAAAACCTTGTCCGCCAAGTGTTTTGCTTTGGTTGATGCCGGTTTAGAGGCTGTTTGCTCTTTGCTATTCTTCTAACGTGCAGGGAGTCGAGGTCAAAGCAATGAAGCAAACTTTCTCTCTAACAAACAGGGTCCAACTAAAACGTAATGGCGAGTTTGGTCAAAGAGTTACAGCTGATTACTGTCCTCTACCGCTGAATTGTGGCAAAAGTCGACAACATCTCCCTGTAAGAGTTAATCCAGCTCAGGATCGGGGTGCTGGATCACGACCCAGCAGCACTGGGCAAAAGGCAGGGGCCAAACCTGAACGGGATACCCGAGTCCATCCCAGACACAGGAGCACATACTGTTCTCAAACCAAATGCTTCACTTGTGTGTTTGGGGACAGGGCAGTGGTCAGACATTAAGCTGAAATCTGGATGCACTTTTATAAAAATTAAAAAAAGGGCCCAAGTCCCATTAACCCCAAATTGATGTCAGAAATTTACAAGGAATGCCAGAGGCTTTCAAGGCTGAGAGATTCAAAGGGAATGGTGACTGAACTTCAAAAAAAAAAACAAAAGTCCTGCAAGGAAAAAACTAATAA
This sequence comes from Polypterus bichir lapradei, assembly GCA_026402145.1. Classification (NCBI taxonomy): domain Eukaryota; kingdom Metazoa; phylum Chordata; class Cladistia; order Polypteriformes; family Polypteridae; genus Polypterus; species Polypterus bichir. The sequence goes on from JANRMT010062834.1 coordinate 52,489,444, forward strand.
CGGAATTGTAATCTACCCCATCTGAAAGCACTCAAGGCCAATTATTAATGTGATCGGTTATGTGATTCAGCTGCAAAGAAAACTTTTTGTAATTTCATTTAGCCGCCGCTCAACCTGAGGTGCCGTTTTAAGGGTTAGTTTTAAACGGTCCAGCCTTGTAGCCGCAGCATTGCACCATCAAAGAGCCCCCTTTGTACTTCTCATACGGGTAATTACGAGACGGTAGTTTACCTCAATGCCACAATGCAGTGCCACACACCCGTCTGTGATGAAGGCGATTGCCATTTCCATACATTTCTTTGGGATGCTGATTTTTGTATAGAAAGGAGAAAAAAATCAAATTATCTATGTGTGCCTTCTGTGAAGTGAAGTTAATGTGCGTTGGATGCCGTTTCTGTTTACTGCGTGTTCTACCGTATAGATGATTCAAAATGCAGCAGCAACAGGCGAGGTGGGCACACGTCACTCCTCTTTTTAGGTCACCACACTGGCTTCCTGTAGCAGCATCCATCAAGTTCAAACTCTTGATACGGCGGGGAAAATAAGTATTGAATGCATCAACATTTTTCTCAGTAAATATGTTTCTAATGGGGCTATTCACATGAACTTTACACCAGATGTCGGTAACAACACAAGTAATCCACACATACAGTCATATGAAAAGGTTTGGGAACCCCTCTCAGCCTGCATAATAATCGACTCTCCTTTCAACAATAAAGATATCAGTGGTATGTCTTTCATTTCCTAGGAGTACTGGGGTGTTTTACGATCAAAGAATTTTAGTGACGCAGTATTTAGTTGTATGAAATTAAATCAAATGTGAAAAAGTGGCTGTGCACAAATGTGGGTCCCCTTGTCATTGTGCTGATTTGAATGCCTGTCACTGCTCAATGCTGATTACTTGTTTGGATGAGCTCGTTAAGCCTTGAACTTCATAGACAGGAGTGTCCAGTCATGAGTGGTAAAAGGTATTTAAGGTGGCCAATTACAAGTTGTGCTTCCTTTCCTTTGACTCTCCTCTGAAGAGTGACAGACAGCATGGGATCCTCAAAGCAACTCTCAAAAGATCTGAAAACAAAGATTGTTGAGTCTCATGGTTTAGGTGAAGGCTACAAAAAGCCATCTCAGAGGTTTAAACTGTCAGTTTCAAGTGTAAGGAATGGAATCAGGAAATGGAAGGCCACAGGCACAGTTGCTGTTAAACCAACTCAGCAGGTCTGGCAGGCCAAGAAAATCCAGGAGCGGCATATGCACAGGATTGTGAGAATGGTTACAGACAACCCACAGATCACCTCCAAAGACCTGCAAGAACATCTCGCTGCAGATGGTGTATTTATACATCATTCTACAATTCAGAGCAATTGGCACAAAGAACATCTGTATGGCAGGGTGATGAGAAAGAAGCCCTTTCTGCACTCACGCCACAAACAGAGTCGCTTGTTGTATGCCAATGCTCATTTAGACAAGACAGATTAATTTGGGAACAAAGTGCTTTGGACTGATGAGACAAAAATGGAGTTATTTGGTCAGAACAAAAAGCGCTTTGCATGGCGGAAGAAGAACACCGCATTCCAAGAAAAACACCTGCTACCTCCTGTCAAATTCCATCATGCTGTGGGGCTGTGTGGCCAGTTCAGGGACTGGGGCCCTTGTTAAAGTCGAGGGTCGGATGAATTCAACCCAATATCAACAAATTCTTCAGGATAATGTTCAAGCATCAGTCACAAAGCTGAAGTCACACAGGGGTTGGATATTCCAACAAGACAATGACCCAAAACACAGTTGGAAATCTACAAAGGCATTCATGCAGAGGGAGAAGTACAATGTTCTAGAATGGCCGTCACAGTCCCCTGACTTGAATATCATCGAAAATCTATGGGATGATTTGAAGCAGGCTGTCCATCAAATTGAACTGAACTGGAGAGATTTTGTATGAAGAATGGTCAACAATACCTCCATCCAGAATCCAGACACTCATTACACGCTATAGGAGGACAGCGTCTAGAGGCTCAAAGGAGCAAAAGGAGGCTCCACTAAGTATTGATGTCATATCTCTGTTGGGGTGCCCACATTTATGCACCTGTCTAATGTTGTAAATTGCATATTTTCTGTTAATCCAGTAAACTTAATGTCACTGCTGAAATCCTACTGTGTCCATAAGGCATGTCAGATATTAAAAGGAAGTTGGTGCTTTGAAAGCTCAGCCAATGAGAAACAAAAATCCAAAGAATTAAGAGGGGCTCCCAAACATTTTCATATGACTGTATAAGAAATTGAAACAAATCTACTCTCTATATATAAAATCAGATGAACATGCAAGTCCATACAAGGCCACAATGCTCTCCAAATAAGGACACAGGTCTGTACTGACTTAACATATAGAAACAGCACACGGTTACAGCATCCCACAGTCTGACTGCATGGTTTCCATTTGTCCTAGTCCATCTTTTTGTCATAATGCTTCCATGGCAGTTCTCTGTGTGTGCTTAATCTGGCTATGTGTCTGCTGTATGGCATGCGAGTAAAAATCAGGTTCAATCTACTCTATCTGTATATAAATTCCTAATCCTAAAAGTGCAACGATTTTGTACCCCAATTTTATGTCACTTTTTTGTCACGCTTTAAATTGGGCTTATTTTAAAACCTATATATATGTTTGGTATCATTCTTTTCAGAACTGATCGATCTTTAATTTGATGTTGTTAGATTTTCAGATTCTTATTCTGTTTTTAAATTATAAACTAAAATATCAAGAAAGTCGTGGTTTTTAATATCAAGAAAGCTGTGGTTTTTATTTTTGATCGAGTAAACTTTCTTTCACAAACTTTAAAAAAAAAAAAGATCTATTGATAATACCAATGTTTGTATTTAGGTGATTTAGTTAGCCGAAGGTTGAGTTACAATGACCCACTGCATACCACTTTAGTTTTCACGTGATTTTTCCTGTTATCTTTTTTAAAAAAGTTTTTTTTTTTTTTTTATCTATAAGAATGCCAGCTAAAACGAATGGATCGTTTATTTAGTCTCTTATAAATACTCATCGAGCATAGTGGTCCTCTCCACTCCAATCTCCAATTTCATGATTTTTACTCTGTTAAATAATAATTAATTTTTTTTACATATTTATAGAATTTCGTGATTTTGACTCCAATAAATAATAATTTTTCTTTTGTACATTTACAGATTTTTCTAATATGTGAGGGTTGGCCGCCGAAGGTGGCAGAGGGGATTGCCCCCCTAGTAAGTTCATAAATTAAGTTATATGTAATAAAGTGGAATGACAAAGGGAATAAGTGTTGAACACGCTTACTGAAATTTATTGAATACTTAATAGAAAAGCATTTGTTGGGAATGACAGCCTCATGCCGCCTCCTGGATGGAGAAACGAGTCGCATGCATTGCTCAGGTGTGATTTTGTCCCAAACTGTCTTGAGATCTCAAAGGTTCTGGGGGCCTCTTCTATGAACTCGGACCTTCAGTTCTTTCCATTGATTTTCAATTGGATTCCAATCGGGTGACTGACTGGGCCATTCTTGCAGCTTCTTTATTTTCTTTATTTTCTGAAACCAAATGAGAGTTTCCTTGGTTGTGTGTTTGGGATCCTTGTCTTGCTGAAATGTCCCCCGTTGTTTCATCTTTAGCATCCTGGTAGATAGCAGCAGATTCTTCTCAAGAATGTCCTGCTACATTTCTTCAATTCTATGAAGTCTGCCAGCCCCACACCATGATGTTCGCAGCTCCAAACTTCACTGTTGGTGTGGTGTTTTTGGGGTGATGTGCAGTGCCATTTCTCCTCCAAACATGGAGTGCAAAACCATCCAAAGAGTTCAATTTTGGTCTCCTCTGACCAGACTCTACTCTCCCAGTATTTCATTGGCTTGTCCAAATGTTTTAAATGAGCTTCAACCTGCTTTTTCTTCAGAAGTGGAGTGATTGTGCATAGTGGCAATGGCAGTTGAGTGCATTACTTATTGTTCAAATTCTTTGAAACAACTGGACCTGCTAATTCCAGGTCTTTCTGAAGCTCTCGGCGAGTGGTCCTTGGCTCTCGGACAACTCTTCTGATTATTCTTTTGACAGAAATCTTGCAAGGAGCAGCTGGTCGTGGCCTATTTATGGTGAACCGATGTTTTTTCCACTTCCTCAGCTTATTGTTTCCATTACATCTTTATATTTACATGGCACATTCAATATTTAAATGTTATTGTTAAACTAATGATGTATAAAATAAATGAATACCATATTTACTCGTGTACCACGTGCCCTCGTGTAAGACGCGCACCATAATTTTTACAAAGAAAATCGCGAAAATCGCATTGTGATTGTATAGGAATCGTTTAGAGAGAGAGAGTGCGATTGAGAAAGTAAGCGTGAGAGAGAGAGAGAAAGCGCGCGAGAGCAAGAGTGCGAGTGTGCGAGCAAGCGAGCGAGCAAGAGAGAGAGCCCAAGCAGAAGAAGTAAACGTTACAGAATTACATTTCCTCGTGTATGACGCGCACCTGATTTTCTAATGCTAATTTTAGGGAAAAAATGCGCACATGGTACACGTGTAAATACGGTAATGGTTATTGAAAGAATATGCGTTATATTAAGTACAGTGTTTAATATTGTGTACACATTTATATTTCCATGATACAAAAATTTGGATGATTGTTTAAATAAAATACTACTTCTGAATGAGTAATTAGTCTCAAATTTCACATCTTATTGCTTTTTATCATTATAGATAGCTATATAAAATTTGAATCATCTATCTGTAATTATAACCATAGTTTACTTGAAAATTTGTGAAAGTATTCAGTTAATTTATCACTCCCGGTTGCCGGAAGTGGTCCAAAGGTTGATAGGATTTCTTATTTTTGATAGAAAGCAGGTGTACAGAATCTCGCTGACCGAGGTCAATGCGTTTTCGAGTTATCGTGTTTGCACACAGACAGGCACACATCATTTCAAAAATGGAATTTTCAGACTCAGGAAGGTCTAAAACGTTAAGATTCATCAAATTTTCAAGGAGGAATTTTTTTTCACGACTCCTATACTTTCTCTATACTATGTATAGTATAGAGACTATAGAGACTAGTATATATACTATGTATACGAGAAAGTAGTAAATAAGCCAAGAAAGAGAATAGGCCGTTTATTTTCTGCATTGAGCTCTTCATTCGAGTGCAGGTGCAGAGAAGCTGTGACAAGTTGTCATGTAAAGTGCAAGTATAGAGTTTACAAATGACTAAATATAGACTTAGTTAACATAAAGACACGCAGAAAAACAAAGTAGAAACTGATTAACATAAAGGAAAACCAGCAACATCTGCCCATTAATTTCATTGTTGAACTATGGCCAAAGAAATGAAGCTACGCAGAATGAGGACGAACATCAAAAGCCAGAAAAAAAATCAAAACTCTAAATGATAAAATATACAGGTAGTCAAATAAATAGACAAACTGCCTGAAAAGTCTGAGCAGTGGCTACTCATGGAAGGCTTGATAGAATATCCAGAAACATGCAGAAGGTTGCCACCATCGTGACACGTTAACTCATAGCAGGCAATCTAAAGACGGGCGCCACCTATGAGTTATCTCATAAATCATCTTCAGGGCAGCAGCGCCAAATACGAGCACAATTGTGGGGAACGCATCTAAATAGAGGATAATTGGTGTCTGAAATCCATCCATCCATTTTCTAACCCGCTGAATCCGAACACAGGGTCATGGGGGTCTGCTGGAGCCAATCCCAGCCAACACAGGGCGCAAGGCAGGAACCAATCCCGGGCAGGGCACCAACCCACACGGGGCAATTTAGAATCGCCAATGCACCTAACCTGCATGTCTTTGGACTGTGGGAGGAAACCCACACAAACACGGGGAGAACATGCAAACTCCACACAGGGAAGACCCGGGAAGCAAACCCAGGTCTAACTGGGAGGCAGCAGTGCTACCCACTGTGCCACCGTGCCGCTTGGTGTCTGAAATAAGAATTTAAAATTAGTGTGGTGTTTTTGCCATTTGTCAATTATTTTCCTGAAGTTTTTTGATAATTTTTCATATGTTTTCTTTTGCTTTGTCCACCAGACAATATACGGGGTCGTTCCCCAACTCTTTTTTGAGGTGACACGACAAGGAGGAATAGTGAAAATTCAACAAAAATGTGATCCTAAAGTAGCGACTCACCTGCGTCTGCCATGCATCTGGTGGCGCAGAGCCGTCTTACGATAAACATAAAGAAGGTGACTGTGATGTGGCTATAGAAATGAAGACCACCAGCAGTAGCAATGGGTAGGGTGTAAGCAGGTGGCTCAAACCAATGAGTCGAAAGATGGCAGACTGTTATAGAGAGGGACGAGAGGGGAGGAGGCGTGTGTGGGGGAAAAATCAAAATGGAGGAGTGTGGTAGGGTGAAGGAGAAGGTCGGGAGTGAAAGCTGAGCAAGAAGGAGTCCTGGTTTCATCCAAAGTATTGAAAAGCTCCTTCAGTGGGAGTAACAGCAACCAACGCAGCTCGGTGAAGGCGGGCATACCCCACGGTGGTAACAGCAGGAGAGACTGAACATAATTGAGTTTGTTAACGTTGTAGCGGTCTGATGCCTCTAAGATTCACACCATCGATGAGACGGTGATTTATTTATTGTTTTGGTGGGGATTCCAGGGACTCGCCCATCGTTGTCCCGACTCGCACACCCTCACAATCACAGACACAAAACCAACAAAGGAATAAATAATCTATTAAATGAAGCAACAACAACAAATTGTATAGCACATTTTTATACAAATAATGGAGCTCAAAGTGTTTTACATGATGAAGAAGGAGAAAAAAGACAATGTAAGAATTAAAATCAGAGAACACTAATTAACATAGAATAAGAGTAAGATCCGATGGCCAGGGAGGACAGAAAAAACAAAAAAACTCCAGACGGCTGGAGAAAAAATAAAATCTGTAGGGGGTCCGAGGCCACGAGACCACCCAGCCCCCTCTAGGCATTCTACCTCACATAAATGTTCTCACTCAGTCATTGTATTCAGGGTTCACATGGAAGGACTTGATAACGACAGTCATGTAGACTTCTGGCCTTTCATCCATCATTGTAGGGACATCACGGTGCTTTGATCAGGTGGTGGTGGTGGCGCAGGTCAGCACCACAGAAAACCGGAAAAAGAAACAGAAGAGAAAGTAGGGGTTAGTACGGATTGTGGAGCCACCATGAATAGTAATGATAATTAATTGGATATGCGGAGCATCAGGATTAAATTAAAATGAAGCTCTGAGAAGGCCATGTTAAAGTAATGTGTTTTTAGCAGTTTTTTTAAAGTGCTCTACTGTATTAGCCTGGTGAATTCCTATTGGCTGGCTATTCCAGATTTTAGGCGCATAACAGCAGAAGGCCGCCCGCCTCACCACTTCTTTTAAGTTTCGCTCTTGGAATTCTAAGCAGACACTCATTTGAATTTCTAAGGTTACAATCTGGAATATAAGATCAATCAATCAATCAATCAACATTTATTTATATAGCTCATTTTCATACAAAAAAATGTAGCTCAAAGTGCTTTACAAAATGAATAGAAAAATAAAAGACACAATAAAAAATAAACATAAGTCAACATTAATTAACATAGGATAAGTAAGGTCCGATGGCCAGGGTGGACAGAAAAAACAAAAAAAAAATAAAATCTGTAGGGGTTCCAGACCAAGAGACCGCCCAGTCCCCTCTGGGCAATCTACCTAACATAAATCAAACAGTCCTCTTTGTATTTAGGGTTTTCAAGGAAGGACCTGATGATGATGGTCACGTAGACTTCTGGCTTTCAGTCCATCAATGTTGGTGCATCATGATGCTTTGGGTAGGTGGTCAGACACTCTGATATATAAGATGGAGTGAGATTATTTAAGGCTTTGTAAACCATAAGCAGTATTTTAAAGTCAATTCTAAATGACACAGGCAACCAGTGTAGTGACACCCAGACTGGTGTGATGTGCTCAGATTTTCTTTTCCTAGTTAGGCTTCTAGCAGCTCCATTCTGAACTCGTTGCAGTCGATTGATGTCTTTTTTGGGTGGTCCTGAGAGGAGAGCGTTACAGTAATCTAGTCGACTGAAAACAAAAGTGTGAACTAATTTCTCATCATCTTTAAATGATAAAAGAGGTATAACTTTTGTTATATTTCTTAAGTGAAAAAATGCTGTCCTAGTGATCTGATTAATATGCGATTTAAAAATTCAGGTCAGAGTCAATAGTTACCGCTAAATTCTTTACCTCCGTCTTGACTTTTAATCCTAATGCATCAAGTTTATTTCTGATACCCTCATTATATCCATTATTGCCGATCACTAAAATTTCAGTTTTCTCTTTATTTAGCTTGAGAAAATTACTACTTATCCACTCAGAAACACAAGTAAGACATTGTGTTAGTGAAACAAGAGAGTCGGGGTAATCAGGTGCTGTTGATAAATACAATTGTGTGTCATCAGCATAGCTGTGGTAGCTCACGTTGTGCCCTGAGATAATCTGACCTAACGGAAGCATGTAGATCGAAAAGAGCAGCGGACCCAGGATAGAGCCTTGTGGAACACCATATAGGATACCATGTGTCTTTGAGTTGTAATTACCACAACTAACAAAGAATTTTCTCCTTGCCAGGTAGGATTCAAACCAATTTAAGACCCTGCCTGAGAGGCCCACCTATTGACTAAGGCGATTTCTAAGAATATTGTGATCAATGGTATCAAATGCGGCCCTCAGATCTAAGAAGATGACAACAGATAAACGGCCTCTGTCTGCGATTAACCGCAAGTCAGTTTCTGTGCTGTGATTTGTTCTGAAACCCGACTGAAACTTATCACGAATAGCAGGTTTATTGAGGTGGTCATTTAGCTGCTCTAGAATTTTAGGAAAGACGGGTTAGAAATGGGTCTAAAATTTTCAAAAGCACAAGAGTCGGGATTATTTTTCTCGGCCTAATACACAACTACAACAGCAATCAGACAAACCTCCCCTTCCCCTACAGCGATACAATTGTAACATAACAATGAACCACAACAATACACACTCACCACAATGCCCTTATACAGTCCCATGCAGCAAAAGCGGATGAAATGGTTTGGATTGAAGATGACAACCCCGAGAACAGCTTCTGTAGTAAATGAGTGAAACAGTCCTACCGGTAGTCCAGTGAGATTTGCAGAAGCGCTCGCTCCTTTTGAACGACACACGACGATTAATCCACCGCTATGCACACGACAGGCAGGCAGACACGAGACAGTCCACTCATCCTAACGGGAAACGATCCACAGGGCACAATTAACTTTTCAGGCGACGTGCTGGACAGGATACACAAAAAACTCCGATCTCCCGTTGCTCCGCCAGGCCCCCCCTTTTCAGCTTTCCCGCTGGCCTCTTTTGTCCCCATCATCCTCTGCTTCCATTGCAGTCATGCTATGTGTGTAATCCCCCTTGGGCTGCTGGGAAATGGAGTTCTTCCCATTGTAGCACTGCTACAACATTTTGGAACCAGTTGCTTCCCACACCATCCACTCTAATAAACTGGTTTTTATCTTTCTTGTTAACTTAATCCTCCGGCAGGGGTTTCCTTGTTTTCCTTCACCTGCAAAGAAGTCACTACAATAACAACAAGGTAATCAAAATGTCTTCTTCCCGACCCGAGGATATTAGGTCTTGCCATCTTTTTCTCTTTGCTGACTCACTTTAATGTTTGCGAAGCGTAGCCGCCATCAAGCTTCATTTAGAGCGTTGATAGACGCTAAGGGCCATGACTGCTTCAGTCCTTGACTGACTAGACCATCACTGCCATGCCGTTTCAGAATCGTTTTTTTGTACGATATCTTAAAAGTAGCTCTCTTTCACTGAGACATCCCTATGTCAATCTTTATGACTATTTTCACACTTTTGATGACCTCTGGCTCTTGTCGAATGCCCATTGAGATCTTAGACACCCACCTTCTCTCTCGTATTCTCTAATAAATCCGTCATGAGGATAATCTAAATATTCAAATACGTACTAATCAATTGAATCCCTTTATTTCCTACCATTCTTCCTGGTAAGGATCATGGAGAATTAGTGCCTATTGCAGAACTAACAGTCACAAAACAGGAGAATTATTTCCGGAGAGGACATTATTCCCTCACAGAGCTGCAATTTAAACTCCTTGAATAAAAAAAAAATTAGCCACACTAGAATCCTTAAAATGCATGTTTTGCACGGCTTTTCTTCTGCTTTGATGCATTTCTGCATCTTTAATGTCCTCATGTCTAATAACAGGTCTTCAACGACAATTAGCATCATTACGGGTAATAGAGTCGAAAGATGACTCAGATAGCAGCTGTCTTGGACCAAAAAGCAAAGATGTGGACCCTATAGTTTATATGCAACTTTTGCCAGGCTTAACTTTCAAAAGTGAACTGGATCTCTTTTATTTAATAAAAAAAAAAAAAAAAACATTAGTTGAATTTTGCTGGTTAGAAAATTTCTGAATACATCTTGTATTTTAAATATAGTATGAGTATTCTGATAGGTTGCCCAGTAGGCCAACTCTTTCCATGTGTTAAAGTGATGGCACAGGACAGGAACTAGCAGGGCCTTAGAAGACAGATGAACACTCATGCAGAGAGTCCACCTTAGTCAACGGACAAGTGTGTGACTTTGTATCTGTGTGTCCATCCGGCTGCTATGTTTCTATCATTCCAACAAATGGAGCATCACAAGCATTTGTAGCAATAAAATTTATTGCGTTTGTCAGTAAAAAACAGATGGTGCGTTACAAACATTAACACTGCTTTTTAAAATCCCATACCAAATAGTATACAACAGAGACATTTGTCATTCCAAAAGATGGCACATCACAAACATTAACACTTCTTTGATGAATAACATTCCAAATGGCATATAACAAAGACGTATGCAATGCATTTGGCATTCATTATAAAGGATAGGACATTACAAACATGTAGTAATAAGATGCATGTCATTTGTCATTCCAATAGTTACAGCATCACAAACATACATTTGTGGTAATAAAATGCATTGCTTTTGTCATTCCAACAAATGGCATATCACAAATATTTATATTAATAAAATGCATTGCATTTGCTATTCCAACAGATTGCACGTCACAAACATTAACACTTCTTTAACGAATCAAATTTTAGATGACATATAACAAAGGCATATGCAATGCATATGTCATTCCAACAGATGGCTCAACATAAACATTTGTATTAATGACATACATTTCATTTGTTATTCCATTTGTTATTCCAACAGATGGTACATCACAAACATTAACACTTCTTTTACAAATCCCATCCCAAATAACATATAATAAAGACATATGAATTGCATCTGGCATTCCCAAGGACAGCACATCACAAAATATTTGTAATAAGAAAATGCATTTCATTTGTCATTCCAGCAGATGACATATCACAAATATTAACACTTCATTTATGAATCCCATACCAAATGCCATATAACAGAGACTTATGTATTGCATTTGTCATTCCAAATGATTGCACAAAAAGAAACACTTGTAATAAATAAAATGCATTGAATTTGTCATTCCAACAGATGGCACATCACAAACATTTTTATTAATGAAATGCATTGAATTTGTCATTCCAACAAATGGCACATCACATTTGGCCCTACCCAAACTCCTCCCACAATTATGCCACTTTGAATATGCAAATAAATATAAATAGCCCTTAAGCTCAGCATTCTGTGAAAAGGCAATGGCAAAATGCATGAAATTTGTCATTCCAACAGATGGCACATTACAAACATTTTTATTAATGAAATGCATTGCATTTGTTATTCCAACAGATGGTGCATCAAAAACATTAACACTTGTTTTACAAATCCCATTCCAAATGACATATAACAAAGACACATTCATTGCATTTACCATGCCAAAAGATAACACATCACAAACATTTGTAGTAAGAAAATGCATTGTATTTATAATTCCAACACATCACAAACACCCATCCATCCATTATCCAACATGCTATATCCAAATTACAGGGTCACGGGGGTCTGCTGGAGTCAATCCCAGTCAACACAGGGCGCAAGGCAGGAAACAAACCCCGGGCAGGGCGCCAGCCCACCACACATCACAAACATTAACACTTCTATTACGAATCCCATACCAAATGACATATAATAAAGAACATTGAACAGGCATGGCATCCTGTAAAGTAGTAAAGTATCCTATCTATCTATCTATCTATCTATCTATCTATCTATCTATCTATCTATCTATCTATCTATCTATCTGTCTATCTATCGCCTTTCACATCCTGTACTATCTATCTATCTATCTATCTATCTATCTGTCTATCTATCGCCTTTCACATCCTGTTCTATCTATCTATCTATCTATCTATCTATCTATCTATCTATCTATCTATCTATCTATCTATCATTCTTATTTCCCATTTTCTGTGTTTTGGAGTCGATGTAGAAATTACAAACTTAGTTTTGTAGATTTTTATTAAAATGTAATAACCAATGATATGGGGAATATGTAGTTTTTTTTAAGTCGTTAACAGTATTTCATCCTAATTTTTATTCTGCTTTTCCAGGTGTTCTGGGGCCTCATGCATAACACCATGCGTAGAATTCAAACTAAAACATGGTGTACACACAAAAAAATCCAGATGCATAAATCTGTGCGTTCGCCAACTTCCACGTTCTTCTTCTACATAAATGCCAGTGAGCGTGAAAAGTAACGCACGTACACGTGCCTGCTACCCTACTCAAACTTCTCCCACAATTACGCCACGTTGAATATGCAAATAAATATAAATAGCCCTTAAGCTCAGCATTCTGTGAAAAGGCAATGGCAAAAACATGGGGGAAAATATAAGAATTTCAGCGAATACCAAGTGGAGGCAAAGAAAAACGTACTATTTGTTGGTTTAAACAGTAGGATAAACAACAAAAGGAAGTCGATCGAGTGACATAGCGTGTCGGAGAAACTTGAAAGCTGAAGTTCACAAAGTCGCATAGTGCCCGAAATAAAAAAGAATATAAATAAAAAGAAGTTGTCAGATATGAAAGTTGCTGTGAAAAGGTGAGTCGTAGCCCACCGACTGAGTGTCATATGAAAGATTATTAGGACACAGAAAAAAAAAAAAAAATAGGCACACAGTAGGGATCAAAGCTCAAAATGTCAACTTTAATCTCAAAATTTCCACTTTAATCACGTAGTTTATTTTGTCATTAAAGTAGAACGTCATAAACTTCATCTTTAAATCATTTAATTTACTAGTTTCTCAAATCCCATCGTAATTAAAGTAGCACGTTAAATGATTTGATCTTCTATGTGCTCTATGTGTGTGAATCATTATGTGCTTCCATTCTTTCTCTTTCTCCGACAGGACACAGAATCCATTACATTCGTGATAATACAGCTCTCTGAATAATTAAAATACTGAGATGTACACATGATATAATTTTCATGATGATAGGCGTGTTATTAAACATGGGGAACACGGTGGCGCAGTGATATTGACGAGCTGACGCCTTCTCCAGTGATTGTGACGAGCTGGCACCTCATCCAGTGATTGTTCCTGCCTCACGCAAGATGCTTGCTGCGCCGTGCGCGACCTTCGGTGAAATAATATACTGTTGAAGTACTGTCTCTCTCAAACGTACTAACCTCCAATTCCTGTCCTTCCTTTTCTCCAAATACCCAATCGCCACACAATCAGCTCTGTAATAGACATTAACCCACAACGACGATTCTTCAAAACTTTTAAGGAACACTGAAATATCTTCATAGTACGTGTTTAATTATTCTATCCATCTATCCTTCTAGTGTCACGCCAGTCCCAGCAAGAATACACTGCGTGGCAGGAACAATCTCTGAACGGGGCGCCAGCTCCTTGCTAGCGCTGCAACACCATCTCCTCACATGTTTAATTATTAACAATATAGATTATTTAAATAAAGTTAAAGTTTTATCTGTATAATATAATCAACATATTTTGCTTTATTTCATCTTAAAAATGATATTGTCATCATATGTAAATACGCGCTTTATAAAGTGGCTCAGGTTATGCAATATTATAACTGAATCGCAAGTTTCCAGTGAGGTGATTGTACTTATAAGTCCAGACAGTTCTACAAGGAGCACTTGATGGACTGATTGAGTGCGTTTAGAGTTCTTGGGATGAAACTCTTTCTGACCCGCGAGGTCCCTACAGGAAATGAATTTACAGCTCCTCAGGTGGTGCCTTTTCTTCAGGAGGAGTCGTATCTTCTGACGGGCCTTTTCTTGATAGGTTTGAGGAACATTGTGATGGGAAGTTGCGGCATAGCTTTTTAGTTCCCGGAGCAAATCCAGTAGTTCAACCTTCTCCTGGAGTGTCTTCAACTTCTTCTGGTGCTTAGGCTCATTGCCTTTGAAGGTGCAGGGCGTTTGGGGGGCATCATTGGGCTTTAAGAAGAACAAAACTAAAAACATGAGAACGCTCAGCGAAACACTTGAGATACCTACTATTATGATATAAGAATGCTGGGCTGCATCTGCCGGAGGTGCGTCACAGGGCAGCAGCCAATCAGCAGCAGTGAGAAATGAATAACGCTCTCGGATTGGCTACTTTCACCATCCCAAGCCGCCTTTTCCTCTACGGTTGCTTTGTGTTCTCTCTACAGTAGAGTAGTGCCACGTAAAAAAGCCATCAAAAAATTGCGGAGGATATTTGCGGTTTCCGCTAACAGTTATTAGTTAGGCTCTAAGGAAAAATCTATGAACAACTGAGGCCGCGAACTCTGAACCGTGACTTCGCTGGAGTCTACTGTACACACTCACAGGACAAATAATACAGTACAGTGTCAGAAAAACGACCAGCAGACATTATAAAGGTTTGGGGCAGCCACCCGTATAACATGCCCTGGCTGCAAAAGGCTGACGTTTTAACAGAGTTGTTTACAATACTGAATAAAAAACAGAACTGAATAGGTGGATGTAAGTAAGATGGCGGATTTAAAGGCCGGTGGAGGAAGTGACATCATTGATGCCGGAAAGGGAAGTGACATCATCACAAGTACAGAGGGCCTGAAGTGACGTCTTCAGAGGCGCCAGAACCGGAAGTGATGTCATCAGACACGGCGGGATTTCCCAAGAATGGTCTGCAAGGAACTGAGGGAGAAGTTCAGTGCACTCCACCGCCCCCTGGTCTGGTGTAGAATTACAATTACTCAAGCCCTTTAGCTGCCTCCTACTCGCACGTGTGTGACAACAGCTAATCAATCAATCAAATAATCAATCAATCAATCAATATATAAACTTAAGTTTATTGAATTGCATAATAGCAGTGGACAGAAAAGACCACCACATGTCACACCATAGTGGATTGCACCTTCTCGAGGGCCTTTTTCATGATGGTATCCAATTTTAACACCATCATCTTTTCCACAACAGCTTCCAGTGTGTCCAGGGATGGTGCAGTTTGTTCTGGCATTTTGCATTGTTTGAATTCAACTTGCTACCACTGGAGATGACACCGAACACCACAATGGCTACTATGGACTGGTAGAACATTTCCACACATCAAAAGAGCTGAGTCTCCTTAGCAAGTCCAGTCTGCTAAGAACCCCCCCGTTTTGTCAGACCAGTCCAGTTTGCTAGTACTTGTAGCTCTGCACCACTTCCATGTCCTCCTCCTGAATGGTGACTGGTCTCAAACGCTCCTTGGAATGCCAGTAGCCCAGCACCAACTCTCTTGTCTTGCCAATGTCGAGTTGCGGGTTGCTGCCCCTGTACCACAAGAGAAAGTCCTCCTGGGATTTTTTTTTTTGGGTCTAGTAGTCCAAGAATCCTCAAAAAGCCTGACATCTTGCATAACTAGACATCAAGATGGGTATATCATATGTGAGAATTGTCTTGTACCAGTGAGTCAGGGGGCACCAAACAAAAGCAACTGAAGTGACTTCAAGGCATTCAGAAGTAGAACACAATATGGGGGCAGGAGCTCAAATGGAAGGCCTTACTGAGGTCAGTCGGGCATTTTGATTAGGGGACCTCTGGGCAAGACGCGGTGGTGAAGATCCAAGAGACCCTGATGAGAGAAGCCTAATCTGAAAATCAATGCATTATATGAAGTCTTTTACTGTGCAAACAGTTATTTATAAATTTCAACATAAACTAAAAAGTATTAAAAACAACAAACTGCACCATAAATCTGGGCTCATAATGACTCCTTTAAGCAGCAGGAATCTAAATGACTAGTAGAAGTTTTAACTGCAGTATACCAATACAAATGAAAAGAGTCTTTGGAAGTTTAAACTAAGCAGACAATAACATTGTTCTTCTGTAAAAGGAGCGGGTCTTCAATTAGATGCTGTTTCCTGTAATATAAAAGATTTAAACTTAAGATTAGAAAATGAGGAGATGGATAATTATAAAATGTAAGCAGACTTTAAATGACATTTTTAAGCATGGAGATAAGTGGTGGTAATGGCTTTGATGGTGGCATCCTGGTAATATATGGGCCTTTCACACTTTAAAAATAGAAATGAGAGACTCTATTAGAACGCAGTCAGACTCGAAACAACTGCGCACAGGAGCCTTTGCCAAATCTCACTGGTGCAGCTCCCCCCTGCTGAGACATTTTTATTTAATAATACACCAAGCAGATGAAATGTGCTCAACCATAACTGTTAGCATCAGGAAACAGAAAGGGAAAGGGGCGGGAGGGGGGGAGTGTATGTGTGTGTGGGGGGCTCACATTTAGAGCAACTGTCAAGCTGCCGCATATGGAGGGCTGTGTCATTTTTAGATTTTAAAGCCACCCTTCATAGGGAAGATTCCCTATAATGTAGCAGATAAAAGTGTAAATGTTTCAGCAAACGTATTTTGTGGATTTTGAAAAATACATGATGTGGTATTTTTTATTCAGCAATATATCCATCAGCTAAAAGGCTTATTGAAAAACGTTCCTGAAAAAAAAAAAGAAAGAAAGAAAGTAACATTGAAAGCTTCGACGAGTCTTCAGTTGAATTGTTTAATTAGAAGATGCAAGCTTTTCACAATTTTACCTATCTATCTATCTATCTATCTATCTATCTATCTATCTATCTATCTATCTATCTATCTATCTATCTAT
>JANRMT010062834.1:52578047-52614431 GCA_026402145.1 Polypterus bichir lapradei
CCTGGGGGGGGTTTACCAACCGGGATCCCAAACAGTTTCATCGTGTGGTGGGCGCACTGTACCAGTGCATGCAACCCAACTTGACTTGGCTTAATTATATGGGGTTTGCCACAAGGTGTCCCGACACATCGACGTTGTCTTGTCTTGATCTTACACATTTCATGTATTAACCCTTGTGATAGATTCTATGGCATCAACAGCCCAAACCCCAACAGGAACACACAAACACAGTCTAGGGTTCAAATAAAGGTTGGTTTATTAACCAAAATACCTCAAATATGTTACAACAAGCATTAAACACAGTTTTTTTTCTCTCCTCAATATAATTCTCTCACCACTGCACTTCCCTCCTCCAGTCAAGTGTTCCCTCTCTACCTCCCAGCTCTGACTCGCCTGGATAAGGGAGTATGGTCCCTTTTATTACAGACTCGGGAGTACTTCTGGTGCCAGGGCAATTGCCCGATAGAAGCACTTCTGGGTCACACGGAAGTCCATTATAACAGGGTGCTTGTCTCCCTGCAGCGCCCTCATGTGGCCCCAGTGATCCCAGCATGTCTTATCGGCCAGACAACATCTCCCGGCATGTCTTGGGCACCGACATCCGGTGTTGCTTCCAACTAGTGTGCTGTGGAATAAAAAGCCACCAGTGTCGTCTTTCTTTCCCAGTGGGCTGTCTGTCCATCCATTTTGGACCTTCCTTCTGGGTCTGATCCCTTCATCCTGTCCGGCCGGGATGCTTATCTCCTTCACCACCTGAGGCCACAGGTCCGCCACGCCCTCGACCTTCTGCAGTTCGCATACCAGGAGAAGGTGGGAGTGGAGTATGCCATCATCTACATGCTACACTGATCCCTCTCCCACTTGGACAGAGGCAGTGGTGCTGTAAGAATTATGTTTCTGGACTTCTCTAGCGCCTTCAACACCATCCAACCTCTGCTCCTTAGGGACAAGCTGACAGAGATGGGAGTAGATTCACACCTGGTGGCATGGATCGTGGACTATCTTACAGACAGACCTCAGTATGTGCATCTCGTGAACTGCAGGTCTGACATTGTGGTCAGCAACACAGGAGCGCCGCAGGGGACTGGACTTTCTCCGGTCCTGTTCAGCCAACATACATCAGACTTCCAATACAACTCAGAGTCCTGCCACGTGCAAAAGGTCACTGACGACACTGCTATCGTCGGCTGCATCAGGAGTGGGCAGGAGGAGGTGTACAGGAACCTAATCAAGGACTTTGTTAAATGGTGCGACTCAAACCACTTACACCTGAACACCAGCAAAACCAAGGAGCTGGTGGTGGTCTTTAGGGGGCCCAGGCCCCTCCTGGACCCCGTGATCATCAGAGGTGACTGTGCAGAGGGTGCAGACCTATAAATACCTAGGAGTGCAGCTGGATGATAAATTGGACTGGACTGCCAATACTGATGCTCTGTGCAAGAGAGGACAGAGCCGACTATACTTCATTAGAAGGCTGGCGTCCTTCAACATCTGCAATAAGATGCTGCAGATGTTCTATCAGACGGTTGTGGCGAGCGCCCTCTTCTACGTGGTGTTGTGCTGGGGAGGCAGCATAAAGAAGAGGGACGCCTCACGCCTGGACAAACTGGTGAGGAAGGCAGGCTTTATTGTAGGCACGGAGCTGGACAGTTTGACATGCGTGGCAGAGCGACGGGCACTGAGCAGACTCCTGTCAATCATGGAGAATCCACTGAACAGGATCATCTCCAGACAGAGGAGCAGCTTCAGCGACAGATTATATAGTGCCTTTCACATCTATCTATCTATCTAGGGCATTTTACTTCTATCTATCTATCTACATGCCAACTTCAAAAAGACACTGATGGGATGCCACAGGTTTTCTGATGTGGCTGGTAGCCTGTGATTTTCTGTCTAACTGATATCAGGTGTTAGGTTTTAATATCTAGGAATCGTAACTTGCTTGTATGTGTGGGGTAAGGGGTCTATCTATCTATTAGGAGTGTCCCATTTGGGTAAGGAACCATCCCCTCTCCTGGCCAGGATGTGGCATCTACACCCTTGTGTGGTGTTGGTAATTTTGTTACTCAGGTGGTGTTCACCAGTTCGACAGAACCATAATGTTATTGGGTTTTTAAAACAATAAAAACCTAGCATTTTATGCTAAAACCCTTAACCGATTTTGACTTTCTATTGCTATACAACAACACAGACAGCCAATATGTTCAATATTTATCATTTACGTCTGCTACGTCACCTTTATCAATAAAAGTGCTATTCAATTCTTGTGAGAAAATGTGCTTTTTGTGCAGAAATCAATAATAATTAAGACACAGGTACAAATACAGTACCAGTCAAAAGTCTGGATATACACGAATATGTTCATGTTTTTAAAAGAAATCGAAACTCTTTTCAGCCAACAGGGTGCTGGCGGAAATTGGGCTACTGTTGGCCAAAGTAGGAGAAGAAAGTGTGGGGGGGAGACGTGTCCAGAGGGAGGAGGAGAAGAGGAAGGTAAAGAGAGTGGAACTATGGGTAGGGGCTTTGAATGTTGGCAGTATGACTGGTAATGGGACAGAGTTAGCAGATATGATGGAGAGAAGGACGGTTGATATATTGTGTGGGCAAGAGACTAAATGGAAGGGGAGTAAGGCCAGTGGATCAGAGTTGGATTCAAATTGTTCTACCATGGTGTGGATAGTAGGAGAAATGGAGTAGGAGTTATTCTGAAGGAACAGCACGTCAAGAGGTGAAAATATTGTCAGGAAGAGTAAGGATTATGAAGCTGGAAATTGGAGATGTGATGATGAATGTTGTTAGTGCATATGCCACGCAAGTTGGGTGTGCGATGGGGGAGAAAGAAGATTTCTGGATTGAGCTGGATGAAGTGATGGACAGAGAGTGGTGACTGGAGCGGATTTCAATTGACATGTTGGTGAAGAGAACAGAGGAGACGAGGAGGTGATGGGTAGGTATGGTGTCAAGGAGAGGAATAAAGAAGGTCAGAGGATAGTGGATTTCGCCAAAAGGATGGACATGGCTGTGGTGAGTACGTATTTTAAGAAGAGTGAGAAACATAGGGTGACGTACAAGAGTGGAGGAAGATAAACAGGTAGATTACATCCTATGCGGAGGAGCCAATCTGAAGGAGATTGAAGACTACAAAGTGGTGGCAGGGGAAAGTGTATTTAATGTGAAGTATAAACGACACAGAGAAATTGATTAAGGTTTTGGGAAACTGTCCCCTTATAGTGAGTACTGCTCAGGCAAGGAATTAGCACTGAGGCACCGGTCATATGCATATAAAAGTACATGTCAGAGAATAAACAGTTGCCAAAGGGAGGTTTTATGGAGTGGAACTGGAAGAAGTAGTCATAGGGCAAATGAAATAACATCATCACAGGAAGCTGGAAGTGAGGACATCAATGAGGGACCAGAAATGAGGTCATCACAGGGGGACTGTAGGCTGTTGTGGAAGTGCGTTGTTGGTAAGTCTTTCTCAGAACGTTTTTCCTGGTGATAAAAAGAGAAAGGTGTTAATGCCCTGTCTGGTAGTCCCCTCCTGTGGCTTTCCACACTCTATTATGCCTGTTGGCTGGCCCCTAATTGCTCGTGTGTGATATTAGGCAGCATAGGATGGTGGTCTGTAGGATGATGTTGGAGATCAAGAAGAAGAGGAAGAGAGTGAGGGCAGAGCCATGGGTCAAATGGTGGAAGTTGAAAAAGGAAGACTGCAAGGTTGAGTTTAGGAAGGACACAAAAAAGGTACTGGGTGGAAGCTAGAAGGTGTGTTTGGTGTGACATCTGGACAGAGGAAGGAGGAAAAGGAAACCTGGTGGTGAAATGGAGAAGTACAGGACAGTATACATAAGAAGAGGATGGCAAAAAAGACGTGTGACAGTCAGAGAGATGCAGAAAGTAGACAAGAGTACAAGGAGATAAGGTGCAAGGAGAAGGGAGAGGTGGCGAAGGATAAAAAGGCGTATGATGAGTTGTATGAGAGGTTGGACACTAAGGAGGGAGAATAAAACCGATTGGCTAGACAGAGGGACCGAGCTGGGAAAAATGTGCAGCAGGTTAAGGTGATAAAGGATAAAGATGGAAACGTACTCACAAGTGAGGAGAGTGTGTTGAGAAGATTGAAAGAGTAGTTTGAGAGGCTGATGAATGAAGAGAATGAGAGAGAGAGAGAAGGTTAGACGATGTGGAGATAGTGAATCAGGAAGTTCAACAGATTAGCAAGGAGGAAGTAAGGACAGCTATGAAGATTGGAACAGAATGGAAAAGCCGTTGGTCCAGATGGCATACCTATTGAAGCATGGAGGTGTTTAGGAGAGATGGCAGCGGAGTCTCTAACCAGGTTGTTTAACACTAGAATTACCTGCTGCTGTATCGTTCTTGAACCTTTTGTGAAAGTGTTTATTTGATCTTTGCAAATCAGGCTCTACACTTTCTATAGTTTATGCCTACATTTTGTAACATTTATTACTAAAATATGAAAACGTTTCTGTTTTAACAATGTGTTTACACAGATTACTATAGAAATGGAACACACATGAAATGAATGTGTTTTAAATAACAATCTATAATTTCCACTCTAAAACTTCAGCAGTTCAGTCACTTCCAGATAATCAAACAAGGCATGAGCTGGGAAAACTTAGTGAACGTTCTGCGACGGTGGGGAATGGAATAGCCGGCTGCTTGCTGCTTGTGTTAATCGTCACATTTAGAAGACAAAAGATGCTGGTGGAGAGGTGCGAATGGTTTTAAGGTGGGCTGGATCTACGAGTTTTTTCGTAGACTCTGGTAATTCTAATGTTAATGGAATCTTGGAAAGTGAGAAGATGCCTGAGGAGTGGAGAAGAAGAGTACTGTTGCCGATATTTAAGAATAAGGGGGATGTACAGGACTGTAGTAACTACAGGGGGATAAAATTGATGAGCCACAGCATGAAGTTATGGGAATGAGTAGTGGAAGCTCAGTTAAGAAGTGAGGTGATGATTAGTGAGCAGGAGGATGGTTTCATGCCAGGAAAGAGCACCACAGATGCGATGTTTGCTCTGAGGATGTTGATGGAGAAGTAGAAAGAAGGCCAGAAGGAGTTGCATTGCGTCTTTGTGTATCTGGAGAAAGCATATGACAGGGTGACTGAGAGGAGCTGTGGTATTGTATGAGGAAGTCGGGAGTGGCAGAGAAGTACGCACGAGTGGTACGGGATATGTACGAGGGAAGTGTGACCGTGGTGAGGTCTTCCTTAGGAGTGACGGAGGTGGGATTACATCAGGGATCGGCTCTGAGGGCTTTCTTATTTGCAATGCTGATGGACAGGTTGACAGAGGAGATCAGACAGGAGTCCATATAGACTATGATGTTTGCTGATGACATTGTGACCTGTAGTGAGAGTAGGGACAGAATGGTTTGGATGGAGCGAATAGAGTTGACGAAGGTGGATGAGTTTAAATACTTGAGATCAACAGTACAGAGTAACGGGAAGTGTGGAAGAGACGTGAAGAAGAAGCCAGATCCCGGCTTGGAGATCTAAATTAGTAAACGAAGGTTGTATATGCAGTGGTGTGCGCGTTCGCATTCGGGCGGCGGTTATATTGTGCATGGCTTGCTTCTGGCCTCTGGCATCCGTGCATATATACAATCTCCATTTAGTAATGTAGATTCTCGAGTGACTACTTTCTTGGCTCCACCTATTTCCTATTAGAACATCCTAAATTTGTTGACATGTGATTTGAACAGGATGCCGGAAACATTTCCTACATGTTTTGCTTCACAGAAAGACAGAATTTGTCTAGACATTTTGGCCTTATGTTCAGTCCGCGTATATGAGAGTAAATCAAAAAGTAAAGGCAATTTGAAAATTATAAGGTGACTGCAATGGACTGAAGCTGATGCAATACAAGGCCAATGTGATGGTTTATGGGTAATTTGAAGACGCAGAACGCAGCGCTCATCCATTACTCTAGTTGAATCGAAGCTCAAGTGAACACGCCGGAATGTCAGATTGCACCATTGTTGCACCATTATAGTGAGATTTCTAGAGGGAGAAATCCAATCAAAAACCCTGGCTAGATATAAAATGGGCCACAATTTTTTTTATATAAAATAAAATATTTATTATCACAAAAATGCTCTTTAAATACACAAATCTTTATAAAGGATAAACAAAGTTGCCAGAAAGGGCAATCCAAGGCAAACAAGTCTCGGTACAATCCAACGGTGAACTCATAAACAGAAGAAAAAGTTAAAAATTCAATGAATCAAAATAACAAAGTCAGAGCGAAAACACAAGTAGCACCCACTAAATCCCTAGCGCATTTGAAATGAACCACCAGGAACTCTGGAAGACCCTGTTCATAGGGCAGAGGACAGTTGCTGGTTGTGTTTGGCTGGTAGCCCAGCCTTACAGGACTACCCTCACTAAGATATAACAGCAATTTGCACCTGGTGTCTGGCCTATGGCAGGTTACCACAGTGCAAATATCCAGATTGGGAAGGATGATAGTGTCATTCCACAACAAAGTACTTGGCGTAGTCTGCAGGATTTGCACTGTGGATGGGTGTACTGTATTGTACTGGTGGTGCTGTGCTAAAGTTGAGGGCTGAGTGAGAGAGTTCACGCACCAAATCCCTAGTGCATTTCAAATGAACCACCAGGAATTCATAAAGACCCTTTGGATTTATAGGGTGGGAGACAGTTTCTGGTGGTGATTGACAGATGGAGAAGTAGAGAGAAGGCCACAAGGAGTTGCATTGCGTCTTTGTGTACCTGGAGAAAGCATATGACAGGGGGCCTCGAGAGGAGCTGTGGTATTATATGAGGAAGTCGGGAGTGGCAGAGAAGTACGTAAGAGTGGTACAGGATATGTACGAGGGAAGTGTGACAGTGGTGAAGTCTTCCTTAGGAGTGACGGAGGTGGGATTACATCAGGGATCGGCTCTGAGCGCTTTCTTATTTGCAATGCTGATGGACAGGTTGACAGAGGAGATTAGACAGGAGTTCATATAGACTATGACTATGATGTTTGCTGATGACATTGTGATCTGTAGTGAGAGTAGGGAGAGGGTTGAGTAGACCCTGAAGAGGTGGAGATATGAGGAATAGAGGAGAGGAGTGAAGGTCAGTAGGACCACCATGACAGAATACATGTGTGTGAATGAGAGGGAGGTCAGTGGAATGGTGAGGATACAAGGAGTAGAGTTGGTGAAGGTGGATGAGTTTAAATACTTGGGATCAACAGTACAGAGTAACGGGAAGTGTGAAAGAGAAGTGAAGAAGAGAGTGCTGGCAGGGTGGAATGGGTGGAGAAGAGTGTCAGGAGTGATTTGTGACAGACGGGTATCAGCAAGAGTGAAAGGGAAGGTCTACAGGAAGGTAGTGAAACCAACTATGTTATATGGGTTGGAGACGGTGGCACTGACCAGAAAGCAGGAGACAGAGCTGGAGGTGGCAGAATTGAAGATGCTAAGATTTGTATTGGGTGTGACGAGGATGGACAGGTTTAGGAACAAGGACATTAGAGGGTCAGCTCAGCTTAGACATTTGGGAGACAAAGTCAGAGTGGTGAGATTGTGTTGGTTTGGACATGTGCAGATGCTGGGTATACTGGGAGAAGGATAGAACTGCCAGTTAAGAGGAAAAGTGGAAGGTCTAAGAGAAGGTTTATGGATGTGATGAGAGAGGACATGCAGGTAATGGGTGTAACAGACCAAGATGACAAGGACAGGACGATATGAAAAAAGATCATCCGCTGTTGTAAACCCTAATGGGAGCAGCCAAAAAAAGAAGAAGAAGAACGAGGGTCAAATTCCTTCATTACGTGTCTTCTTGGAGGGATGAAACAATATCGTTAGTGACAGCACCCCCTCTTGTCCCTGGCTGGTACCTCTGGCATGACCACCGACAGAAACCGAGTCATTAAATTTAACATGCTGTCTGACGAAATGCCACATTGAGCACAGCAGTGTAACACCAGCCTTCTGCACTTTTGTATTCAGAACAACAACAGACACCTCATGTTACGTGTGTGTCTAGAACACTAGAAACAGACAGGCGGCCTTCTGCGGATATGTGACCAGAGTTTTTACACGTTATGCTCAAATGTTTATTTCGTGCTACAATAAGTGTACAGTAACTGGAGCGTTCTTTATAAAATTTAACAAGTGTAGCATTTCCACAGTGTACACCTCTCCAAGCACTTTAACCCATAGGGTACAATTTTTATATTTGTCATCAGCTGAGTTCCATGACTTTGCTGTCACAAGAACAGATTAAAAGTCACAAGGCTACCACCTCACCTGTCTTGTATAATAAGCCATGACGTGCACAATTGTGTCTCCGGTTGGATGGAGACTCACTAACTCTGCAAATAAACCTGCTGGGAACTACAGATGTATGTTAATGATGCAAAAATTTAGCTCCTCAATGCTCTCGCCATAGTAGAGCTCCTCTGCTATTAAAAGACCGGAATTAGCCTGTGGAAATCTTTCACGCTCCACCGGAGTCCCGCTGAAAGGCCTTACAGATTCTCATAGTCTAATTTTCTTATTATTCTAATAATCCAGTCCATTAAACTCTGGATGTTATACAGAATGATACAGGATCAGCCAAATATACTGCATTAGAGAAGAATATAAAAAAGCCGTATATCGGTGACACTGTGGCCCAGTAAGATAGCATGGCTGCCTCACTGATCCAGCATTCCGCATTAGAATTCCACACCCAGGCGCAGCCTATCTGGAGTTTTCATGTCCGCCTGGGATTTTCCTGCGGTAACTCTTGTGGAGGATGAAGGTGGTAGGTAAGGACCAGGAGAACCAAAGAAAATTCGGTTTGTCAACCGAGTCACCCTGTTTACAGCCATCATCCAGAAAACAGAACCAAACTGAGCGTGTGGTGGCGCAACTGAAAAACGGGCATAATAACTGCCATTTTAGCCTCAATGTCTTTTCTGAAAAATCGTCTCCCTCGGGCAGGTCATCGTGTGGAAGCTCGGGAATGAGGGACGAAGTTCCAATAACTGAGCTGCCATCCTCTATGAGCCCTCAGCTTTATACCATTCCCGGCCTTAGGGGGCGTGGTTTATTGAGTGGGGGGCGTGGCTGAGTTACCATCCATGGACGGTTTCTGTGAGACAGTGAAGAAAAAAGAGACGATAGGGTTAGCTTTGGCACCCCCTCTTGTTCTGGCAGGTTATTCAATACTTTGTCAGATCTTCCATGCGTAACACTCTGGTTTTCCCTCATCCTTTTTAAAGATGGGGGAGTCAGACCAATTAGGATCCCAAGATTTGCCAGATCAGTGTATGTCAGTGGGCAGTGTGATGAACTGGTGCCAAGTCTACTGTCAGTGCTGCAAGTATTGACCGGATTTTAAAATGTGTGTTATGTTATACCAGTAAACCCCCGAATTCTCTAAAGAATCGCAAATCCAAAAATGGCAATCACTTTCTGTTCCCTCCGATCTTTGGAGGGATGAAAAATCATGGAGGGTGGGAGCGTCCTGGGAAAGTTTTCATTTAATTAAATAAATACAAGTGGAACCTCGGTTTGCGAGCATAATCCGTTCCGGAAATGTGCTCGCAATCCAAAGCACTCGTATATCAAAGCGAATTTCCCCATAAGAAATAATGGAAACTCAGATGATTCGTTCCACAACCCAAAACTATTCATATAAAAATGATTAATACAAAATATAAAGTAAAATACATAATACAAATTAACCTGCACTTTACCTTTAAAAAGAATCATGGCTGGTGTGAGTTTCTAAACTCATATGGGATTCCACCCAACGGGACGACACGCAGAAGAGCGTCCCAAAGCAATCGCAGTCTCCCAGTGCTGTAGCAGTTCGCCGTATAAGCACATCCAAAAAGATCGCGGACATGCTATAAGCGCCTGTCGTCAATGGGTCATACAAGGAACATTATAAAGATCCCGCTACAATAAAGAATAGCGCTGTTGCTGTTTCAAGCTGAATAAAGCTGGTGTTAAAGTACTGAGACTCAGCTTCGTGTTTTGGGGAGCAAGATGGGGACTCGCACTTCACAGCGCACACACACACAGTCACAATGCTGTAGTAAACAGTATACGCTCGTACGGATGTGGACTATATGAGTGAGCCACACAGACTCAGACGGAGAATAGGAGACGATTGCCAGAGAGAGAGAGAGAGAGAGAGAGACGTGCTGGGCGAGCAAGCGAGCGAGATAAGGATAGAGAGAGAGAGAGACGCGCTGGGCGAGCAAGCGAGCGAGATAAGGAGAGAGAGAGAGAGAGAGACATGCTGGGCGAGCGAGATAAGGAGAGAGAGAGAGACGCGCTGGGCGAGCGAGCTAGATAAGGAGAGAGAGAGAGAGACGCGCTGGGCGAGCGAGCGAGATAAGGAGAGAGAGAGAGAGACGCGCTGGGCGAGCGAGTGAGATAAGGAGAGAGAGAGAGAGACGCGCTGGGCGAGCGAGCAAGCTAGATAAGGAGAGAGAGAGAACCACCATCAGCTCAGTTGTGATCACATGACGCTCAGCAGACAAAGTGTATCCATACTACTCGTATTGCAAGACATCGCTCGTTTATCAAGAGAGAGAGACGCGCTGGGCGAGCGAGCGAGATAAGGAGAGAGAGAGACGCGCTGGGCGAGCGAGATAAGGAGAGAGAGAGAGAGACGCACTGGGCGAGCGAGCGAGATAAGGAGAGAGAGAGAGAGACGCGCTGGGCGAGCAAGTGAGTTAGATAAGGAGAGAGAGAGAACCACCATCAGCTCAGTTGTGATCATATGACGCTCAGCAGACAAAGTGTATCCATACTACTCGTATTGCAAGACATCGCTCGTTTATCAAGTCAAAATTTGTTAAAACAAATAAACAAGTAAACCAAGTTACTCGTAAACCGAGGTTCCACTGTATATTTGTACTAAAATTAACCAATTGAAATTTAAGCGTTATATCATTGAAGTCCAAAATGTCTTTGAGTTGCTGCACTCATTAGTAACAAAAAATATCAGAGTGCAAAGGTTTAAATGAAGTAAATTGGAAACAAAAAATTCATAAAATGGTAAATTCAAAATAGTTAATCAAAAATTTCTTTATAAACAACATTTTGGTAAAGATGGTTTCCTGTCCTTGAATCAGCTCTCCTTGGTATGGAGTAGTTAAAACCTTTACTTTAATGTCACACGAACTCTTATAAAGGCAACATAAAGTTGTCCATGTCCAAATACAGGCTCAGATAGGTAAATTCCTACTTTGTCCATAGTTTCTCCTTGGGATTTGTTGATCGTCATGTTTAAATATGTCACCATGGCAACTTGTTGGCGTGCACGCTTTACCTCAAGTTTACTTTACAGGTCGTGTTGTGTTGTTTGGGTGCCACCTACAGATTCTGGGAAGCCGCTGAGTTTGACTCTGGGGTGCTGAGGCACTATGTGCGTGATGGTAATGGCGGTGGATTCACGTGCTGAAGTGACCATGGAAGCTAATCCTGGCTTGGAGATCTACATTAGTAAATAAAGGTTGTATATGTGGTGGTGTGCGCGTTCGCGTTCGGCAGGCGGTTGTATTGTGCACAGCTTGCTTCTGGCCTCTGGCATCCATGCATATATACAACCTTTGTTTAGTAATGTAGATTCTCGAGTGACTACTGTCTTGGCTCCACCTATTTCCTAATAGAACATCCTAAATTTGTTGACGTGTGATTTGAACAGGATTCTGGAAACATTTCATACATGTTTTGCTTCACAGAAAGACACAATTTGTCTAGACATTTTGGCCTTAGGTTCAGTCCGCGTATATGAGAGTAAATCAAAAAGTAAAGGCAATTTAAAAATTATAAGGTGACTGCAATGGATAGAAGCAGATGCAATACAAGGCCTTTGCAATGGTTTATGGGTAATTTGAAGATGCAGAACGCAGCGCTCAGCCATTACTCTAGTCGAATCCAAGCTCAAGTGAACACGCCGGAATGTCAGATTGTACCATTGTTGTACTATTATAGTGAGATTTCTAGAAGGAGAAATCCAATCAAAAACCCTGGCTAGATATAAAATGGGCCACATTTTTTTTTTTTATAAAATAAAATATTGATTATCACAAAAATGCTCTTTAAATACACAAATCTCTGTAAAAGCAAAACAAAGTTGCCAGAAAGGGCAATCCAAGGCAAACAATCCAACGGTGAACTCATAAACAGAAGAAAAGTTCAAAATTCAATGAATCAAAATAGTAAAGGCAGAGCGAAAACACAAGTAGCACTCACCAAATCCCTAGTGCATTTGAAATGAACCACCAGGAACTCTGGAAGACCCTGTTTATAGGGCAGAGGACAGTTGCTGGTGGTGTTTGGCCGGCAGCCCCACCTCTTACGGGACCACCCTCACTGAGATATAACAGCAATTTGCACCTGGTGTCTGGCCTATGGCAGGTTACCACAGTGCAAATATCCAGATTGGGAAGGATCATGGTGTCATTCCACAACAAAGTACTTGGCGTAGTCGGCAGGATTTGCACTGTGGATGGGTGTACTGTAGTGTACTGGTGGTGCTGGCTAAAGTTGAGGGCTGAGTGAGAGAGCTCATTCATCAAATCTCTAGTGCATTTCAAATGAACCACCAGGAACTCATAAAGACCCTCTGGATTTATAGGGTGGGAGACAGTTTCTGGTGGTGATTGACAGGTGGACCCACCTCTTAAGGGATCACCCACAAAACACATTAAAAAACATAGCACAGGCATAGAAACCAATGCAGATAGTAAACAAAAGTAACATTAACATACCTTAACAACTCAAAATTGAAGAAAGAGGACAATAAAACAAGACCCTGAACCCCAGCTAGGAGTGGAACTCCCACTGAGATAAAACAGCAGTGGCCTATAGAAGGTTACCATAGTGCAAATGTCTGGATTGGAATGGATACAACAAAACAAATGCTTGGTGTACTCAGCAAGATATGGAATAGCTACAACAAAATACATGGCGTAGTCGGCAGGACTTGCACTCTGGACGGATGTAGCGTAGTGTAGGGACGATGCTTTGCTAAAAGTGGGGGCTTGTTTGAGAGAGCTCAGCTGACGTCACTTGGAAGAGCTCCACTTGCAGTGTTTAGAGGTCGTCTCTTTCTGCATGAGTGCCTGGGAACTCCTATTGCTGCTTCTGAGAGCCTTTGTAATTCTAATGTTGTAGGTTTGGAGCTGGCCACCAGCAGTTAATACACTGCAAATGTCTGAACTGGGATGAAATGTGATGGAGACGGGTCTAACTACAGCCTCCTTTAGGTATGATGTAGCTCATATGACACCCACAATGCCATGAAACGCTCACAACATCAGCCTCTGAATCAGATAACCCTCCCACAACCCAAATCTAAACCATAATCTTCAATGAACATTTCATGACTGACACTGTGGGTGTTCTGTGATGTTGGGGTGTTACGCGACTAAACTCATTGGTATTGAAGGCGGCAATTACACTCTATTGTTATGGTGTGATTCTCTGACAGAACAGTGTCACAGCACAAACTGAAAATAGTCGGACCAGGTGACATGTTTCCAGCCTGTGTCCGTGGATCACATGCCTACTGTAGTCTTATTGATTTATGATTCTCTTCATTATAGTAGCTTTGTGTAAGCCTATTTTATTATTGGTTTTTTTGGGGCACTAAATTGAATTTTTACATGTATTGTTTCATAGAACTTGTCATCAGTTATCACACATTGCTTTGTTCTGTCTTCATAATGTCCTGACCAGGTGCTATGATATGTGGTCTCTGAAGTTTGTGGGTTGACAACATCAACATACTGTTACATGAACCGGCACATCAGATGTGTCTTTGTCTTAGTTTGCTGATCCATCCATCCATCCATCCATCCACCTTTTCATCCATCTCTCCATCCATCCATCCACCTTTTCATCCATCCATCCATCCATCCATCCATCCATTTTCTGCCAATTATCACAGGGGCAAATTCTAAGCAAAGATGTCCAGATGTCCCTTTTCCTGGCAACTCCTCTAGGTGGTATACCGAGGTGTTCCCAGGCCAGCCGAGAGATATAATCTCTCCAGCATGTCCTGAATATCCCCTGAGGTGTAGCTGGACCTACCCCAAAATTCCTTCCTAGGGAGGCTTCCAGGAGGCATCGTAATCAAATACCCAAACCACCTCAGCTGGCTACTTTTGATGTGGACGAGCAGCTTCTCAACATGAAGTTTGCGCTCCTGACGGGTTCTCCAAGGATGAGCCCAGACACCCTGCAAAGGAGACTTAATCCTTACCTCTTGAAAGCGTGATCTACTGTACTTCTGACAGTCACTACCCACAGCTTGTGACCATAGGTGATGGTAGGAAGGTAGACTGATGGGTGTATCGAGAGCTTCACCTTCCAGATCAGCTCTCTCTTCACCAAGACTGACTGGTATGTCTGCTCTGATCTGCCTGTTGCTCCATTCTTCCCTCACTCGTGAACAAGATGCCAAGATACTTAAACTTACCTCCGCTTGATGTAGAACCTCATCTTCAACCCGGAGATGGCATTGCACCCTTTTCTGGCTGTTTGGAGCTTTAGGATCTTGTTGACAAGTGAGGGATGAAGGGAACTTAGCATAATCATGCCCATTAATGAACCCTGGTCCATGGAGCTGCAGCAGCTCTGATCACTGTGCCATCCTTCAGTTGTTAATTCAGTCCAATTTCCTGCTGTGTTATTTCTTCCCTTACACTAACAGATGCTCCTTACTTTCCAGCATCAGTAAAGTCAACCCCATTTATGAGGCTTTTACTGAGAGACATAATCTTATGCGCCGCTTTCTGAAAGAAATAAGACTGCGGAAATACTTTAGAATTACTGTAATTTTGCAGATTTATTATGTGAAATTTAAAAAAAAAAATCAAGTATATCCTCTGCTAATATTCATCTTCTGAATTAATGTGTTCACTTCCCAGTATCCATTATTGCCTTTTGCTGTATTTCATAATGAAACAGCAGGTGCCATTTATAACCAGGAGATGTATTTTACAATTTTGTTAATGACTGGCCATTTGATGTACTTTTAGTGACTCTGAAAATGCTTAACGAAAGGCTACAGTTAGGAAAATTAGCAAGTGCGGAATCCGGCGGCTCATTGAGGGGGTGGAATCTGCTAATGCCAGTCAAAGTCCTGTAATTTAAACAAGGCACTTTAATACCATGGATGGATCAATCAGGTGACTGGCTCGGCCATTAAAGAATTCTCCATTTTCTAGCTTTGATAAACTCCTCTGTTGCCTCAGCAGTGTGTTTGGATTATCTTGTTATAGGATGAAGTGCCGTCCAGTGAGTTTGGGGGCATTGACTGGGACTTCAGCAGATGAGATGTTCCTGCACCCCTCAGAATTCGTTGTACCACTGAGGTCAGCAGTTCCATCATTAATGAAGAGAAGTGTGCCTGGACCTGTGCCAGCCATACATGCCCAAGCCATAAGACCACTAGCACCGCCATGTTTAACAGATGAGGTGGTCTGCTTTTGATCTCGGGCAGTTCCTTGACATCTCCACACTTTGCTCTCACCATCACTCTGATGAGGTTCATCTTTGTCTCGTCTCTCCACAAGACATTTTCCCAGAATTCTGCAGGCTCTTTGAAGTCATTTTTCACAAACTGTAATCTGGCCATCCTGTTTTAGTGCTCTCCATCTTGCAGTGTGTCCCACTGTATTTGAGTTTCTGAAGACTTCTGCAGATAGTTGTCTGTGACACACACACATCTCCCCCCTGAAGACTGTTTCTTGACATCTCCACACCTTTCTCTTGCTGTCACTCTGATGAGGTTCATCTTTGCCTCGTCTGTCCACAAGACCTTTTCCCAGAACTCTGCAGGCTCTTTGAAGTCCTTTTTCACAAACTGTAATCTGGCCATCCTGTGTTAGTGCTCTCCATCTTGCAGTATGTCCTCTGTTTTTGAGTTCATGAAGTCTTCTGCTGATAGTCGTCTGTGACGCACACAAATTGGCCCCCTGAAGACAGTTTCTTGGCATCTCCAAACTTTGCTCTTGCCATCATCTCTGATGCAGATTCATCTTTGTCTCATCTGTCCACAAGACTTTTTTGAAGAATTCTGTTGGTTCCTTCAAGTCCAAACAGGCCATCCTGTTT
The DNA here is from genome assembly GCA_026402145.1 of Polypterus bichir lapradei. NCBI lineage: Eukaryota > Metazoa > Chordata > Cladistia > Polypteriformes > Polypteridae > Polypterus > Polypterus bichir. Next base: position 52,594,155 of record JANRMT010062834.1, read on the forward strand.
TTGTGGTTTGCATCTTTTAGTGTGACCTCTGTATTTCTGTTGCGGCCCTGAATGCTTCTGCTGATAGTCATCTTTGACATGTCCACGTCAGCCCCCTGAAGACTGTTTCTTATCTGTCTGACAGGCGTTTGTTGCTTTTTCTTGACCATAGTGAGGATTCTTCTATCTTCAGCAATGGAGGTCTTCCTTGGCCTACCAGTCCCTTTGTGATTACTTAGCCCACCAGTGTTCTCATGATATTCCAGTCAGTTGATTTTGATCATCCTAAGATGTTACTGATGGCTCCAATGGTTTGATTCTTGTTTTTCAAGCCTCATGATGGCTTCTTTGACTTTCATTGGCACAGCTCTTGCTAAACGATGGCAACTACAGACTCCAAAGGGTAGAAACAAGCCGAGGTATCTTAAGAAGCCATGAAACCCACCTGAGGAATCACAAACACCTCAGACACCAGTTGTCACAAACATTATGATGTTCTGAAATGGGGGGAACTGTGTAGAAAAAGTGTTGTAATATCTCTATGCGCACATTGAAATGTCTACGAATCCCCTTAAATGAAAGTCTGCAATTTGCACTTTAATCCCAATGTCTGAATTGCTTGATTTATCATTTTAACATTAGAATTACCAAAGCCTACGAAAAAACTCATAATCCCGGCCCACCTTAAATCCATTCGCACCACTTCATCAGCGTCTTTTGTGCTGAAAATGTGTCGATCAGCACAAGCAGCAAGCTGCCTGCTATCCCGTCACCCCACCAACACAGAAAGGGCAGAAAGTTCTCTGAGCTCAAGTCTGTTTACCTGCGTGAGTTGCCGGGAGGGTAAATACTATATCGTTATTTGGAATACATGCATTTCACGTGTGTTCCGTGTCTACAACAATCTATGTAAACACATCATTAACACAGAAACGTTTGTCATGTTTTAGTAATAATTGACAAAAATGTTGACATAAAGTGTATAATGTGTGAAGTCTGAAGTCTTAATATCAAATAAATACTTTCACAAAAGGTACAGGTATAACAAAACAAGTGCGTTTTTATTCAAGAATATAACTGCAGGAAAAAAACTCATGTTAAGAGACGACATTGACACACCCTTAATATGCCTGCTTTGGTGGCGTAGCGGTAAGAACTTCTGACTCGTAATCGAGACGTTCGATTGCGGATGCCTCCGTTTTGAGTAGTGAGCTGCTCTTATTCTTACTAGTACAAAATTAAAACCTACATTTGATTTGAGTCTGTAACAGCCGGTGTAAATGTACGGTACTTGCAAAGGTTAACATTTTTTTTTTATTCAGTTTTATTCTCTCAGTCACATTCACACTCACCCCGATCTGACACTGCTGTTTTCAAATAAAGACTCAGATGAGGATGAGGGTTCTACATCGGATAAAGAGAACAGAAGCACACTCACATATAAGAACAACACAGCTGCAAAAGGTGTAACGGTGAAAGATGGCACCGTTTGGATTCAGCAACAGGTCAGCCGTCGTCCTGCCAGTCAGTCTTCACAACACCTGTCCTTAAACGAAACAGCACGGCTTACAGAGCTCGCCAAGGTATTGTGGACGCTGAAGTCGGAAACAACGGGAGACAAACACCAATTTAAAGTAAAAAGCAATTTCTTTATTCTTGGTGAGTCAAAGAGACTGCCGCACCCCCCAGCTCAGTGCCACTGACTGGTCAGATCAGACAGCCTCAACTGTTGCTTCACTCCCGGTCCCTCCTGTCCCCCGGTCCACTGGGACGATCAAACTGATTAGCGGAGTGACAGTCTCACCCGAAGGCCGCTGGTTTCCGCTCTTTAGGTGATCAGTTCCCTGAGTGACCCGTTGAGTTCAGTATATAACCAGAACATTAGAGCAAAGAGTCTCGCCCTCCCACAGCAGTGCTTTTTCCAGATCATGAAATTTTCGTTTATTTATCTATTCTTCCCACTCCCTTCCTTTATTTTGCTTTTAAGCCTCTAAGAGACTTCTCCTTTTCCTAGGGAGTGTACTTAACTCACGTCCTTAACATTTATAATCTTTACACTGTTTTATTTTTGAGAGGTTATCTATACATTCCGGTCCACTCACTGCCTGGTTTGTTTTCCCCAGTCGGACTCCCTCGGTCTACTCACCGAGAATTTTCCTCTCCTGTCTGGAAGTTCCCAGTTCACTCGACTTTCATGAAAAAATCAGAGGAGTACAAGGGCTCCCCACACAGGACTCGCTAGCTGTAGGCCAGTCCTAACTTTTTCCGGAGCTGGTCCTCCCAATCAGGCCGGAATCGGTCCTTTTGCTGGTCCTCTGGACGATCCCGCTCAAGGAGTCGCTTGGCCGTCACTGTCCCCATACGGGCCACCAAAAAACTGTGGACACTGAAGTTGGAAACAACGGGAGACAAACACCAATTTAAAGTAAAAGGCAATTTCTTTATTCTTGGTGGCAGAGAGTTTGCAGACCCTGTCACGTTCCAGTGTGCTACAGACCGTCAGCCTCCCAGCAGGAAGGAGAGACTTCCTTAAAATAGTCAACTTCATTAATAAGTAAGAAAAAAAAGAAAATAGAGGAAACGTAGCAGTTCATCTTGACGTTATTACATGGATTGCTATTGCCCCTATCCACATCCTGAATTAGTATGTGCAGAAAAACACTGTTTTTTACAGATAAAGAGTTGTCAGCATTTTCACAGTTTTAGGAAATACACTTCTGCTAGTTTGCACATACATAAGTTCAGCTACAGCAAGTTTTGTCCTAACGGTTATAGGGTGTATGCAACTCAGCGGTTTTAGACAATGCTCACTTCCTTATACTTTTTTGCACGCACATTGCTCATAAAATATCAAGGGTTACAAAAAGGTTAGTTCAGTAAATTACGTTAGTTATAAAGAAATTACATTCTTATAGCTTTAGAATCTGAATTAGATTACATTTGTTCAGTTAGCTTAGCACACTTATTTAATACATGAAGTGTCACGCTTCTTATAGTTCTATTAGCACCATACTTTTATTATTTGGAAAGACTGATGCACCTTAATTCTAAATATTCTTTCTCAGTATCGTGCAAAGTCTTGTTTTGTGATTTTGTTTTGTGATGGTCTTTATAAGAAAACTATGTAAACATTATGTTACGTATACAAATGTTATTTACCTTGATTTATTTACATATCTTCCTACAGTCACAAGTAGACTGCACAGCTTCCTGTGTTTGATCGACACGGGCACGCTGACACAGTACAAGTGTACTGAAGTGACTTTAGCTGCAGGTGGAAGCTCCTGTCACACCCTACGCCACTGTGTTTGATGTTATTCAGGAAAAGATCCCAGTCGCCCCACGGGAGAAAGAGTCAAAGTCAAAATCAAAGCGAACTTTATTGTCATCTCAGCAATATACAAGTATACAGACAGACAAAATTGCGAAGCTCAGGGTCTACAGTGTAACAACATGAAGTGTAAATAATAAATTAAAAATAGAATTAAAATTAAAATTTTAAATTAAAAAAGAAACAAGACAAGACATTGTGCAAAGACTTAACAAAGAACTAGCAGCAATATTGACGTGTAGTAAGCAATATGAACACTGATACAATGCATGGCATTTGCAATCTAGATACATAAATATAGTCAATAGATATGCAACCATCCATTATCCAACCCACTATATCTTAGCTACAGGGTCATGGGGGTCTACTGGAGCCAATCCCAGCCAACACAGGGTGCAAGGCAGGAAACAAACCCAGAGCAGGGCACCAGCCCACCGCAGGGCACACATCAGGGACAATTGAGGATTGCCAATGCATCTAACCTGCATGTCTTTGGACTGTGGGTGGAAAGCGGAGTACCCGGAGAAAACCCACGCAGACACGGGGAGAACATGCCAACTCCACGCAGGGAAGACCCGGGAAGCGAACCCAGATCTCCTAACTGTGAGGCAGCAGCGCTACCCACTGCGCCAGCATGCTGCCCCTCAATAGATATCCATCCATCCATCCATGATCCAACCCACTATATCCTAACTACAGGGTCACAGGGGTCTGCTGGAGCAAATCTCAGCCAACACAGGGCGCAAGGCAGGAAACAAACCCCTGGCAGGGAAGACACACACACACACACACACCAAGCACACACTAGGGGCAATTTAGGATCGGCAATGCACCTGACTTGCATGTCTTTGGACTGTGGGAGGAAACCGGAGAACCTGGAGGAAACCCACACAGACATGGGGAGAACATGCAAACTCCACACAGGGAGGACCCGGGAAGCAAACCCAGGTCTCCTAACTGCGAGGCAGCAGCGCTACCCACTGCACCACCATGCCGCCCCCTCAATAGATATGTAATATAATTAATAAATAAATAAATAATAAATAAATAATTTTATATATATATATATACCTATATATATATATATATATAAAATACAGAAATGATCAGTGTATGATAATAGTTTTTTAAGACATGTAAACAATGACAGGTCAGAATGTTTCACAGCAGAAGAATATCAAGAATGTCAAAATCCTTAAAGGTCAGTTTGAGATTTTCTGTTCTTTTCTACCTGCACACTCATCTTTGCAGGACAGTGGCCTGCATGTATAAAAGTTCTGTTTTTCGAGGTGGTTAAGGCCTTGAGAAAGATCCCAGGGGGCAGCCTGGTGTTAAGGAGTCTGACAGCTTGGGGGTAAAAACTCTCCTGCAGCCTGGCAGATCTGGCTCTGATGCTGCAGTATCTTCTCTTGGATGGCAGAAGTCTGAAAAGTCCATGTGAGGGGTCCTGCTCAATGCTGCAGGCCTTGCAGACACTGAATTTGTAAAATATGTCCAGTAGTGAAGGGAAAGGCACCCCAATAATCTTCTCTGCTGTCTTCACTACCCTTTACGGTCGGATATGTTGCAGTTGCCATACCAGACCGTGATGCAGCTGGTCAGAACACTCTCAATGGTGCCTCTGTTGAACATGGTGAGGATGGAAGGGGGAAGACTTGCTTGCTTCAGCCGCCTGAGGAAGTGTAGTCTCTGCTGGGCTTTCTTGATTAGTGATGAGGTGTTATGTGTCCACACCGAGGAACTTGGTACTCCTAACAGTCTCCACTTCTAAACCGTTGATGCTGAGTGGGATGTGGGCAGGATGTGATTTTCTGAAGTCCACGATTATCTCTTTTGTCTTGTCGACATCGAGACATAGATTGTTGTCTTCACACCATGTGGACAGCCCTTCCACCTCACTTCTGTATGGTGTTTCATCAGTCCCAGCACCATCGTATCATCCACAAACTTGATGATGTAGTTGGTGTTGTGCGTGGCTGTGCAGTCGTGAGTCAGCAGGGTGAAGAGCAATGGACTAAGCACGCAGTTAGTTTCTGAGACTAAGGTCAAGCTTATGAAACCGTTTCTGGACAAAGGCAGAAATGTTACAACAGTTGTTGTAACCTGCAGCTAAAGTCACTTCAGTACACATGTACTATGTCAGCGTGCCCGTGCCGATCAAAACAGAGATAAAAAAGAATGAATAGATAGATTGAAAATGGCTGTGCGTGTATTCAGCTATCGACTGCCATTTGTGCTCAGTCTCACTCTCTCTCTGTGTTAGCAGGTACAACCTGAGGCCAGCCCTAGTGGGCCCACATACATTTTAATGGCAGTCATTAACTTCATTACCTCCTGAAATTCCAACAGATGGCCAACAAAGTAAAGCAAAACACCTGACTCGAGTGTTCTTTGTAGTCTTTGCCATGATTGATCGGTTCTTCTCAGTGAACTTTGACTTTGTTTGTAAGTCTTCACTTCATACAAGTAGAAGCCTGCCGTTGGGTGCCAGGGCCGAGTCCTCTGAGAGGAAGTTAATCAAACGGAAAGCACAAAACTTGACAAAATTAATGTCTAGTCATGAAAGAGCATGCCTTTGTAGTTTACGGGAAAACACAAGCAGCGATACGGGGACTGGAAGTGAACCTGCAGATTTCTTCATTAAAGTCAGTTATCAGAGTTCTGTGACCCTTAAAGTGTGCAAATTGGTTATTCCCATTGAGTAAAAAATGCCAAGGCCGTCAACTTCACACTTTTTGATGCGTACTAATATCTTTTTGACATGCTTCTAGGAAAAATAATTAGAAAATCCATACACATTTGTTATGGGCCATAACCAAGACTTATAGGTTAATGCCTACTCATTTTATTTATTGGCCTTGAACCTGAAAAATATGGCTCTAAAAGTGAAAAATACTCGTATAGTATATTAAAAAAAACATGAACTATTGATGTTGAACATTCCCTTGGGGGTGGGCATCTGCCAAGTCTAGTGTGATATCCTGCGTTGTGCCAGTTATTAATGCTGGTTCCCCAAAAACAAAAAAAGTATTGGGGTTCATTAAAGGTGTATTTGTTTCTGTTTTCCACAAAAATGTACTTGCCACCAGAATATTATATGACATATCATTTTACCAAAGCTCGTTAAAATAAATAAAGACACATATACAGTATATATAAACTGCTCAAAAAATGAAAGGCACACTTTTTAACCTGAGTATAGCATCAAGTCAATGAAACTTCTGGGCTATTGATCTGCTCAGTGAAGTAGCAGAGGGGCTTGTTCATCAGTTTCAGCTGCTTTGGTGCACTAAGAGGGGCTACAATGAGACGACCCCCAAAACAGGAATGAATGGGTTAACAGGTGGAGGGAGGCCACTGACATTTTTTCCTCCTCATCTGTTTTGTAACTTGTTTTTCATTTGGCTACGGTCAGTGTCAATACTGGTAGCATGAGGTCATGCCTGGACCCTACAGAGGTGGCACAGGTAGTCCAACTTCTCCAAGATGGCACATCAATACGTGTCATCACCAGAAGGTTTGTTGTGTCTCCCAGCCCAGTCTCAAGGGCATGGAGGAGATTCCAGGAGATAGACACGCAGTTACTCTAGGAGAGCTGGACAGGGCCCCTTGTAGAAGGTCCTTAACCCATCAGCAGGACTGACCGGTATCTGCTCCTTTGGGTAAAAAGGGACAGGATGAGCACAGCCAGAGCCTACAAAATGACCTCCGGCAGGCAGGCAGGCCACTGGCGTGAATGTCTCTGACCAAACAATCAGGAACAGACATCATGAGGGTTGCCTGAAGGCCCAACGTCCTCTAGTAGGCACCATGGAGCTTGATTGGCATTTGCCATAGAATACCAGAATTGGCAGGCCCACCACTGGCACCCTGTGCTTTTCACAGATGAGAAAGAGCAGGTTCACCCTGGGCACATGTGACAGACGTGAAAGGGTCTGGAGAAACCGTGGATAATGTTATGCTGCCTGTAACATCATTCAGCATGACCGGTTTGGTGGTGGGTCAGTGATGGTATATCTGGGGAGGCATATCCATGGAGGGACGCACAAACCTCTACAGGCTACACAACGGCACCTTGACTGCCATTAGGTATTGGGATGAAATCCTTGGACCCATTGTCAGACCCGATGCTGGTGCAATGGCTCCTGGGTTCCTCCTGGAGCACGACAATGCCCGGCCTCATGTGTTGAGAGGATACAGGCAGTTCCTGGAGGATGATTTAATTGATACCATTAACTGGCCCCCATACTCGTCTGACATAAATCCAATAGACCACCTCTGGGTGTGACATTATGTTTTGCCAGGTTGCACCTCAGCCTTTCCAGGAGGTCAGTGATGCCCTGGTCCAGATCCGGGAGGAGATCCCCTAGGACACCATCCGTCGTCTCATTAGGACGTTGTCAGGCATGCATACAAGCACACTGGGCATATAAACTACTGAGTGCATTTTGGAATTTTCTGCAATGACATTTCAGCAAAATGGACTCGCCTGCCTGCCACATCATTTTTTCCCTTTGATTTTTGGGGTGTCTTTGAATTCAGCCCTCTGTAGGCTGATAATTACGTTTCCATCAAATAATGTGGCATGCTTTACACATTACCCAGTCCATATCAGTATAGATATCCAGCAGGAGTTTTTTCCCATTGAGATCTGATGTGTTTTCAAAGTGTTCCTTTACTTTTTTTGAGCAGTTTATATGGCGTCTGGAGGATGAAAGTTATAGAGAAGTTAAGAGCTTTTAAGACCCGGTGCTGATGTAAGGACCTGCTTTAAGTCACTAAATGCAGCTTTGGCTTTATCATTCCATACCACATTGTTCGGGGCCCTCTTCTTTGTAACATCAGTCAAGGGTGACACTCTTTCAGAAAGCCGGCCTCACCTAGTGTCTGTAACACCGCAGGTGATCCTTCCATGTTCTTGAATGGATGACCAAGTCATCCAAGTAGGCAGCACTATAGGAGTTATGAGGACGGAGCACTTTATCCACCCGACGGTGGAAGGCTGCAGGTGCCCAATGTGCAGTTGTGCTTGAAAGTTTGTGAACCCCTTAGAATTTTCTATATTTCTGCATAAATATGACCTAAAACATCATCAGATTTTCACTCAAGTCCTAAAAGTAGATAAAGAGAAAGCAGTTAAACAAATGAGACAAAAATATTATACTTGGTCATTTATTTATTAAGGAAAATGATCGAATATTACATATTTGTGAGTGGCAAAAGTATGTGAGCCTTTGCTTTCAGTATCTGCCGTGACCCCCCAATAACTGCAACTAAACGTTTCCGGTAACTTTTGCTCATTCCTGCACACCAGTTTAGAGGAATTTGAGCCCATTCCTCCGTACAGGACAGCTTCAACTCTGGGATGTTGGTGGGTTTCCTCACATGAACTGCTCGCTTCAGGTTCTTCAGGTCCAACATTTTGATTGGATTAAGGTCAGGACTTTAACTTTGCCATTCCAAAACATCAACTTTATTCTTCTTTAACCATTCTTTGGTAGAACGACTTGTGTGCTCAGGGTCGTTGTCTTGCTGCATGACCCACCTTGTCTTGAGATTCAGTTCATGGACAGATGTCCTGACATTTTCCTTTAGAATTCTCTAATATAATTCAGAATTCATTGTTCCATCAATGAAGGCAAGCCGTCCTGGCCCAGATGCAGCAAAACAGGCCCAAACCATGATACTACCAGCACCATGTTTCACAGATGGGATAAGGTTCTTATGCTGGAATGCCGTGTTTTCCTTTCTCCAAACATAACGCTTTTCATTTAAACCAAAAAGTTCTATTTTGGTCTCATCCGTCCACAAAACATTCTTCCAATAGCCTTCTGGTTTGTCCACGTGATCTTTAGCAAACTGCAGACCAGCAGCAATGTTTGTTTTTGGAGAGCAGTGGCTTTCTCCTTGCAACCCTGCCATGCACACCATTGTTGTTCAGTGTTCTCCTGATGGTGGACTCATGAACATGAACATTATCCAATGTGAGAGAGGCCTTCAGTTGCTTTGAAGTTACCCTGGGGTCCTTTGTGACCTCGTCGACTATTACATGCCTTGCTCTTGGAGTGATCTTTGTTGGTCGACCACTCCTGGGGAGGGTAACAATGGTCTTGAATTTCCTCCATTTGTACACAATCTGTCTGACTGTGGATTGGTGGAGTCCAAACTCTTTAGAGATGGTTTTGTAACCTTTTCCAGCCTGATGAGCATCAGCAACTCTTTTTCGGAGGTCCTCAAAAATCTCCTTTGCTCGTGCCATGATACACTTCCACAAACATGTTGTAAAGAGCAGACTTTGATAGATCCCTGTTCTTTAAATAACACAGGGTGCCCACTCACACCTGATTGGCATCCCATTGATTGAAAACACCGGACTCGAATTTCACCTTCAAACTAACTGATCATCCTAGAGGTTCACATACGTTTGCCACTCACAAATATGTAATATTCAATCATTTTCCTCAATGAATAAATGACCAAGTATAATATTTGTGTCTCATTTGTTTAACTGGTTTCTCTTTATCCACTTTTAAGACTTGAGTGAAAATCTGATGATGTTTTAAGTCATATTTATGCAGAAATATAGAAAATTCTAAAGGGTTCACAAACTTTCAAGCACAACTGTAACTGAAATGGAAGGACACAATACTACCAGTGTCCTCTAGGGGTACTAAACGCAGTCTTAGCCTTTGCAGTCTGTTAAAGGAACTTTCCAGTACCCCTCCATCATGTCAAGTGTGGTCAAATATTCTACCTGTCCTAGCCTCTCGAGGAGGTCATCCACTCATGACATTGTGTAGGCATTGAATTGTGAGACTTGATTAAGCTGACGGAAGCCATTGCAAAACCTTCAACTCCCATCAAGCTTGGGGACCAAGACAATAGGGCTGGACCACGAACTATGACTATCCTCAATAACTCCTAGTTCCAGTATGTGCTGGAGCTCTAGTTCTATTTCAGGTCTTTTGTCTCAGGAAGACAATACAGGCATTCTTGAACTATCACCCTGCATTCTGTCACAATATCATGAGCAATCAGAAAGGTCCTTCCTGGTTTTTCACTCTGTACCTCTGGGATGGACAAGCTAAGTGATTTCAGCTCTCATTGTTGTTGGGAAGTCAAGTTGGGTCCAAAGTTAAGAATATTTTTATGAGAAAAGAGAAAGTGGGGCTGACTGGAGGAGGGATCGGGCTCCATACCCTTCCACGGGTTCAGCAATTTCATGATAGACCTGCTTGCTCGGTTGATGATTGGGTTGTTTGACCAAATAGTCAATCAGCCCTTTCCTTTCCTTAACTTCAAGAACCATGACACAACCTCCCAGGTGGAACTCCCTCAGAGATGTGCCCTGGTCATAATATCTGGTCTGTGTTGCTTGTACATCTTCCATGTGACTTTTTAGGTTTGGAGAGTCTTTCCAAATCTATTGCATAACTGTGCAATATAGTCTAGTATATTTGTGGAAGGCAGTGCCTCTTCCTCCCATCTTTCTTTAAAAATATCCAATATACCCCAGGGCTGTCGTCTATATAATAATTGAAAGGGCAAAAGCCCATAGAGGCACTGCAGGGGCAGAATAACCCTTCTCCATGGGAAACAGCTTTGAAAGCTTACGTGACTGTAATTCCCTGCTGAGACAGGAGGTGGCACTGTATATTAATGACCTCTCTTATTCTCCTTCAAATGCATTTTTGAACAAAAAAAAAAAATCGATATTATGAGATCCAACAATTTTAAAAGAAGACCAGCTGTGTGTGCTAACTCAGTGCTTGTCTTCTTCTGTTATAACCTTTGTGATCAACAGGGGTGCCACTGAACCCCCAATCTCCAGACATAACCACACCAAGACAATCCAAAGTGCAGAACAAACATTTTTTATCCCACAAATACAATCCACACCTACAATATTCAATTCACAACACTCCTTTTCCTCCACCAGGTGAGCTTTGCCTTCTGCCTCTCGACTCTGACTCAACTGGAGCAGGCTGGATGGCTTCCTTTTACATTTTACTCGGGAGTACTTCTGGTGCCAGGGCATAGCCCAATGGAAGCCCCCCAAAAACAGGGAGTCCTTCTCCCCACAGCGCCCGTGGAACCCTGACAGGGATGTCCCTCTCGACTACAAATCCCATGGAACCCTGTGGGTGTCCATACTGGGTCTGTGCCATCTATCGTACCAGGGTAGGAACTGTTCTTGATAAACCACCTCCTCAAGTCCATTCCTTAATCTTTGCCCTTGACAGGGATAATAATCCAGCCACACCTCGACCGGTTTACGCCTCTTCTCATGTTGTCCTTCTGACCGGGCAAGGATCTACCATAGCACTTACACCTTTCTCGCCCTAAGGCATGGATCCTCTAGCAAGAGCAAATCACAGGGAACCGTTCAGTCACATGTTTGGTATCATGCATCTATTAATTTTACTGCAGAAAGCGCTCCTTCTTACTGAACAGATTAAGTTTAAGTAATCAAGATTGATACAGAGCTGTCAACAGAGTTCTTTACGTTCAAACAAATACCCAAAAGAAAAGTTTCGCAGGGCTCTGAATTTTTTGCTATAGCAGTAACACCACTTGCTGCGGGATTTATAACAACTAATAAATGATATTCCTTTTTACTTGTATGCAGCACTCAAGCTGTACAAAATGCCATTTAGATGCATTGTGGCGAGTGGCTGGGGCTGTTGCCCAGCTTGGACGCCCAGGAGGACTGGAGGAGGGCTTGCCCTGGTTGCTTTGGGGACCATGGGTACAGAGTTCTGAAGCTCAACCCTGTAGGGGCCCGTGATCACGGCCAGGGGTCGCCCGGGTGCCTTTGGAGCCCTGGACCTCAGCACTTCCTTCACACCCAAAAGTGCTGGGGGGAAGAGGACCGGGGACACCCGGAGTGCTTCTGGGTACGCAGCCGGCACTTCCGCCACACAGGGGAGTGTCGGCGGAGGAGTGTCGGGAAGCACCTGGAGCCCATCCGGGCATGTATATAAGGGGCTGCCTCCCTCCATTCGATGGCTGGAGTCGGGAGAGGAGAAAGACAGAGCTCGGAGGAGAGGAGTGAAGGCGGACCAGAGACAGAGAAAGGCATTGTGAGAAGGCCAGCACTTAGAGGGGTGATTGGTGCTGCGGCACTGGGGTGTACATTTATACTTGTAAGTAACAGAATGTAAAATAAACGTGTGTGGTGAAAACATCATGTCTGCCTGTCTGTGTCCGGGCTGTACCCCACAGCATACAGGCGAGCACAACAACAAGTACCTATGAAAGCAACTGTTCTGCGTCTGCTATGTTGGGATATGGTTTTCTTCCATGAAGGGTGACTGATCAGAAAATGAGATGATGAAACAGATAGGATTGAATTAGGGCAGGTCCCATGTGATTAGAATGAACAAATCAGAGTCCAATTAGAGTCTACATTTACAAAACTCTGTTTTCACCCATCAGTACTGCAACGCTGAGCCTGCGCTTCCGGAAATGTTGACTTACTTCCGTGTTTGTGTGAATAGGAAACATATGCTTGGCCTGAGGGATACAGTCACTCAGTCAGTCAGTCATCTTCCAACCTGCTATATCCTAACACAGGGTCACCGGGGGTCTGCTGGAGCCAATCCCAGCCAACGCAGGGTGCAAGGCAGGAACAAATCCCTGGGCCACTGCAGGGCACACACACACGAACACACACTAGGGACAATTTAGAATCGCCAATGCACCTAACCTGCATGTCTTTGAACCGTGGGAATAAACTGAAGCACCAGGAGGAAACCCACGCAGACACGGGGAGAACATACAAACTCCAAGTGAACCCAGGTCTCCTTACTGCAAGGCATACGTGCCGCCCGAGGGAAATAGTACCAGGAAAAAAAATGATAGAATGATTATTTATTTATTCATTATCTAGCTGTCCCCCGTGACACAGGACAAACTTTAAAAATCAATAAAAAATTAAAAACAAAATGTAGTCATTTGTACTGAGAAGAATTTATATTGATATCTTTCATATCCGAGGGTCTCTTGATATACGATATTTTTGATTTTACTATCAGGGGCGAGAATGTAGCTGTAAAATGTTAAAAGTTGGCAATGTTCTTCTGGCCAAGCGGAAGGTAGGTACGCTCCAATGTCAAATGTTGCTACTGTATTTGATTGTGTTCAGCTGTGATGGGACAGTGTCCCTCACGAGAGAAGAGCACGTGGTCGTGATATCTCTCCCAGTGAGCAGCTATGCTATAAAATACACATAGCTCTGATCTCAAAACCATCAAACATTAGTCCTTAACAATCTCTAGATGATAACGTCTGCTGAACAAACAGGTATCGCTAGCTAAGTGGAGGCGAGGTGCACTCCAACACGTGACGGGCAGTAGAGTGACTCGAATGGAGGCTGGAGAATGAGATGGAGGTCCCTGTCCAGCTCCCTACTCCTAAGATCCCACCTCCCCATCCCCTCGGCCCGCAGCCTGTTTCTCAGATTTGCGCAAATAAATCGGTGCCGCAACCAAACTATGATACTTAGCCCGATGAGAGAAGTCGCAAAATCAACTGTAATGTTCAAGCAAATTATAGACGAAAACCTGATCTAAAGTGGACAGACATTCAAACAGATAGACAGTCAGACGTTGGATTTTATACATATAAAGATTTATTTTGTTGTCACAAACATGCATCGTAAACACTGAATGTATGATTTGTTTGATCGAAACTCAAAGAGGATTTTTTGGTAAGTTTAAGGTTTTTATTTTCCGGTGGTGTTTTGTGCCATATTGCCTATATAGTGACTGTACATTGTGATGGATAATAATAATTCTTTGCATTTATATAGCGCTTTTCTCACTACTCAAAGCGCTCAGCAATTGCAGGTTAAGGGCCTTGCTGAAGGGCCCAACAGAGCAGAGTCCCTATTTGCATTTACGGGATTCGAACCGACAACCTTCCGCTTGCCAATGCAGATCCCTAGCCTCAGAGCCACCAGATGGCTGAGTCCCATGCCCGGCCGGGACGCCACTGCTGCATATGTATGTTCCAGGGGAGCAACCATGGACAACTCAATACCTCCCCCGGGATGCTTGGTGGCAACCTCCCGGGCCGACGGTGATTCCCCAGCCTCCCACCTGGCTTCCTTGGGAGATGGAGTCTTCCACAGCCTGGTTGGGAGCTGGGATGGCCGCCAGGGGGTGCTTCCTGGAATCAATAGCCCAGCTGGACGTGTCTTCAGCCCCACCTGGAAGTGCAATTAGGACCAGGTGGTCAAGCACCTGGAACGCTTCCGGGTGGGCTATAAAAGGGGCCAGCCACCACCACTCGAGTCGGGAGGAGGAGGACTTAGCTTGGTGAGGAGGAGTGGTGGATGAAGAGAGTGTTTCGATGGTGTTGTGTTTTGCTTTTGGGACTGTGTATTACCTGTGGGTCACGGGGAAGACGTGTGCCCACGGGGGAAGAAAAATAGAAGTCTTTGTTTATTTTGTACGTGCCTCTGCGTCAGTCTGTGCCAGGTTGGGCGTTATATAGCGCCTTATTACAACGTGTAAGATATTTTAAGTATATATTATGAGATTCAGCCATTTTTAAAGAAAACCAGCTATGAGTGCTACCTAAATGTTTGTCTTTCTTCCGCAATAACCTTTTCAGCCCTTCAGAGGGCATCATTTCCTCTCGAAGGACAAAAGTCACAGGAAGCTGATCCTACCACGTGGTTCTGTTTGTTTTGATTTACTTCTGTATTTATAAAAGGACTCACATGTGGAAATAGAAAATGTATCTATATCTCAAAATAAAAAAATAGTAATAGGAATATACGATAAAATGATTATTCCCACATCTCGTTTATTGTCACAAGCATGTATCAGAAACATAGGAGGCATGTTTTATTTTATCGAAACTCAAAATTTTGAAATATTCGGTACGTTTTTATGCTTTGATTTTTTCATTAGACCCCCGCGACCCATAGGGTTCATTATAAAACCTCAGGACTGGCTATGTGTTTTCGTTTAAAATTTATTAACTCTTTGAGGGCTGAATATTTTTTCCAAAAAACATTGTTTTCTGAAACACAATGGCTTCACACAGAAATCAACATAAAAATGTCTGTTACTGCATGCTGTGGCTGCCAGTTTGCCAAGAATGTGCTGCAGACAGGCTACATGAACCTGTTCAGCACCAAAATTAGCTGGGGACCAATCAGCTGAAGCTGCAAAACCTCATATTCGTTTTCAATTGCCTGTATCGAAATCAGAGTCTGAGAAGTCTTAGTCCAATTCAGAAAGAATAAGCAAAATGTCGTCCACTGAGTATTTTGCTTTACCCATTTGCTTTGACCTCTCACCACATGCTAGTGCCATTTTTGCCATTGTCTGCGCCTTGCTACCCATGGGAGCGCAGGAAAACTTTGCTTCTACCAATGAGAGTCTAACTAAAACGTAACAGTTGGTTTTGTCACAGTTTACAATTGATTACCGATTTTCATCAGCTCCTCCTTTTGACAAAAGTCAACATCAGCCCTGAAAGAGTTAAAGACGCTTAACTTTAGAACACAGTTTTTTTTCGTGACAAATACATATGCACCATGTTGGTGAAGAAATAACTTTGACCTCAAACATACCATTCCTACCCTTTAATCTTGGAAATTTACTCTACTGTACATGTAAGTAAACGTTCCAGCACAACATAACATTATTAATGAACTCAAAGGGAACATCCGTAACTTGACATGACCCACTAATGAAGACCCCCAAATGAAAGCCCCATAAACGTCTACCTGACATTTTGGTAGCGAGACAATCCCAGCCTCCTGATATCTAAAATGGTGAGTTAAAAATAATAGGAAATTGATTCGGAAAATTGCATTTAGGGGAAATGATCAGGAAGAACAGCACTGAACTCCGAGGCGAGGTTAATCATCTAATTATTTGCAATTTGCATGAAAGGCATGCAAATCGGGGCTAAATTTATCCATATGTTCCTAATTGGAGAAAGTGGAGGAAAATGAACTGTTGGCCTCTTTGGTCTCATTTGAAATTGCAGTCATCTGTTTTCGAGGCGGTTCGCAATCCACCTGAGCCCACTCAAGCTGCAGGAACAAGACGGGGATGGATACCAGACCATCAGTCGATGAAAACACAAACACGAGTAGTTTGTACCAATTTCAATTAGGGACGTAAATGACACACATGTGAAGTGTGGTTTAGTTTGACGGCTGATATTTGTGACCGTTGGAGTAATTGCTGCCTATATCAAGCTATTGAGATGTCTACAGTATTTATCTTCTGTAACCGATTACAACTGTTTAGAGTCGCAGGGTCAGTTGTAGTGTACCTGACATAGCACCGTACGAGCTGTGGATCAAGACCAGGCTATGTAGTACATTACTAAGAGGGGATGATCTTCAACTCCAAATGCTGCTGCAGTGAACAGCAGAACAAGATCAACATCAAGTCTGACTACTCCACAGCTAGTCTTCCTGTTTCGTGTTTCTGCTTGGTTTGTTCGGATTGCCTGTTAACGGCGGCGAGCCTGCAATTAAAGTCTCGCTCTCTCTCAATTAACGACTTGCAGCTGTGATTTTCCTCTTATTTCGAAGGTACATTGCATGGGGAAAATGGACGTCCTCTTGTAAACTTAAGAAAATAAATACGATCATTAACCTTTAAACCATCGTAACCGTAGTCGGTTCCCAATGCAATTTGCCAGCACACAGGAGCCAAGTATATTCGGAGACGTACATTCATTGAACACCACAACCGGTATGAGAGATGGCCGGCAGCTTATCTCGGTCCATACATCCACACCGCTAGATGGAGTCCTCCCTGTAACATGGAGGTGCCCCGAAATCCTGCAGGGCATCATGCACAATGGAGTTCGGCTTCACAGCCAGGCTGGATATCGTGGGGGCAGCCAGGGGACGCTGCAGGGAGACACGTAGATTGTTTCTATTATAACCCGGAAGTACTCCCAAGTCATGGGGACAGAAGGACAGAAGTACTTCCTGGCCGAAGGAAAATATAAATCTTCACTGACCCGGAAATGATATTGGATCACGTGAACTGAAGGACAGGAGCACTTCCGGGTCAAGGACTATATAAAGGATTGTGGGAAGCCCAGCAAGCTGAGCCGGAGTTGGGAGGAAGTGCGACAGAGCTGCTTGGGGGAGAGGAGGAATTATTACACTATGTAACAAATTTTTATTTTTATTTTGTTCCTGGGTACAAAGTGTGTTTTCCTAACCCGTTATGCCTAAAAAAAATAGAAAATAGCTGTTGTTCCACAAAAACTTTGCTTTTGTGATCAGGACAATGATATTTTGAAATTTGTCTGTTTTCGAGAAAATTCTCAATTCGCATTCAATACTGAGTAGTCTTCTAGAATATTCTTGAACTGTTGGAATTGTCCAGAATTATCTAGAATTTTTCAGAATTATCTAGAACTTTCAAGAAACTTTTAGAACTTTCTAGAACGTTCTCGGACTGTCCAATAGTAGTCATACAAGTATAAAAGCACAGGTGACTCGAACCAACATTTCGGTTTATGTTATTTTTTTGATTTGATTTAGATGGCATCAAGAGGTTGCTTGCACCCAGCAGATGCATTTTGCTACGTCTGTGGACAATTTATAAAGACAAGAGCGAGAAAGTATTCCGTGAAAGCATGTCGTAAGATGTGCGAGGCCTACAAGGCATACTTCGGCATGCCTGTCGGGGATCAAGACAAGCCCTGGGCACCTCATTTCACATGCGATTATTGCAAGAAAACTCTTGAAGGTTGGTACAGGGGAGAAAAGAGAGCCATGAAGTTTGCTATCCCGCGAATTTGGCGGCAACCGACTGACCACTCAAGCAACTGCTACTTCTGCATGGTGGATCCTATCAATTCGCCAAGCTGCTGAACAGGACGGAGAAAACGGCTTGGAACAGTTCCGTTGCAGTGGTTCACGGCTTCCTGGGTAATCACAAGGCTGAAAACTATGTGCAGTTGGTTCGGACTCTCATAAAGAATTACGCCAAAATGGGATGCAGAAGGTCTCTCAAAGTCCATATCCTTGACGCTCATCTTGACAAATTCAAGGAGAACATGGGAGCTTACTCAGAGGAGCAAGGCGAGCGCTTTCATCAGGATATACTGGACTTTGAACGTCGTTACCAAGGACAGTATAACGAAAACATGATGGGGGACTACATTTGGGGGCTTCTTCGAGAAAGCGATTTGCAGTAGAGTCGCAAATCTAGAAAACCTACTCATTTCTGAACCACCTTCTGAGTGGCTTTGACTGTCTTTGTCTAATTACCAGGCAAGTGTTGTTCTTTATCAGACCGCATGAACGAAAAGATAAAAATTCCCTTGTTTTGTCACTAGAAATACAAAATTTTCTGGGCTGTGGTCATAAAATCAAAGTTTGTGTTGAATGTAGTCGTTTTTCCATAGGCTTTAGACATAAGCAGTTGAAATATAACAAAACAAAAATTGTGTTACATACTCGTAGTGTTATTGATTATTGTGTATTATTGATTTATTATTGTGTACTGTGGAGGTGGAGGTACTTTGTGCACAGTATAGAAGATATTAAATTATTTCTAATACTTATACCTGGTGTCTGGATGTGTTGTCTGCGGATTTGGAGGGGCGACAGTACCCCCTAGTATCACACCAGCTATAGTCAGTTCCCAGTGCAATGTGCCAGCACAGAGGAGCCGAGAATATTCGCCGACGTACATTCGTTGAGCAGCCAGCTCATGACCACTGGTGCCTCCTAGCGAATCAGCAAAACTATCCCTGGGATTCGGCCGCTGCATTAGACTGGCATGCCAGCATCAGCATTAGCGTTGGCCTCTGTGTGTTTGCATGCAGCCAGTTCAAGTGCAGTCGGTGCAGTGATTTACTGAATTTCATCAATGGCTCCAGTGAATGTCAATGTAGCACATTTAAAACAACATAGGAATGGTGTGGCCAAAGTTTTTTACAATAATAGAATAAAAGAAATACATACAAATAACATAAATAGAAATAAAATAAATGAACATAAAAAAATAAATAATAAATAGAAGTAATGTTACATAATCACAATGAGGAAACCATCAGTATTACTGAAGGTCACTGAATGCAAGTGAATAGAAATGAGTCTTTAATCTCGTTTTGAATTGTCGACGACTCCTTTATGTGACGAGGTAAAGAGTCCCACAGGCGAGGAGCAGCAGCTGCACAAGTCCTGTCTGCCCCCCTTAGTCTGACACTCGGTACGAGGGACAACAAGAGACAACTGACCAGAAGATCTAAGCACTCTGGATGGCTGGTGTAAAACACACAATTCAGATAAATAGGCTGGAGCGAGCCCATGTAAAGATTTAAAAACTAGCAGCAAGATTTTAAAATCAATTTGAAAACTGACAGGCAGCAGCCAGTGTAAAGAAGCTAATAATAATAATAATAATAATAATAATAATAATAATAATAAGATACTGCAGATGTTCTATCAGACGGTTGTGGCGAGCGCCCTCTTCTGCGCGGTGGTGTGCTGGGGAGGCAGCATAAAGAAGAAGGACGTCTCACGCCTGGAAAAACTGGTGAGGAAGGCAGGCTCTATTGTAGGCACGGAGCTGGACAGTTTGACATCCGTGGCAGAGCGACGGGCGCTGAGCAGGCTCCTGTCAATCATGGAGAATCCACTGAACAGGATCATCTCCAGACAGAGGAGCAGCTTCAGCGACAGACTGCTGTCACCGTCCTGCTCCACTGACAGACTGAGGAGACCCCACACTATGCGACTCTTCAGTTCCACCCGGGGGGGTAAACGTTAACATTATACAAAGTTATTGTCTGTTATACTTGCATTGTTATCACTCTTTAATTTAATATTGTTCTTTATCAGTATGCTGCTGCTGGAGTATGGGAATTTCCCCTTGGAATTAATAAAGTATCTATCTATCTATCTATCTATCTATCTATCTATCTATCTATCTATCTATCTATCTATCTATCTATCTATCTAT
>JANRMT010062834.1:52690367-52702900 GCA_026402145.1 Polypterus bichir lapradei
CCTGCCTTTTACCCCACAGCTTGACCCTCATAAAATGGGTGCATTGTCAATGACAATTCTAAATTTGAATGGAGGGCCCTGCATTAAGGTAGTTCATGTGATCCTGCTGTCTGCACCACCAAATTATTTTTGGTTCTGACGGCAGGTCCTTGCTGTCCAGTCTTTTTTTTTATGTTTTAATAACAGGCGGTCAATTCTTAGATGTTTTCCTGTGATAAGCCATAAGACCCCGGGGTTAGCTGGTTAGGATTTGTGAGCATTTCTGGGCTGAGTGTCCTGCCTGTTATTGTCGAAATATTTCTGATGTCTTAATTTTAGGGTTACGGTTGTTCTTCTGTTTGAGCGAGATTGTTGTATATCTGTTAAAAACTAAAAAGTTATTCCTTAAAAAAAAAATTAACAATCTAAAGTGAAAGTTTAAAAAATGTGTCTGATTTAAAAAGAACAATGTTTTGTTGTTTGTCTCAAGCCCCTGGAATAACATAATGACTGAAGAAAGCCGGTCTTAAAGATAACACGCAGTCCTCTCTCCAGGGGCGATATGAGCGTCTACAAGAGCATTTATTCTCAAGTCTATTTGCTTATCTGACTTCTGGGAAAGTGAAAATGATTTGTGATATTTTCTTTTTCTTTCTGCCTTTTATCATAATGCTGTTTAGATTATCACTGAAGAGCACATCTGTACCCGGCGATAGTGACAGCATTTAAAGTAGTGGGGATAGCACTTGCAAACATCATCATTTGGCAAAGAAAATCTTAGAGGTTTCATTTCTTAAAAGAGAAAAACAACTTGGAGAGGAGCATTTGTTTAATACATTAGGCTATTTGAAAGTAATTTGCAATGTGAAGCGCCTTCTTGTTTGTTTGGTGGAAATTAGAATATGTAGAAGGTGCCCAGCATAATACGTATGATCCGCAGTGTGGCGTATTCAGACCGCTTTGCTCTCTGCAAATTTTATTGGGTTGTGGATTTAATTTTTAAATGGATACATTTGCCATCTCCCGCACCCCCGGCATTCACTCAATAACCAAAAATGAAGAACCGAAAACATTTTTAAGAAAGGTTTGCAAATTTATTAAACATCAAAACTGAAGTCTTTCATTTTTATTGCTAAGTATTTAGTTGCTAATTTAGTACTTTGCAAAAGCCTCTTTGGCACCAGCTCCAGCTTCTTGCTAAGTGTCTGTGAGTTTTGTACACCTGGATTTAGGCAGTTTGTCGTAAAGTGAGGTCCGCAGCTGATCTCCATTTTAAATAAATTACTCCAGAGATGTACGGTCAGTGGAGGTCATCATCAAGAGTAAAAAAAATAATGATAACATAAGGATGCCATCATCTATATGCTACACCGATCCTTCTCCCACCTGGACAGAGGCAGTGGTGCTGTAAGAATTATGTTTCTGGACTTCTCTAGCACCTTCAACACCATCCAACCTCTGCTCCTCAGGGACAAGCTGACTGAGATGGGAGTAGATTCACACCTGGTGCCATGGATCGTGGACTATCTTACAGACAGACCTCAGTATGTGTGTCTTGGGAACTGCAGGTCTGACATTGTGGTCAGCAGCACAGGAGCGCCGCAGTGGACTGGACTTTCTCCGGTCCTGTTCAGCCAACATACATCAGACTTCCAATACAACTCGGAGTCCTGCCACGTGCAAAAGTTCACTGACGACACTGCTATCGTGGGCTGCATCAGAGTGAGCAGGAGGAGGAGTATAGGAACCTAATCAAGGACTTTGTTAAATGGTGTGACTCAAACCACCTACAACTGAACACCAGCAAAACCAAGGAGCTGGTGGTGGATTTTAGGAGGCGCAGGCCCCTCATGGACCCCGTGATTATCAGAGGTGACTGTGCAGAGGGTACAGACCTATAAATACCTGGGAGTGCAGCTGGATGATAAACTGGACTGGACTGCCAATACTGATGCTCTGTGCAAAAGAGGACAGAGCCGACTATACTTCCTTAGAAGGCTGGCGTCCTTCAACATCTGCAATAAGATGCTGCAGATGTTCTATCAGACGGTTGTGGTGAGCGCCCTCTTCTACGTGGTTGAGTGCTGGGGAGGCAGCATAAAGAAGAAAGACTCCTCACGCCTGGACAAACTGGTGAGGAAGGCAGGCTATATTGTAGGCACGGAGCTGGACAGTTTGACATCCGTGGCAGAGCGACGGCGCTGAGCAGGCTCCTGTCAATCATGGAGAATCCACTGCATCCACTGAACAGGATCATCTCCAGACAGAGGAGCAGCTTCAGCGACAGACTGCTGTCAACATCCTGCTCCACTGACAGACTGTGGGGACCCCACACTATGCGACTCTTCAATTCCACCTGGGGGGGGTAAACGTTAATATTATACAAAGTTATTGTCTTTAATACCTGCCTAGCACTCTCCACCTTACACTCTATAACTTGAAATTTTATTCACTCTTTAATTAATATTGTTTTTTTCAGTATGCTGCTGCTGGAATATGTGAATTTCCCCTTGGGGATTAATAAAGTATCTATCTATCTATCTATCTATCTATCTATCTATCTATCTATCTATCTATTATATAGTGCCTTTTCTATCTATCTATCTATCTATCTATCTACCTATAAAATAAATGTGTCCACTGGTCTGTGCTATCAGTTTGTTTTCTGTATGATTCCAATAATTTTAATCATTTTTATAGTTACAATCACTAAACCTGTGCATTTCCTGTTCAAATACGGGGGAGAAATGTGAGGCGTGCCAGCAATGAGCCTCACCTCCCCTTGGACTGCGCTTTCCCTCACACACTGACGGGGTTGATGCCTGCGATTGGCGCGCGCCTGTTGCTGTCTCTCAGTATGTCACCATTATAATGTTTGCAGACACGTTTATCACACACCCTGGCTTTGCACAGTCTGGCTAATATCTTTAATGAATGTGTTTGACATATTTAGTCTTGCTGATTGGACATAAAACCACAGTGAAAAGGCACAAGGTGAGTGAGGCAGACAGTACCGTGCCACACCGAAGGGGGCACATGTGAGCCCAACAGGTGCCCGTTGCTGCTGTTCTTCTACGCAGAGGCACCAATAAGTAAGCGACATCAGAAAGTCAAGTGCATTGCAGCGGTCCGTTTATTTTTATTTTTTTATTCCGACTCTTCCAAAATAATAATAAATAAAAATAAGGAGACTTTTACAAGAAAGTGACGGAGAAGGATAGACACATGGACTTCATTTACAAATAAAGGTAAGACAATAAACAGTTTTCAATATTATAGAAAATGGGTTCAGACCGAGAAAAAACAATCCGATATTTAAATACTAAATTTTGACCTTAATTAAAATATTCTTTTGTTTTTCTTGTTATCCTTTTGTTGAACAGTCTGTATTAAAGTTGATTAAAGCATCAGAATTAATAGCTTTTAGAAATATTTAAATTAAGGTTAAAATTTTATTTTTTATTTTGTACACCACTCTATACTTTCATTTGTATTGAATGTGTGTGAATTGTGGAATTGCAACGGCAAATTTAGAACACATGGAGGGTGAGGAGCAAATGCGTTCTCTGCACTCTCTCTCTTTGCTATAAACGTAACTTTCTTTCTTAGCCAGATATGTGCCTTACCTGTGTGTTTATAGAATGAGATGAGATATGAAGCATAACCAGTAGCCAAAGTGCCAATCGAATAGTGAATGAGCTACTCTTTGTGGTTCATATATTTGTATATCTAATTCTGAAGGAGTCACCAGCCATGAACCTCACCGCACGTCACTGCCACACTCGTGGATTTAAGGAGGCGGGGCCGGGGTAGCGTGGCAAGAGCAGTTCCTGGCGTGTGATGTGGGCAGTCCCGTACTTAATTGCATGGGTGTGGAATCGCTTGTGGCAGTAATTGATGCTGCTAATCATCACAGCCGTGCCATGTCCCCATTTTAAAAGGGGAAGCACAAGTGTGAGGGGGGAGAAAGGAAAAGAGGAAAACAACTGAGATGGAGGTTAGAAGACAAAACAGAAGACAGAAGGCAGGAGGAGGAAAGAGCCGGTGTGCGAGTGAGCGTGCCAGCAGGCTCGTGAGGGAGAATGCAGACAGTTGGCAGAAAGGAGTGTGTGGCCGACACTCGGTGAGGGGGCGCAGTTGGAAGTGTCAGCAGTTCCGAGGAGCAGGAACGACCAAGAAGATGAACGACTCGCTGTGTAAGGCTGGGAAGGCAGCAGGGGTTGAGAAGGCTTGGGTGAGATTGCCCCAGAGTGAGCACCCTGATCATTGGGGACCCGAGTCTCGGTCCAGTGAGGTAGCTGTACATAGCCAAGGGGACGGAAGGCAACCGGACCAGTTGAAGGTCAGCTGCATCTGTTGATAGGGCGACTTCTCTGCTGCAAGGCCTGTGAGGCCAGATAAAAGGAGATGGCACTGGGATTTTTTATATATGATTGTTCCTGCCAATTGATTTTAACCTCGTTTTAAAGGGATTTTTTACCCCCACGGGACACAGTTTTAATGGATTATTTATTTATGGAAGACTTATTGCACTGTTCTGAACACTTGTTTTGGATTTATTTTTAACAAAACTCTCCTCTTATTCTGCTCATTAAGGGTTTACTGCTCTTATGTGTGGGCTATTCATGTCTCACTACCCCCTAACCATGACACTACATGCTTGTTTTTCTTTGTTTCCCTCAGTAGAGCCAATTGGGGTCTGCACACTGATTCATACGTAAGACCCCTGTTCTTTTTAAGGCCCTATGATTTTCATGATCACACCTGTCAGAACACAGTAGAATCTAATTTCTAATTTTTGACATCTTTTCAGGCCTGCAGTTGGCAAAATTCTGCCTATAAATTGTATGTGCCTGACAGGGAATCAGAGATCAATATGGCTGGTAGAAAATAACAAACTCCAGCACGGGAGATTTTTGAATGCAATATTGAAGGTATTAATTATAAGCGCATTGTCTTGGAGGAGGATATGTGGTGTGCTGTAGACATTTAGAATAATAAACCCTCAAACCTTAAAATTCACCTAAATTGCATTACAAATTGGGCAATAAAATGAAAAGATAAAAAGTGTCAGCAATCAGTGCACATTTGTTAAGCACAAATGACACAGAGAATATCTTAAAAATGATTATAAAATTGTTCATATTCAGTATCTGTTTTTGATTATTCTTTTTTTTATCAGACAAAAACAAAACCAGATAATAAACCACATAGTGGCGTAAGCGCCCAATAACATATCCAAATATATTAAGTCTACAGTTCTGTCTGATTGTGATGCAAAGCTAAACTCCATAGTAGCTCTTTAACCATGCCATAATTACTAAAACTAAAACTGAAACTAATAGATATAATAATAAAACAGAATTGTCTTTGTGAAATAAAAACTAAATTAAAATTAAAATAGATTAAAAGGAAAACTAAAGCCAAACTGAATTTCCAAGTAAGGTCAGAAAAAATATAGCAATAAAAACTAATACAAAAAGGCAAAACTATAATAACCTTGGAGGACACAAAGTCAAACCAGCAGTACCCAAGGACCCTCTGAAGAAACACGCATGAAGGAGTCCAGTCTTCTTCTGAGGTCACTGGATAGCATCCATGTCTCACAAACAGGGAGCACCAGGGGCCTCATGTATAACGGCGTGCGTAGAATTCGCACTATAACATGGCGTAAGCTCAAGAGCCGAAATGTGCTTACGCACAGAAAAATCCAGATGCAGGAATCTGTGCGTACTGCAACTTTTACATTATTCCGCTACATAAATCCCGGTCAGCATGAAAAGTAACGCTCATGCACGCGCCTTATGTCCCGCCCCATCTCCTCCCAGAATTACACCTCTTTGAATATGCAAATCAATATAAATCGCCCTTAAGCTCAGCCTTCTGTGAAAAGACAATGGGAAAAGCACGGGGGAAAATATAAGAATTTCAGCAAATACCAAGTGGAGGCAAAGAAAAAACATACTATTTGTTTAATTAAACCATGGTATAATCAGCAAAAGGAAGTTGATCGAATGACATAGCGTGTTGGAGAAACTTCAAAGCTCAGATATCAGTCGCCGTGAAAAGGCGAGTCGTAGCCCACCGTCTGAGTGTCATATGAAAGCTTATTAGAATACAGAGAAAAAAAAGGCACACAGTGGGGAAAAAAGCACGAAATGTCAACTTCAATCTTGAAATTTCCACTTTAATCATGTAGTTTATTTTTGTCATTAAAGTAGAACATCATAAACGTCATCTTAAAATCTTTAATTAACCAGTTTCTCAAATCACATCGTAATTAAAGTAGCATGTTAAATGCTTTGTTTTGTATGTGATCTTCTACGTGCTCTATGTGTGTGAATCACTACGTGCTTCTTAAACCGTCTGTCTTTCTCCAACTGGACACAGAATCCATTACATTCATGATATTACAGCTCTCTGAATAACTAAAATACTGAGATGTACGTATACGTGATATCATTTTCATGATGATAGGAGTTAAAGCACATTATTAAACATGGGTTTCACGGCGCAGTGATTGTGTGCGACCTTCGATTAAATTATTTATTGCAGCAGTACTCATGGGCGGCTCCAGGCTTGTGGCGGCCCTGGGCAGAGAAAGAATAGGTGGCCCCTTCACCCGCCAATGTCAATATGGTATCTTATGCACAGAGGATGGCCACGTCTGTTGCAGACACTGCATAGCCGCCTCGTGCTCATGACACAAGGGTTTAACTTTTGCCGAAACTTGCCGCTGCATTTTTAGCTGTGTCGTTATTTTCTCTTTCTGTTTTATATTCAATATATATTGGCGTAGCCGCCCCTGCAGTCCTTGCTTTTCTTTCTCCAAGTAACCGATCACCACACAATCAGCTCTGTAATATACGTTAAGCCATCTGTAAGCTTAGAGTGCCGATTCTTCAAAACGTTTAAGGAACATTGAAATATCTTCGTAGTACATGTTTAATTATTCTATCCTTCACGCCGGTCCCAGTGAAGAATATAGATTTTTTAAATGAAGTTAAAGTTTTATCTGTATAATATAATAAACATATTTTGCTGCATTTCATCTTAAAAATAATACCGTCATCATATGTAAATATGCGCTTTATAAAGTGGCGCAGGTTGTGCGATATTACAACTGTAGTGCAAGTTTACAGTGAGGTGATTGTACTTATATAAGTACAGACAGTTCTACAAGGAGCACTTGATTGAGTGCGTTTATAGTTCTTGGGATGAAACTGTTTCTGAACTGCGAGGTCCGTACAGGAAAGGCTTTGAAATGTTTTGCCGTGGCTGAGGTAGTGTGTGCTTGATGCTGTATACCGATAATTCTCTTTCTGATCAGCTGCTGCTGTGATTCCCACTCAGATACAGTGATATAAATACTCCGAGTGGTGCAGTGAGAGTGATATGGAAAAAGATGATCCGCTGTGGCAACTCCTAACGGGAGCAGCTGAAAGAAGACGAAGGTACAGTGAGAGTAACAACGCTAAAGCAGTTATGGTGTTTGAAATACTATGGCTATTCCCTGGACCATTATATTGTTACAAGTTAATTACAATCAGATGCATTACACTAATAAACAATATGCGGTTAGTTTCAGTGTATTTATAAAGCCGTGTCAGGAAAATAAAAGAGTAACCACACAGGAACAGTAGCATTGCTTTGACGCTGGGTGCCACCAGTCTGCAAAACCGAGCGGAGAACTTGCGTACGACAGGGTATGAGTTACCGTGGAAAAGTGCGTGGCTTTACGCCAAGTGTAGGTTTTATACATCACGATTTGAACGTGGAAAAGTTCTTATGCAACATTTCTGTGCGTACACACCATTTATACATGAGGCCCCAGGACTCTAAAGACTTGGACCTTCATCCTTTGACAGATATCGGGAGTGTCACACACCCATTTCCAGCGACATCATGACCCCCCCAAGCTCTCTCAATCTGTCTACTGACTTCATAGGAAGAGCCACCAGAGTCATGAATGTCACTGTTCAGGTAAGTAAAAAATGTAAATAAAAAAGCTAAAAATGAACAGAATCTGATATAGAAGCAATATATATATATATTTTTTTTTACCAGAGATCTGTTGGGCACGTGGACCTTCTTAAAATATGACATGTTCCATGTTGTGTGATCCTCTGAAATTCTGATATTTTGATGTTACCAGAGATCTGCTGGGTATGTTTTTCCATTCCTTTCTTTATAAGTCCAAGGGCTCCTATCACTACTTGTATTGTTGTGGCTTTCACTATTATTATTATTATTACTTTATCGTATACAAAGTATGGGGAAAGTATTGTAATTGTCCAAAAATTTGATTTTGAGATTTTGATGAATCTCGATGTTTTAGACCACCCTGAGTATTTCTCTGAGTGTGTGTGTGTGTAAGCACGATAACTTGAGTATGCTTTCACTTAGGTCAACCATATTTTACATACAAGTATTAGGTACAAAACATAGATTTCTACCAGCTTTCCTGCTATTTCCGTTAACCGGAAGTGGTACTTTTTTATTCATGCAGCAAAAGAGATCGATTTATTCAACTTTACTTTTATAATAATTGTTCAATATATTATTAATTTGATTTGATTTGTTGTTGATGGTTCTTTAATGTACATAATATATAAAAATACCTGTATAATCATTACTCCTCAAATATCCATCCCCATATCTGAGTATACGAAAAAATTGAGGGGAGATTTATTATTAATATTAGTAGTAGTAATAGTAGTCTATTTGAGTTAATGTCATAATACAACACAATAACTGGGTCCAATTCTTTGGGCTTTGGATTACATTGAGATAGAAGTCTATATAACGGATAGCGCCTTTCTTACAATATGACATGTTCCAAGTAGTGTGATCTTCTATAATTCTTGTATTTCGATGTTACCCGAGATCTGTTGGGTATGTTTCTCCATTCCTCTCTTTATAAGTCCAATGGCTCCTATCACCACTGGTATTGTTGTGGCTTTCATTATTATTATTAGTAGTAGTAGTAGTAGCAGTACTAGTAGTCCATTTGAGTTCAGGTCCATTCCTTAGGCCTAGGATTAGAATGAGATAGAAGTCTATATAACGGATAGTGCCTTTCTTAGGATATGGCATATTGCAAGTAGTGTGATCTTCTGTAATTCTTGTATTGTGATGTTACCAGAGATCTGTTAGGTATATTTCTCCATTCCTTTCTTTGTACATCCAAGGACTCCTATCACTACTGGTACTGTTGTGGCTTTCATTAATTATTATTATTATTATTATTATTATTATTATTATTATTATTATTGTTAGTATTAGTAGTAGCAGCAGTAGTAGTGTATTTGAGTTTATTCCATAATACAACATAATAACCAGGTCCATTCCTTGGGCCTAGGATTAGAATGAGGTAGAAGTCTATTTAATGGACAGCACCTTTCTTAGGATATGGCATATTGCAAGTAGTGTGATCTTCTGTAATTCTTGTATTGTGATGTTACCAGAGATCTGTTAGGTATACAGTACAGGCCAAAAGTTTGGCCACACCTCCTCATTCAATGTGTTTTCTTTATTTTCATGACCATTTGCAGCACTCCATCACTCTCCTTCTTGGTCAAATAGCCCTTACACAGCCTGGAGGTGTGTTTGGGGTCATTGTCCTGTTGAAAAATAAATGATCGTCCAACTAACCTGACTTCTGCACAACACAACTGCTGGTCCCAACCCCATTGATAAAGCAAGAAATTCCACTAAATAACCCTGATAAGGCACACCTGTGAAGTGAAAACCATTTCAGGTGACTACCTGTTGAAGCTCATCGAGAGAATGCCAAGAGTTTGCAAAGCAGTAATCAGAGCAAAGGGTGGCTATTTTGAAGAAACTAGAATATAAAACATGTTTTCAGTTATTTCACCTTTTTTTGTTAAGTACATAACTCCACATGTGTTCATTCATAGTTTTGATGCCTTCAGTCATGAAAATAAAGAAAACACATTGAATGAGGAGGTGTGTCCAAACTTTTGGCCTGTACTGTATTTCTCCATTCCTTTCTTTGTACATCCATGGACTCCTATCACTACTGGTATTGTTGTGGCTTTCATTATTATTATTAGTAGTAGTAGTATATTTGAATTCATGCCATAATACAACATAATAACCAGGTCCATTCCTTGGGAGTAGGATTAGATGAGGTAGAAGTCTATTTAATGGATAGCACCTTTCTTAGGATATGACATGCTCCAAGTAGTGTGATCTTCTGTAATTCTTGTATTGTGATGTTACCCGAGATCTGTTGGGTATAATTCTCCAGTCCTTTCTTTATAAGTCCCAGGGCTTCTATCACTACTGGTACTGTTATGGCTTTCATTATTATTATTCATTCATTCATTCATTCAATTATTCCTTCACACAACTTATCCAAAACCATGTCTCAGGGGCAACAGTCTTAGCCATGAGGTCCATACTTGTCGTTTTCCCTCGTTACATTTGTCAGCTCATACTCTGAGATCCTATGGTGTTCCCAGGCCATCTGAGAGATATAATCCTCCCAGCGAGCCCTTGGTCATCCTCGGGATCTCCCCCTAGCTGTGCATGCCGGTTAAACCTCCATCTGAGAAGCATCCATATCAGATACCTGAATTACTTCTATTGGCTCCTCTGGATGTGGAGGGTCCGCGTCTCTCCCAGACGATTGCACCTTTCACCATATCTCTAAGGGAGAGCCCAGCCACCCTGCGGAGAAGACTCATTTTGGCCGTTCGTACCCGTGATCATTACCCAAAGCTCACGACCATAGGTGAGGGTGCTGATGTAGATCGACTTGTAAATTGAGAGCTTTGCCTTTTGTCTTAGCTCCTTCTTCTCCACTATGGATCAGTATATCCGTATTCTTATTTTATGTTAGTATTATTTCAGTTGCTATTTGTAATTAAAAATACAAATAAAGAAGACCAAATTAGAAGGCACAGGGACAGAAATTCCAATGGTGATGTTCAATTTCTTAATCGCATGAAAGACGATTGCATTTCTTGTTCAATATGTTCTGCTGTGGCTGTGTCATAACCTTTGAGAAATATTTGTTTGGCTTTCATGTTCTCATATTAGGCAATCTTTCTTTGTTTAAACGCTGTCAAATCTTTTATAATCATCTTTTATAATAATTCGGCCACACATGTTAGGCACGATCAATAAATCAATAGCTGGCTGTGGTACCAATTAAGAAATACAAGAAGCCGGCTGAATGCGCTGGGTTTACAAGGAGGTGGCGCTGACGACATGGGCATTGCTTCCACTTGGGCATCGATCAGTCATGATTTTTGTATAGGACTTTTCCTTGTAAATAGAAATGCAAGACACTTAACAAGTTAAATAACAAATTGTAATGCAAGATACTGAAAGAATGGCATATGCAACAAGACAGAAAATGCATGCTTGGTTGAACATTCAGGAGTGTATGGGGACTTAGTGAATTGCTTTTAAATATGGAGCACTTTGAATTTTTTTTTGCGTGCTGCATCAAAGGGTCAGTTGTTACATTTTGTTTATTATGTTTTAGTGAACCATGAGATATAATCAAAAAATATCAGTGATAATAGAATGTAATTGCATGCTTAAACCTCTAGGGGCATAACAGAGCCTGAAACCCCAGGCACAATTTCTCACATATGAGTCTCCAGTTCAAATATCATTTAACAAGATAACGTTCATACAGGCTCTTCCACTACAAATAATTCTTCCTTCTTCAGGCATGCAGGTTTCGTGTCCTCTCTAGAGAGGCAGCTTCCTCTACTCCAGACCTGAAAGTGTTTCCATTGCCACCATATTTAGGTGGAGCAGCCAAAACACTAGGAACCCTGCTGCTTATCCTGGTGACTCCAAAGAAATCCTACAGAGCCACCCATTGGGACTACAACTCCCATGCTATCCTATTGGTGTGCAAATAGGAGATCCAGCACACAGATGCTGCCATCTATGCTACTGAGGTAAAAAGCATGGCCCTGGGAGGCCATCCATTCATCCATCCATTATTTAGGTAGAGCAGCTATTACACTAGAAACCCTGTTGCTTACCATGGTGGATCCAAAGAAATCCTACAGAGCCACCCACTGGAACTACAACTCCCATGCTGCCCTATGGGTCTGCACCTAGGAGATCCACCACAGAGATGCTGCCATCTATGGTACTGAGGAAAAAAACATGGCGCTGAGAGGCCGTCCATCCAACCATTATATAGGTGGAGCAACCATAACAATAGGAACTCTGCCGCTTACCCTGGTGGCTGCAAACAAATTCTGCAGGGCCATCCATTGGGACTACAACTCCCATGCTGCCCTATGGGTCTGCACCTAGAAGATCCACCACAGAAATGCTGCCACCTATGATACTGAAGTAAAAAACATGGCGCTGAGAGGCCGTCCATCCAACCATTATATAGGTGGAGCAGCCATAACACTGGGAACTCTGCCGCTTACCCTTGTGGCTCCAAACAAATTCTGCAGGGCCACCCAATGGGACTACAACTCCCATACTGTCCTATGGGTGTGGACATGGGAGAGCCACCACAGAGTTGCTGCCACCAATGGTACTGGGAG
>JANRMT010062834.1:52721842-52740366 GCA_026402145.1 Polypterus bichir lapradei
ATAGATAGATAGATAGATAGATAGATAGATAGATAGATAGATAGATATGAAAGGCGCTATATGATAGATAAATTGGTAGATAGATAGACTTTATTTGTCACCAATGTACAATTAAATGTTCAGAGAAACTTGAGAATAAAAAATGTGACGCTCACGTGCCCATTGTGGATGCTTTCGCGGTGGTGGACAGGGGTCAGCATGGATGCTCTTGATTTTTCTTTGGCTACTCAATCCCATGCACAACACATTGTGGTGCACTGTGTGTTTGGACACCTTTCTCTGACGGCCAGAATTAAGTTTTTCAGTAGCTCTTCTCTGGGATCAAACCAGACAAGCCAGCCTTTGCTCCCCATATATATCATGGGGTCATGGTCATCAGGTCACTGGTTGTCCTTCCTTTCTTGGACCACTTTTAGTAAGTAAAAACCACTGCACGAGATCTGCCATTTTGGAGATGCTCTGAGCCAGTCATCTAGACATCTCCATCTGCTCCCTAACATATCCCACCCCATTACAGGTGCCATTGTAATAAGATCATCAGTGTTTATTCACATCACCAGTCAGTAGTTTTAATGTCAGTCCTGATCACTGTGATGTCTTCTCTGGAGTGTTAATTGTGGCTTCCCCTATCTCTTGAATTGGCAGAGCTTAGTTGAGCTTAGAGCATCTGTAATTGGTGAGGGTCATCTTCATGGCAATATGCTGCAACTTTGAGGCGTTTTAGCTAAAATCCCAACCTCCCATTGTTGTTAATTTAAAAATCCTTGGAATCTTAGGTAGGCCAGCATCTTCTGTTCTGAACGTGTACTCTGGTTTGCAAGTAATGATAACCTCAGATAAGTAAGCAGGGCCTCCACCATTTAAGGATTTATATGTTAAAGGAGGATTTTGAGATCAGCCCTAAACTTAACCGGGAGCCAGTGGAAGAATGTGAGATGCGAGGCTGGAGTTATGTGTTTGTATTTTCTGTACAAATGATTAACAAACTGAACACAGGTGAGTACAGAGAAGAGAAACAAAGTAGGAGAGCATTAGTAACAAATTATAAATGGCATAGTACTTTTTTCTTAGTACTAACAACTAACAACAGAGATACTGTCTTCACAGTTAATCAGCAGCTCTAGTCAGGGTCAGTCAGTCAGTCATTATCCAACCCGCTCTATCCTAAAACAGGGTCACAGGGGTCTGCTGGAGCCAATCCCAGCCAGCACAGGACACAAGGCAGGAACAAATCCCGGGCAGGGTGCCAGCCCACTGCAGGACACACACGGTATGCTAAGCTAAAGCTGTGAGTCGTCAGCCTGATCTGAAAGGGCATCTTTTATATTAGCAGGCAGGTCATTCCACAGCTTCAGAGCCCTGTAACTAAAAGCTTGACCTCCAACTGTTATTTTATTAATCTCTGGAATCATAAGAAAGTTGGAATCTTGAGATCTTAATGCGCACTCATGGTTTGTAAGTACTAATAAGTTCAGATAAGTAAGTAGGGTCTCAGCTTTTTAAGGCTTTATATGATAAAAGGAGGATTTTGAAATCAGCCCTAAACTTAGCTGGAAGCCAATGTAAGGATGTGAGAGTTACGTGTTTGTATTTTCTGGTTTCTATACAAGTGACTAAGAAACAGAAATGCAGTGTGCACAGCTACAGTCATATGAAAACGTTTGGGGACTCCTCTCAGCCTGCATAATAATTGACTCTCCTTTCAACAAAAAAGATAACAGTGGTGTGTCTTTCATTTCCTAGGAACATCTGAGTACTGCGGTGTTTTCCGAACAAAGATTTTTAGAGACGCAGTATTTAGTTGTATGAAATTAAATCAAATGTGAAAAACTGGCTGTGCACATGTGTGTCCCCTTGTCATTGTGCTGATTTGAATGCCTGTCACTGCTCAATGCTGATTACTTGGTTGGATGAGCTCGTTAAGCCTTGAACTTCATAGACAGGAGTGTCCAATCATGAGTGGTAAAAGGTATTTAAGGTGGTCAATTGCAAGTTGTGCTTCCTTCCCTTTGACTCTCCTCTGAAGAGTGACAGACAGCATGGGATCCTCAAAGCAACTCTCAAAAGATCTGAAAACAAAGATTGTTGAGTCTCCTGGTTTAGGGGAAGGAGACAAAAAGCCATCTCAGAGGTTTAAACTGTCAGTTTCAACTGTAAGGAATGGAATCAGGAAATGGAAGGCCACAGGCACAGTTGCTGTTAAACCAACTCAGGTCTGGTAGGCCAAGAAAAATACAGGAGCGGCATATGGGCAGGATTGTGAGAATGGTTACAGACAACCCACAGATCACCTCCAAAGACCTGCAAGAATATCTCGCTGCAGATGGTGTATCTGTACATCGTTCTACAATTCATCGCAATTTGCACAAAGAACATCTGTATGGCAGGGTGATGAGAAAGAAGCCCTTTCTGCACTCACGCCACAAACAGAGTCACTTGTTGTATGCCAATGCTCATTTAGACAAGACAGATTCATTCTGGAACAAAGTGCTTTGGACTGATGAGACACAAATTGAGTTATCTGGTCAGAACAAAAAGCAATTTGTATGGCGGAAGAAGAACACCGCATTCCAAGAAAAACACCTGCTACCTCCTGTCAAATTTGGTGAAGGTCTATCATGCTGTGGGGCTGTGTGGCCAGTTCAGGGACTGGGGCCCTTGTTAAAGTCGAGGGTCAGATGAATTCAGCCCATTATCAACAAATTCTTCAGGATAATGTTCAAGACTCAGTCACAAAGTTGAAGTTACACAGGGGTTTGATATTCCAACAAGACAATGACCCAAAACACAGTTTGAAATCTACAACGGTATTCATGCAGAGGGAGAAGTACAATGTTCTGGAATGGCCGTCACAGTCCCCTGACTTGAATATCATCGGAAATCTAAGGGGTGATTTGAAGCAGGCTGTCCATCAAATTGAACTGAACTGGAGAGATTTTGTATGAAGAATGGTCACAAATACCTCCATCCAGAATCCAGACACTCATCAAAGGCTATAGGAGGACAGCGTCTAGAGGCTCAAAGGAGCAAAAGGAGGCTCCACTAAGTAGTGATGTCATATCTCTGTTGGGGTGCCCACATTTATACACCTCTCTAATTTTGTTATGATGCATATTGTATATTTTCTGTTAATCCAATCAACTTAATGTCACTTCTGAAATCCTACTGTGTCCATAAGGCATGTCGTATATTAAAAGGAAGTTGCTACTTTGAAAGCTCAGCCAATGAGAAACAAAAATCCAAAGAATTAAGAGGGGTTCCCAAACTTTTTCATATGACTATAATCAGCAGCTCTAGTCGGGGTAATGCTAGACTAAAATTGTAAGTCTTCAAAAGCTAAGACTGAAGGGGCGTCTTTTATATTAGCAGGCAGATCATTCCACAGCTTCATGACACTAAACTCCTTTCTTCTGGGCTAAAATAGCAGGAGGGTGGTCTAGGGAGCGATGCCATCCGGGTGGTCCCAACTCTTGGGGTGACATCAAGAGAATGGATAGGATGTATGTACATTGTGGACACTTGGGGGCGCTGTTACCCTGTGAAACCCAACAGACAGATACTCTGGACATAAGTTAAAAGCACTAAGAAGTATTTTAATTCTTTCTTCTTTAAAAATAGTGCCTTCTAAGCACCACATCCACAATAAACACAATATCAACACAATAATTCCCTCCTCCACTCCTCCCGGCAAACTCTGTCACACCCCCTCCCAACTCCGGCTCACTTGCTGGGTCTCCACCAGTCCTTTATAAAGTCCTTAACCCGGAGGTGCTTCTGTCCTTCTGTCCATGTGACTTGTCAGCACTTCTGGGTCAGATGGAGAGTTGCATTTGTCTTCAGCCTGGAAGTACTTCTGTCCTTCCGTCCCCATGACTTGGGAGTACTGGGCTAGATGGGAAGCAGAAATCCCCGTGTTTCCCGGCAGCATCACTTGGCGGCACCCACGGTACCCAGCAGGGCTGTGAAGCTGAACTCCTTATCCCACATTGCCCTGCGGGAATCCGAGGCACCGCTAAGCTACAGGGAAGTCGCCATCTAGTGTACAGGATGTGCTGTCTGTCCATCACAACATTTAAAGTGCGTAGTTAAAAAATAATAAACAAAAGTAACAGAGATGAGAATGTGAAAAATAATATTTGAAGCATAACAAAAGCAACAAGCAAACAGAAAATAAATACAAGCCAGTGGAAACAACCAGGGCTGTAATATAACACCTGTGGAGAAGACATAGATTTTCCAGGTGTTTCATAGCATAACGGAATTGTAGTTTTAAATAATTGGGGAGGAAACTTGAACAGAAGGGGCTCCAGCTGTTAGTCAGGGGCACAAATACCACATATTAAGGCCCACTGGGGGCAGTAGATTTGTTTTTTTCCAATATGTCTAATCCTTGTGTCATTTACTGTATTGTGCTAATAAAATATCCACGTTTCTGACACTTCTTGGTTTCCTTGGCATTCTCTGAGTGTGGGGTTCTCCTTGAGATCGCCCCCTAGTGTTAGCAGCTGTTAAAGAAGAATGACTGGGTAGAACTTTGACAAAATCTCAGTGGCGTACTTTCCCAAAACTGACATCAGCTTGAATTTTTGCTTATTTCCTCCGTCGCCTCCTGGCTTTTAACGTGTTCTGTATGCTTGTAATTTACTATTGCTGTGCTAATTACAATGTTTATGTTAATTGATAATTTCTCTGTTATTTTGAATCTTGACAATCAGCACTCGAAGGCCACCTATTGTGAAGAGCTCTACCTAAATATAAATTGAAAAATAACTGAAAAACAACTATTATTTAGAAAGGGTGAAGATTTTAAATCTGCATTTATCTGTATGCCTGGTAACCTTTTAATTTTCTAACTCTACTTTCAGGAGAAATATCCACAGTAACCAGTGACAGATTAAGACTCTATGGTGACCCTGGGCATCAGGACATCTTATGACCCCATGTATAGATAAAAGCACACGCACAGAAACAAATCAAATGAAATATACATCTTGGGAACCCCTAATCCAGAATTCCAAAATCCGCAGCTTTTTGAGCACCATCATGACGCCACATATATTCCCTCTAATTATTATTTTTTTAATTGCTGAGTTGTTGTGAATAACATTTGTAAAGGGTCTAAATAGATCTATTCTATCTACAGTAAGTGGGAGGTGCCTGGTCCCCTATAATGCATCAAGCGCCATGAAGCTATTGTGGGATACGGCCTGCCTTTCATCTCGGCCAATACCCCCAGGCCGCCAGGTGGAGCCCTGCAAGCGACATAGAGATCCCCGAGTTCCAGCAGGGCATCATGGACAATGGAGTTTTTCATCACAGCCCTGCTGGATACCATGGGGACCTCCAGGGGGTGCTGCAGAAAGGCACAGAGACTTTGGTTTCACCTATAACCCGGAAGTACGTCTTAGTCAAGGCGACAGAGGGAATGACGTACTTCCGGGATGAAGAAGAGGACTTTTGATCTGACCCGGAAGTGATAGGAAGTCGCGTGACTGAAGGATTGGAAACACTTCCGGGTCAGGGACTATAAAAGACTGAGAAAGACACCAGAGCGTTGAGCTGAGCTGGGTGGAAGGGTGGCAACGCGTCTGGGAGTGGTGGATTGGTTTATTGTTATAGAGAATTGTGATTTATATGAGTGTTGTGGAGAGGAGGGTGCTTTGTGCACTTTATAGTTCAAAAATAAATTATATTTGGACTTTTACCTGGTGTCTGACGTATTGTCTGAGGGTTCAAGGGAGCAATAGCACCCTTTATCTGTCACACTATGATACACAATCAATAACCATACAGTTGACCTCCGTGAAGCATCACAAAGTGAGGACACACAACTGACGATTGGGGTTGGGGTCCATCATGAAGCAGCTACCGGAAGCACCATGACGTATCATCACTCGATGGGTTATATTTCACTGTGAAATGCAGCATCAGTTTCAACACAGTTGCAGCACACTAGGTTACTAGTGAAATGATGACACTTACACAAGAGTTCAAAAGGGCTGCTCGGCCCCTGCCACAAGTGGACATTTCCACATCCGTTGTCAAATAGATAAAAATGAAAGTTTTGTGGAAAGTTCCGTACACACATTTCAGTTCTTCAGTTCAAATACGCAGCATTGGCCCTCTTAAAATACGATTTATTTTTGTATAGACCAAAATCACACAGGAACTGCTGCAATGGGCTTTAATAGGCCCTGCCTCTTGACAGCCCCCCAGTTTTGACTCTCTAAGAAGACAAGGAAAAACTCCCAAAAAACCCTTGTAGGGAAAAAATGGAAGAAACCTTGAGAAAGGCAGTTCAAAGAGAGACCCCTTTCCAGGGAGGCTGGCAGTGCAGTGCAGTGTCAAAAAAGAAGGGGGTCAATACAATTACAATACAATACACAGAACAGAACAAATCCTCAATACAGTATAAAAATAAAAATATTACAAGTACGGAGCAGAATTTAACAGTAGATGATATCACATAATATGATTTGGATTTGTTTAGAGTCCTGGAGACCGCATTCGTGAAGCTGCCTCCCCCTATTGGCCATTCCACAGCTGAGTCAGCGCTGGGCCAGCCAAAAGGTAACAAAAATCGAGTCTGTACATCCTATTCATCTCTTTAGAGCTTTAATCAGCTTGTCTCATCAATGCACGTCTCAATAATGGCCGGGTGATGTGAATTATTGTATGAGTGAATCGTCATTTAGCTGGGCTGGATGCATTTCCCTATTGTTCTAGGGTGTTCCTAAGATATTTGATTAAGTATATGCAAACAATCCAAAATCGGAAAATATCTAAAATCCAACATACTTCTGGTCCCAGCGATTATGGATTACAACAACAACAACATTTATTTATATAGCACATTTTCATACAAAAAGTAGCTCAAAGAGCTTTACGCACTGAAGAAAAGAAAAATAAAAGACAAAATAAGAAAAAATAAGACAACATTAGTTAACATAGAAAAGGAGTAAGGTCCGATGGCCAGGGTGGACAGAAAAAACAGAAAAAAAAAACTCCAGACGGCTGGAGAAAAAAAATGAAATCTGCAGGGGTTCCAGGCCACGGGACCACCCAGTCCCCTCTGGGCATTCTACCTAACATAAATGAAATAGTCCTCTATGTAGTTTTGGTTCTCACGGAGTCACTTGATGTTGATGGTCATACAGACTTCTGGCTTTTAATCCATCATTGTTGGAACATCACGGTGCTTTGAGTAGGTGGTGGAGGCACAAGCCAACACCAAAAGGACACCGGAAAAGGAAACAGAAGAGAGAGTAGAGGTTAGTACAGATTTTACAGCCACTGTGAATAGTTATTATAATGAGTTGGAGATATAGAGTATCAGGATTTTGATTACAGTGAAATTATGAGAAAGCCACATTAAAGTAATGTGTTTTCAGCAGTGTTTTAAAGTGCTCCACCATATCAGTCTGGTGAATTCCTATTGGCAGGCTATTCCAGACTTTAGGTGCATAACAGCAGAAGGCCGCCCGCCTCACCATTTATTTTAAGTTTTGTTCTTGGAATTCTAAGGATACACTCATTTGAGGATCTGAGGTAACGATTTGGAATATAAGGTGTCAGACATTCCGATATATAAGATGGGGCGAGATTATTTAAGGCTTTATAAACCATAAGCAGAATTTTATAGTCAATCCTGAATGACACAGGTAACCAGTGTAGTGACATCAGAACTAGAGAGATGTGCTCAGATTGTCTTTTCCTAGTTAGGATTCTAGCAGCTGCATTCTGCACTAGCTGCAAATGATTTATGTCACAGATTAGGCGTACCATCAAAGGCAAGCACGCGTTCAAAAGACAAACATCCGCGACCAGGATCTATTTTCTTAAATTCTAAATAAAGGTAAAAAGGAATGAGTTGCTATTAGAACTTATCTATCTATCTATCTATCTATCTATCTATCTATCTATCTATCTATCTATCTATCTATCTATCTATCTATCTATCTATCTATCATAATTGTTAATTATTCCTAAATTAGTTTTTTTTTGTTCTTCCCAACATACACATTTAGAAAATTGTATTTTGTAGTTTGCACTCCCATTTTCTTTGAAGATATTCTCAGATTGTCTTGCAGGGCTAGATGTGATTCTCAAATGAGAATACACTTCTGGGGTCCACTCGTTTAAAAATGTGTAGCGAATAGGGCTCCATCCACAGGGCTTCTTCCTAAAACACACGCTCCCAATTCCTCCAGTCCATGCATTTTAAACCACTGAGGGGATACAAAAAGCTACAGTTGCTGACATCAATTCCGCCGCTCATTAGCACAAGGTAACTGTGTTCTGTCAGTGAATTGGCAGATAAACTTTTGAGCAAAAAACTGGAAACACACATAAAACACAAAAGTGAAAATATAAAGTGAAATGAAACCGAAGCCCAATATGACAGACAATAACCCTAAGCCTAACCCTATCTCTAACCCTTGCTCCAGCCATTTATCAAGGGAGATCTTCCCCCGGAGTGCTGTTCCTCTCGCTCCACTGGTTCTGCTCTTTTATCCCTCATTTTTTTTCCGTTCTCTTTTCTCTTTTTTCATTTCTTTTTAGTCCCCTATGATCTACTCAGACCTTTGCCCTCCATAATATCTGGGACAAAGAAACATTAGTCCTTGATTTCCCCCTCGACTCCACAATCTCAAATTACAATTAAATAATTCAGATGTTGAGATTCAAGTGCACTGCCCCCCCAGTGCAGGTCTATTAAGGCCGTTGTCACATTTAAGACTTTGTCACCTATCCCTCACATGCAATGACTTCCTGAAGTTTGTGATTCATAGACATCATGAGGTGCTAAGGGTCTTCTCCGGTGATGCTCTGACAAGCCTCTAATGCGGCCATGTTCAGCTGTTGCTTGTTTCGGGGCACTTGTCCCCTTAAGTTTTCAGCATATGCAAGTCCTGCTCAATTGGCATTGAATCGGGTGACTGTGCTGGCCATTCAAGAATTTTCAATTTTTGTAGATTTCCTCTGTAGCCTCAGCAGTATGTTTGGCTCATTATCTTGTTGTAGGATGAAGCGCCGTCCAGTGAGTTTGGAGGATTTACTGATGTTTCTACACACTTCAGAATTCATTTTGCTGTTGCCGTCAGCAGTTCCATCATCAATGAAGAGAAGTGTACCAAGGACCTGTGGCAGGCATACATGACCAAGCCATAACACCCCCCAGCACCACCATGTTTAACAGATGAGGTGGTCTGCTTTGCAGTTCCTTTTCATTTCCACACTTTGCTCTTGCCATCACTTTGATGAGGTTCATCTTTGTCTCCTCTGTCTACAAGACCTTTTTCCCAGAATTCTGCAGGCTCCTTTTTCACAAACTGTAATCTGGCCATCCTGCTTTAGTGGTTTGCATCTTGCAGTGTGGCCTTTGTGTTTCTGTTCATGAAATCTGCTGATAGTCATCTTTGACACGTCTATGTCGGCCCCCTGAAGACTGTTTCTGGTCTCTCAGACAGGTGTTTTGGGGGCTTTTTCTTGACCATAGTGAGGATTCTTCTGTTATCAGCAGTGGAGGCCTTCTTTGGCCTACCAGTTCCTTTGTGATTACTGAGCTCACAAGTGTGTTCTTTCTTCTTCATGATATTCATTCTAAGGTGTTACTGATGTCTCCAATGGTTTGATTCTCGTTTTTCAACCTCATGATGGCTTCTTTGACTTTCATTGGCAAAGCTCTTGTCCTCATGTTGAATAATGGCAACTCCAGACTTCAAAGGGTAGAAGCAGGCCGAAGTATCTTATGAAGCCATGAAACCCACCTGAGGAACGACAAACACCTGTGACGCCAAGTGTCCCGAGCATGATGGGGTCTGTGTAGAAAAAGTGTTGTGACATCATAATGTCTGCAAATCCCCTTAAATGAAAGTCTACAATGTGCACTTGGATCGTAATGTCAGAATTGTTTGATTTGTAAGTTTAATCTGTAGAGCAGAGGGGTAAAGCAAGGACTAATGTTTTGTTATCTCTTAGAAGTTTATCCAGTCACAGATAGCGAAAATCGGGAGTGGTCTCTCCTCGACTTTCTCGTAGACTCAGATATGGGGATGGATATTTGAGGAGTAAACCACAAGACAATGGAGTACGTCAAGAAAAAATGGGTCTTTGTCCCAAACATCATGGATGGTGCTGTAGCCCTGTGAGCGTAGATGTCCCCCTCATGAACCATAAAGTACTAATGAGGGAAGGCCGAGCCGATTGCGTTCGCTCACATGAATGACCAATTAACCAGTTTCCCAGTTCTGCGTGACTTTTTTCCACACACTTGCACTCACAGAGTTCGAGCCGCGCTAGATCATACACCTGCTCTGGTTCCCTGAAAACACCACAGACCCTTTCACCCCATTATGTGCCTTCATGATGTAATTAGTATTTTGTGAAGTTTGCAATTGCACTTACCTGTGACCTTGTGACAGCACTCTGACCCTGTACTGAGCGAAAGGCGCTATACACAAATAAACAGAATTAAGTTGAATCCTAAAAGCAGCACATCAGGACAGACTCCGGGGGGCATCCTTCTGCTAGGGAATCGTCTCAATGTTCATGTTGTTAACAGATGTTTTTCAAACTCTCCTTGAACATATCAATTTAATTTATGCAACTCTAATAAACTCATTTTAAAGTGTTAAACATCCAAACAAGGTGGATATCTCGGTAATCAGGTTGTTTGCTCTTCCACCATTATCAGTTGCGGAAAAAGTAAATACCCGGCGTGCAAATGAACCTGCCATTTGACACCTGTTTATTAAGCAAAGCCCGTTACGTGTTGGAATTCTTAATTTGATATTCACTGTATACAGTCGAGGTGTCTCATTATTTCTATGGAGCAGCGTGTAAAACGTGCAGCTACTGTAAAAACAACGGCTCTCATTATCCATCATTTCTTCCTTCAAAGTTTGCCAGTGTTTCTCATTTTATCCATTTGTTTATATTTTATTTTTGATTCCTTCAGATATGCTGATTCATACCCAGATATTATTTGAGTATTTCATGGCTACAATCTCACCCTTGAGATGGCTTGAGACTAGAAGTGTTAAGATAGATAGATAGATAGATAGATAGATAGATAGATAGATAGATAGATAGATAGATAGATGTGAAAGGCACTATATGATAGATAGATAGATGTGAAAGGCACTATATGATAGATAGATAGATGTGAAAGGCACTATATGATAGATAGAT
This sequence comes from Polypterus bichir lapradei, assembly GCA_026402145.1. Classification (NCBI taxonomy): domain Eukaryota; kingdom Metazoa; phylum Chordata; class Cladistia; order Polypteriformes; family Polypteridae; genus Polypterus; species Polypterus bichir. The sequence continues at coordinate 52,733,036 of JANRMT010062834.1, forward strand.
AGATAGATAGATAGATAGATAGATAGATAGATAGATAGATAGATAGATAGATAGATAGATGTGAAAGGCACTATACAATAGATAGATAGATAGATAGATAGATGTGAAAGGCACTATATGATAGATAGATAGATAGATAGATAGATAGATAGATAGATAGATAGATAGATAGATAGATAGATAGATGTGAAAGGCACTATATGATAGATAGATAGATAGATAGATAGATAGATAGATAGATCGATAGATAGATAGATGTGAAAGGCACTATACAATAGATAGATAGATAGATAGATAGATAGATAGATAGATAGATAGATGTGAAAGGCACTATACAACAACAACAACAACAACAACATTTATTTATATAGCACATATTCATACAAACAGTAGCTCAAAGTGCTTTACATAATAAAGAATAGAAAAATAAAAAACACAATATGAAAACAAAATAAATCAGCATTAATTAACATCGAATAAGAGTAAGGTCCAATGGCCAGGGGGGACAGAAAAAACAAAATAAAAACTCCAGATGGCTGGAGAAAAAAAAATAAAATCTGTAGGGATTCCAGACCATGAGACCGCCCAGTCCCCTCTGGGCATTCTACCTAACATAAATGAAACAGTCCTCTTTGGATTTAGGGTTCTCACGGAAAGGCTTGATGATGATGGTGATACAATAGATAGATAGATAGATAGATAGATGTGAAAGGCACTATATGATAGATAGATAGATAGATAGATAGATAGATAGATAGATAGATAGATAGATAGATAGATAGATAGATGTGAAAGGCACTATATGATAGATAGATAGATAGATATTTAATTTTTAAAAATGACCTTTATTATGAACATTAACAATATACACAGTCATAAGACAAACAGTCCCAATATTCAAGATAAACAAAAAGGTATATATCAGACAACTACCACTACTCCCCCTTTACACTCCTCCTACTCCGCACATTAATAATAAAAGTTAACAATTCATTATAATACAAAAACCGCCACTCCTCCCCCTTTACACTCCTCCTACTCCGCACATAAATAATATAATCAAAAAAATTAACAATTAATTTTAATACAAATACCACCACTACTCCCCCTTTACACTCCTCCTACTCCGCACATAAATAATAAAAGTTAACAATTCATTATAATACAAAGACCGCCACTCCTCCCCCTTTACACTCCTCCTACTCCGCACATAAATATAATCAAAAAATTAACAATTCATTTAAATACAAATACCACCACTACTCCCATTTTACACTCCTCCTACACCGCACATTAATAAGAAAATCACATGTTAATTCATTATAACACAAAGACCACCATCACTCCCCCTGTACTCATCTCCCACTCTGTACATCGCTCTCCATTATACACACAGCACTCCTATTCTCCTATTTTCAACCATCCAGTATGAAAATATTTTGAAGGACATTTAAAGAAGTCACCACCCAGTCGCCAGCTTGCCCTTCTCAACAGAACACAAAGCCCCCCCTAAGCCCCCATAAATCACAGAAGGTCTGCATGTCTCCAATGAGTTGATGGTAAGTGAATTCTAACTTCAATCGGCACTTCACCAGCACTTTAAACATCAGGAGCACATCGGTGGTCTTTGAATTTTTCTCTTTGTTCCTCCTGGTTTTGAGGATTGACAGTTTTGCCTGGCCCAGAAGATAATTTCCCAGCACACACTTGTGTCTCTGTTTCTGAGTATACTTAATACCAAAAATAAAGCCAACAGTTGACAATGACAGTCCTATTCTATCCAAAAGTGTCTTGAGAAATGCAAAAAATGGTTCAAGCCGTTTGCAGTTAACAAAAAGATGAAAGACAGTTTCTCGCTGTTGACAAAACGGACAACAGTCAGATGTTCCCGGTGAAATAACCGATAAAAAAGAGTTGGTGGCGAGAGCCCCATGAAGAATCCTCCACTGCAGGTCGCCAATTCTTTTTTGCAGTGGTTGTTTATAAAAGGTTCTCCACGCTGGAGTTTCATTCACTCCAACATGCAGTTCTTGTCTCCACCGTGTGTCTGGCAAGTCTCTAAGAAATTTATAAAAAGTCACCTTAACACACACCTGGTAGAGCTCATTTTTTCCCATCGTGTCAAACTGCTTGTCTACTAAGTTGCCAAATATCAGAATGGAGCCCGGATGGTCAGTGCAGTCTGTGACGTTGGGCTTGACTTGGATGACAAGCTCTGTGACATCTGAGTTAAAGATCGGATTGTCCGGAGAGACGCTCTGGCACAGTGACCCTGCGCCTAAGTTGACCAAGGCCTCCTTAAACTGGCACAGAAAGTGGTGTACGAGACGTTCAGACCTCACGCCCAGGACCGATGTGAGGTGTGCTGCGGTGTGCCATGTGCCAGTATGGTTATTTAAAAGATGGCCAATCTTCGTGATTCCACTTTTAATAAGGATTGAGGTGAAGTGACAAGAGAAGAGCAGAGGAGATTTCAGCACATTGTTCCAAATCAGATGTTCTTCTAAAAAACAATGAAGATTGCCAAAAACCAAACGAGATCTCATAAGTTTACTATGCCAAGTAAGCAACATTGACTGATAGAATTTTGGCAGAACTGATAAAGTTAGTTTAGAGACGTCTAGGAGGAGTAGCTGTTTGTCAAAGTTTAACTCGCTCACTTTGTGCAAAAGTACAAACGCCAGTTCTCTCCAAGGCAGGCCGTCTGGACCATAGAACGGCCTCTGCAGCGTCTGGAGCCTGAAGGCCTCGATTTTACTCCTGACGTCAATCAGGCCCTGCCCTCCTTCTGCTACTGGTAGGTGCAGCACACCTCTCTGAACCCAGTGTAGACTGTCCCAAAAAAAGTCAAGGATGATCGTCTGTACGGATTTGATCAGAGCAATTGGTGGATCAGCACACCTGAGCTTGTGCCAAAACATGGAGGCAATCAAGTTATTCAGGATTAACACCCTGCCTCTACATGAAATGTCCCTCAGAAGCCACTTCCAACGGTTCAGCCTTGCTTGGATCAGATCTGTCCACCCCACCCAATTGTCTACAGCGGTGCCATCTGTGCCTAAATACACCCCCAGGTACTTAAACACGTTTGTGTTCCATTGGAGGGTCTCAGGAAGAGCAGGAGGAGATGCAAGTCCCCAGTCACCCAGCAAGAAAGCATTGCTCTTGAGCCAATTGACTTTTGCTGACGTCAGTCTTTGAAAAACGTCTAAGCAGTTGACTAAAGTGTTTACCTCAGATGTAGAAGACACAAAGACAGTCACATCATCTGCGTAGGCAACGACCTTAAAAGAAGTAGTGGGGCAAACTGGGATGCTGAGACCAGAAAGACGACGCCTGAGCTGCTCTAGGAGGGGCTCAATTGACAAAGAGTAGAGCATCCCTGAGAGGGGGCAGCCCTGGCGAATACCCCTGGTGACAGAGAAGGGGGCTGTCAGGGCACCGTTAATCTTCAGAACGCCATATATATTTGAGTAAAGCATTCCAATGTATTTGGAGAAGGTGGACCCAAACCCAAAAGCTTGTAGGACTCTGAACAAATATTGGTGATCCACTCTGTCAAAAGCTTTTTCTTGATCTAAGGAAATCATTCCTGCCTTTAAACCAAGAAGCTTTGAGGTTGTAATCAGGTCTCGCACCAGAAATATATTATCAAAGATGGAGCGGTCTGGCACACAGTAGGTCTGATCTGACCTGATGACGCACCCCATTACCCTACGCAGGCGAGTAGCCAGAGCCCTGGACAGAATCTTGTAATCCGTACATAAAAGGCTAACAGGACGCCAGTTCTTGAGGTCGGACAGATCTCCTTTTTTTGGGAGCAGAGCAATAACAGCCCGCCGACAGGATAATGGCAGTGCATTGTTCATCATGCTCTCCCTGAAGACCGCCAATAAATCCGCACCTAATAAATTCCAGAATGTCTTAAAAAACTCAACTGTCAGGCCATCTATGCCAGGTGACTTTCCCGTATTTAGTCCGCCGAGGGCCGTAGTCAAGTCCTCTAAGCTGAGGGTTGTATCCAGAAGCTCTTTTTCCGTTTTGGGGATTTGTGGCAGGTTGTCTAGGAGGCTCCTGGTCTCAGAAGTCTCTTCTGTTGTTTCGGCACAGAACAGCTTTTTATAAAAATCGTGAGCAATAGCTCTGATGGCCTCAGGCTCCTCGATGATGAGCCCATCCTCATTTTTCAGAGCGTGAATCACTTTACTCTGTGATCTTTTTTTTTCAAGTCCAAAAAAAAATTGAGAGGGAGAATCCATTTCAGCCAACTCCTGAATTCTTGAGCGCACAAGAGCACCATGCACCCGTCTGTCCAATAAGTCCAGGAGATCTTGTTTTTTTTGTCTTTAGATTTTCAAAGACGCCATCATTAAAAGAGCTGTCTAAAGACGAAGAGAGCTCTAGGATGTCCTCTTCCAACTCTGCCATTGCCTTCCTCATATTCTGAGTTGCATTCTGCGTGTATTGCTGACACAGCACTTTGATTTCAGTTTTTGAACAGTCCCACCACTGCCGCAGAGATGAAAAGGAATTTGTTGTCAACCTCCACCTCTTCCAGAAGAAATCAAAAACTTCAATGAACCGGAGATCTTTCAGTAGGCTGTTATTGAAGTGCCAGTATGACGGAAAGGAAGATTGAAATGGAGGGGAAACTTTGAGAAGGACAAGACTGTGATCAGAGAAGCCAGAAGGATGAATGGAGCAGTTCGCTATAAGATTGCTGTGGTGATTCAAGCAATACACTCTATCTAGTCTTGCCATGGAGATCGAGCCCCCCGAACCCTTCACCCACGTGTACTGGCGAATTCCTGGGTGTAATGCCCTCCAGACATCAAAAAGGTCGGCCTTGCTGAGGACTGACTTCAAGTGAGCCACGGAGCTGGGGTGAGGCTCCAGGCCATTTCTATCTAAGGAGGCGTCATCGGTGCAGTTAAAATCTCCCCCCACAAAAACAAGATCTTCATCTTTGCACTGCACAAGTAAATCATGGAGCAAAGAGAAAAACTGCAAACGCTCCCTTCCTTCATTGGGTGCATAAACATTTATGAATACCCACGTTGTGCCCCCTAAGCAGGCTTCCACTTTCAGTAGTCTGCCTTTAACTACCTCTGTCACGCTAGTCGAGTCAGGTGAGAAAGAAGTAGAAAAGAGAATGGCGACCCCGGCACTAACACTCGACCCGTGGCTCAAAAACACTTGTCCCTGCCAGCCTCTGTGCCAGTCTGCCTGGTTAGCAGGGTCTGTGTGAGTTTCTTGTAAAAAAATAACTCCAAGTTGTTTATTAAGTACATAATCAAACACCACGACCCGCTTGTTGTCATGTCGACATCCATTGATGTTAATTGTACCAAAATTACACAAAGGCATGAAAAGGCAAAAAAGAAAAGCAGTCACCAAAAACAACTTTAAAAAAGACGTGGAAGGACGTGTCCAGCAGTACATCATACTGGCTTGGGATTTAAGGATCTTTTCACCCTGCTCATAACATTTTTTTGCCGCAAAGCTTCAGTTCTCTTAAGGCCTAAAACTGTAGCCTGGCGTAGGACCCCCTTAGCTGAGCTCAAAAACAGTTGAAGATCGGGGAAATGGTGACTAACATTCACACCCCTCTTGCCCTCAATAAATTTCACGAAACGGATTATGCTATCGTTACTGTAGCCACCACGGAAGCTCAGCTGAGGTGACAGATTGGACCTCACTGATGTCCCCGAGCCACCGCCTTCATCCTGACTCAAAGTACCGACGTCTGCAGGCACCTCAGGCTCATCTTGAACATTCTCAGAGTCGTCAGCTGCGGAGACTGAGCTCTCAACTTTATTGTGCTTAACTGCAACACCGCTACATGCGGACCCGTCTTTCCTTTTCCTTGTCACGGGCTTTACCCACTCTGTCTCATCCTCCATTTCTAGAACAGCACTCTCGCTGTTGTCAGCTGGGGTGCTCATCTTATCAATCGCACCCGCAACCCTAACATTCTCCTCAACCTCTCGTATCTGTTGTACAGCTTCTGTTTCTATGAGCTCGGCGCTGGGCAGAGCCCCGTTATCATGTACGGCAGCCACACTCACAGGCTGCTCAGCGCCGTCACTCGTATGTGCAGAAAGAACAGTAACACCGTCCGTAGGCAGTGATCCGGTCTCGGCCGCAGCGTCCTTCTCTGGGGCGCTCTCACCACTCTGCACATCTTTAGTTGCAGGCGCGGACTCAGCCACATCCGCCGGCTCAGCTGCACGTTCAGGTGCCGGTTGCGCCATCATAGCAGGTAAAGAACTGCTCTGATCCTGCACACTCTGACCAGGGCCCTCCATTAAGTCCTCCTCCACATCAGAAAAACTGACGGAAGACTCACTACCTTCATCATCATATAATATCGAGTAGTCCTCACGGCTACTTTTAGAAACACCAGGTACTGCTGCGTCTGCTGTTACCTCAGAGCACTTACACTGGCTAGCCTTGTGTCCCACTTGTCCGCATTTAAAACATTTCATGGACTCTGATGATACAAACACCACGTAATCAAAACCATCCACTCTGAACTTGAGAGCCACATCGAGTTCACCCTGTAAATCATTTAAAATCATGTGAACTTGTCTCCTGAAAGAGACGACATGTTTTAAGTCAGGTGAACGACAGCCCAAGGGAATCATTGAAACTTTTGAAATGATCTGCCCATATCTTTCAAGTTCTTTGATGAGAATATCATTTTTTAGAAACGGAGGAACATTCGAAATAATCACTCTCCGTGCAGGAGTAGAAAGAGGCAAAACTGAAATTAAGGTGCCATGAATAATCACACCATTCTGAACAAGAGTATGTGCCAAACTCTCATCATTTAGAAACACGACAACAGTTTTATTCATTCTAGATGCTGAACGGACATTTTTACAGCCGATTAACTTGCCGACTTCCACTACACACGTCTCAACAGAGACCATCGGATCAACCAGCAACTTCACGCCATGCCGGCGTGTTAGGTTTTCAAAATTGCGCGGCATCAAGCCAGGCGGTGTTTGTCTCGGCGCGGCCATTGCGGCCACGCCGCAAATACAATACTGGAGTCAATAAGAAAAACAATATGTAGACAGCAAAATGAACCCCTACACATTAGAGAGAGCAAAAAACAAAAAATATAAAGATTAGGAAAAAAAAAAAAAAAAGAATAAGAAATACTCACGAGCCCACTCGGCACGCCACCACCTCTACCTCCCGCCAGCAACCCACAGACACGCCCACGAAAGACCTACGCAATCAAACCACAGACCAACAGCGAAACAGCATAGATGCATAGATAGATAGATAGATAGATAGATAGATAGATAGATAGATAGATA
>JANRMT010062834.1:52740766-52759214 GCA_026402145.1 Polypterus bichir lapradei
TGATGTTAACAAAGACCCTCCAGCTTTAGATATGGTGCTGCTCTGAAAGCAGCGGAAATGGCTAATGATTTTAGGAGCAGGACATAAAATGACTACATATTTTTAATGTGTAAAAAGAGAAAAAACTTTGTTTCAGTATATAATGTGAAAGAATGTCTCAACACATGAAAAAGGTCTGGGGTAGCCACCCGTATATTGTCCCTGGCTGCAAAAGGGTATAGTAATAAGCCAAGATGTGTTCTTGTTGAGTTCCAAGACTGAACTGAAATAGTAGTGGCAAGATGGCAGCTTTAAAGGCCAAAACTGGAAGTGATGTCATCGAGGACCGGAACCGTAAGTGACATCAGTTTGGGCACCAGAACCGGAGGTGATGTCATTGATGTTGAATTAGGTAGGATTTTCCCGTATTTGGCCTGCAGAGACAACAACAGAAGTACAGAAGTAGGTTTAGCGCTCCCCGCCACAACCTGGCCTGGCGGGTAATTACCTCCACTTGGTCCATTCAGCTCTCTTCTAATCGCACGTGTGTGACAATAATTGCATCAATTAATTTTAAATATAAGAAGGGAGGTGATGATCAGTGAGCAGCAGTGTGGTTTCATGCCAAGAAAGAGCACCACAGATGTGATGTTTGCTCTGAGAATTGTTGATGGAGAAGTAGAGAGAAGGCCAGAAGGAGTTGCATTGCGTTTTTGTAGACCTGGAGAAAGCATATGACAGGGGGGCTCGAGAGGAGCTGAGGTATTGTATGAGGAAGTCGGTAAGAGTTGTACAGGATATGTACGAGGGAAGTGTGACCATGGTGAGGTCTGCGGTAGGAGTGACGGAGGTGGGATTACGTCACGGGTCGACTCTGAGCCCTTTCTTATTAGCAATGGTGATGGACAGGCTGACAGATGAGATTAGACAGGAGTCCCCGTGGACTGTGATGTTTGCTGATGACATTGTGATCTGTAGCGAGAGAAGGGAGCAGGTTGAGGAGACCCTGGAGAGGTGGAGATATGAGAGGAAAGGAATGAAGGTCAGTAGGACCACCAAGACAGAATACATGTGTGTGAATGAGAGAGAGGGCAGTGGAATGGTGAGGATGAAAGGAGTAGAGTTGGTGAAGGTGGATGAGTTTAAATACTTGGGATCAACAGTACAGAATAATTGGGAGTGTGGAAGAAAAGTGATAAAGAGAGTGCAGGCAGGGTGTAATGGGTGGAGAAGAGTGTCAGGAGTGATTTGTGACAGACGGGTATCAGCAAGAGTGAAAGGGAAGGTCTACAGGACGGTAGTGAGACCAGCTATGTTATATGGGCTGGAGACGGTGGCACAGGAGACAGAGCTGGAGGTGGCAGAGTTGAAGATGCTAAGATTTGCATTGGGTATGACGAGGATGGACAGGATTAGAAATGAAGACATTAGAGGGTCAGCTCAGGTGGGAAGGTTGGGAGAAAAAGTCTTAGAGGCGAGATTGCATTGGTTTGGACATGTGCAGAGGAGAGATGCTGGGTATATTGGGAGAAGGGTACTAAGGATAGAGCTGCCAGGGAAAAGACACAGAGGAAGGCTTAAGAGAAGGTTTATGAATGTGGTGAGAGAGGACATGCAGGTGATGGGGGTGACACAACAAGATGACAAGGACAATAAGATATGGAAGAAGATGATCCGCTGTGGCAATCTCTAACAGGAGCAGCCGAGAGAAGTAGAAGAAGATTGAGCAGCAAGTAGCAAGGACAGGAGTTTTACTGAACAGTCAGCATGGGTTCACACAAAGAGGTTGTGTTTTACTAACATGCTAGATCTTATGTGAAAGCAACAAAAGGATACAACCAGAGTGGAGCTTATGATATTATTGATCTGGACTTTCAGAAAGCATTTGATAAGGCGTCACATGACAGGTTGGCATCAAACTAAAAGAAGCGGCAGTTCAGGGTGTGGTGTGTTGATTGGTGCAGAATTGGCTCAGGCACAGGAAGCAGAGGGTGAATCTCATCAGAATTGGGCAATGTTAAGAGTAGTGGCTAGCAGGGATCAGTGTGGGGATGCTGCTATTTTTAATACTTAAATGATTTAGATTCAAATTTAAATCACACGCTGGTTAAGTTTGCAGATGATACCAAGCTAGATGATTTGACAGATAATTTCAAGTCTGTTGAATTATCACAGAGGGACTTGGATAACAGAGAGGCTCAGGCAGATTTGTAGCAGATGAAATTTAATGTCAGTAAATGTAAAGAATTTCACATAGGAAGTAAAACTGTGAGGTTTGAATACACAATGGGCGGTCAGAAAAGTAAAAGTCCACCTTATAAGAAGGATTTAGGAGTTGTAGTGGACTCCAGACTTAACTGCCACACAATGTTCAGAAGCCATTAAGAAGGCTAACAGAATGTCATGTTATATAGTGCCTTAATATGTGGAGTACAAGTCACTGGAGGTTCTGCTCCAGCTTTATAACACACTGGTGAGGCCTCATCTGGAGTCCTGTGTGCAGTTTTGGTCTCCAGGCTACAAAAAGGACATAGCAGTGCAGAGTTTAAATGCAGAACTTCCCTTCTTGAAGTGATACCTGCTTCTCAAGCCTTTTCAGACTGGGATCAGGACTTGGCTTATCAGATTGGACCTCAGTTGTCAATTTCTCAGATAGTCCATGGCTCATCATCCTTCTGGTTGCAGAGAAACAGATAGAGATAAATTTAAGTAATTTTTGGAGAGTGTGCTCAGGAGTGACCACTGGGAGTTTCCTCAGAGTTCCCTTGAGAGAGCCACCTGAGAGAGAACCTTCCACGGTGAGATTTAAGGGGGATGTCGAACTTCACTTGCAGTTTCACAATCAGTGTTTCCTCATAGACGAGTTCTTCAGTCCATCAGGGTTGTCATTCATTGATTTACAGTTTGTTGTTCTTGGTTGAGTCCATCTGGCACCTTCTGGCTCAAGATGTCTGCAGATTAAAGATGTCAGTTCAACTCTGATTTCCACCTTTGTTAGCAAATCCTGGTACAGTTCAGTTACTCATTTTGGTATTTAAGTTCAGGGTTTGGTGTAGCTGGATTTCAGCTAAATCTGCTGCCTTGTACGTGTCGTATCTCAATTAGGGTATCTCCTCTGGCTGGGATTCAAGTTCATGTTTAAAGTCTCTTTTGTTCATTTTTGATTCTTTAATTTATGTACATAATGTTCATTTTTGGTTTTGTCTATGTTTATATATTGCTATGTGATGTGCCATGTGTGTGTTTTTTTTTTTTTAGGGGTTGTTCTCCAAGGGGCGGAGCCACCTACCAATCACCACCAGGAACTGCCCTCCACCCTATAAATCGGGTGGCTTTCTACAGCTCCTGGCGCTTCATTTTGAATGCACTCTGGGAATGGGCAGTTGGACATGTTTTGCTATGCCTTTTGTGGATTTGTTTTGCCTTTTTTTTAACCTTTTGCTATGTTTTTTGACTTTGTTAATCACTGTTAATCATGAAATCCTCCTGTCATGCCTCTCTGCTGTAGGGATCTCTGGCTTAGCCCTTCAATGGCTCACATCATATCTTTCTAATAAATCCTTCACCTCACCTGTGTGTCGTGTGGTGTCCCTCAGGGTTCAGTCCTCAGGTCATTACTTTTTATACTTTATATCCTTCCTTTGGGTCAGATTATTAGCAGACATGGCCTTAACTTCCACTGTTATGCTGGCGATATACGTCTTAGTATATCTCAGTACAGATTCGCCTCCCAGCGCACTCACTGACTGCATCACTGATCTTAAGCTATGGATGGGAAATCACTTTCTCAAACTTAATGCCAATAAAACTGAAGTGTTACTGGTAGGTCCAAACTCCCAACTTTCTAAGGCATCCAACTTCTCAGTTTCTGTTGATGTCAGACCTGCTGCTGTTGTCAGACATCTTGGTGTCTTGTTTGATTCATGACACACATTAGGTCTCTTTCCAAAATTTCATTCTATCATCTCCGTCCATTTCTGTCCTTTAATGATGCTCAAACTCTGGTTCATTGTTTCCTAATGTCTCGAATCGATTACTGTAATTCTTTCTTCATTGCCTTCCCTGCAAAATCTATACAGAAGCTACTGTACATTCAGAAAGCGTTCTGCTCACATCTCCCCTGTTCTCTCCCAGCTTCACTGGCTACCGGTTCCATCAAGGATTAAATTCAAGATTCTGCTTCTCACCTTCAAAGCCCTACCTAACCTTTGACCCCTCTGTCTCACTCACCTCCTATCTCTTTACACTCCTTGTCACTCTCTCAGGTCCTTACTGTCCCACGCAGCAGACTCTCCACCATGGGAGTGCACGTCCATCAGTGTTATGGCCCCTCTTCCTCAATTTCTCTGGGTTTGCTCTTCTATCTCCAACTTTAAATCTCAACTCAAAACTTTCCTCTTCTATGAACTTTTGTCTTCTGTGTGATTTTTTTTTTAATCTGTATGTAAAGCTACCTTGAGTTTGTGAAAGGCGCTCTATAAATGCAACTTATTATTATTGTACTGGCACTTTTTCGCTTTGGATTGCCTTTTTTGTTTTTTAGACAATTCCATTTTGCCTTTTTTGCTGTAAAAGTTCTGAAGAATCGGAATTCTATGCTTACAATTGGCTTAATGTCTATTACAGAGCTGATTGTGTGGCGATTGGTTACTTGGAGAAAGAAAAGGAAGGGCAGGAATTGATGGATAGTACGTTTGAAAGAGACAGTAATGGTGCAATAAATTATTTCATCGAAGGTCGCGCATGGCGCAGCAAGCATCTTGTGGGAGGCAGGAACAATCACTGGACAGGGTGCCAGCTCGTCACTATCACTGCGCCACCGTGTTCCCATGTTTAATAACATGTTTTAACTCCTATCATCATGAAAATTATATCACGTATACATCTCAGTATTTTAGTTATTCAGAGAGCTGTAATATCATGAATGTAATGGATTCTGTGTCCGGTCGGAGGAAGAGAAAGCCTGTCATAGTGATTCACACACAAAGAGCACATAGAAGATCACATACAAAACAAAGCATTTAACGTGCTACTTTAGTTACGATGGGATTTGAGAGACTAGTAAATTAAACGATTTAAAGATGAAGTTTATGATGTTCTATAGTACTTTAATGACAAAATAAACTACGTGATTAAAGTAGAAATTTCGAGCTTTTTTCCCACTGTGTCCCTATTCATTTTTTTTCTCTGTACCCTAATAAGCTTTCGTGTTGGCTGGGATTGGCTCCAGCAGACCCCCCGTGATCCTGTAGTTAGGATATAGCGGGTTGGATAATGGATGGATGACACTCAGACGGTGGGTTACGACTCGCCTTTTCACAGCGACTTTGATATCTGACAGCTTCTTTTTTATTTCGGGCACTGTGCGACTTTGTGAACGTGAGCTTTCCAGTTTCTTCTCCACTCTATGTCACTCGATCAACTTCCTTTTGTTGTTTATATCACTGTTTAAACCAACAAATAGTATCTTTTTCTTTGTCTCCACTTGGTATTCGCTGAAATTCTTCTATTTTCCCCTGTGCTTGCCTTTTCACAGAATGCTGAGCTTAAGGGCTATTTATATTGATTTGCATATTCAAAGAGGTGTAATTCTGGAAGGAGTTTGGGGAGTGGCAGCGGGCGCGTGCACATGCGTTACTTTTCACGCTGACTGGGATTTATGGAGCGGAAGAACGTGGAAGTTGGCGTACGCACATATTTATGCATCTGGATTTTTTTTTGTGCGTACGAACATTTTCGATTTTGTCCGTACGCCATGTTTTAGTGTGAATTCTACACACGGCATTATGCATGAGGCCCCAGGACTGGGCAATGCCCATTTTGTCCTACATTCGGGATAAAAGAGCCAAACTGTAGTAGCTCATTGTTGAATTGGATAATAGCTCCTGAATAGTGGACCCTGGTAAAGAACCCCACCATACTTTCTGTTGCCATCTGGAAGAGCACAAATGAGAAAGCAGAGCTATTCCCTTTAATGAGCTCCATTAAGTGACAGGTCAGTAACAGCACACTAAACAACTTCTATAATTAATATTGTCACTTGGAGAGTCGGCAAGGTCTCCAGTAATTGTCTCTGGGAGCTTGATGGGAAACAAGACTATAAGGAGCCATTTAATCTTCTTCAAAATCTAGGACCCCATTCATTTATTTGACCCAGAAATCACAGGGAGAATGGGGTCTTATGTTACTGCCTGTCAAGCCTCAGCCTCGATTGTTGCCTCTCACTGAACATGGCTTTTTGACTCATTGTTGTATCCTTCTTTTATCATCAGTAGAACTGTGCACAACATCTTTTGATCTTATGATTCCTCTTTTTTTCCTTCCATTATCATATTTGTCCAGACATATACAGTGAAGCCATTTATGTTCATCATCTAGAATAAGAAAGCTTATGCAGCAGAGGGACACAATAGTTGGCATTCTGGATTTAATCCAAACCCCCGTTGCTTTTTATTAAGTCATGTTCACATTTACATTTATTTCCAAGGCAGATGCTTTTAACCAAAGTGACTCACAAAATCGTCAACATAATTGAGTAACATCAGCATGGGGGCTGTTTGGGAACAAGAGTTTATAAAGTGGGTGGCACAGGGGCGCAGTGGTAGAGCTGCTGCCTTATAAGTAAGGATACCAGGGTTTTCATGGTTCTCCTGTGTCATATAAAAGGTCAACATAATCGAGTGGGTTTGTCCATTGTGTTTTATTTTATCAGCTTCTATTCATCTCTGTTACCATGTGCCACAAGAATGATAAATAGACATCATAAAGTTTTGGGGCAGCCACCCATATAATGTGCCTTGGCTGCAAAAAAAGGTATTTAAAGATAGTGAGTTGTTCACAAGACAGAGTCCAAAAACAGAACTGCTGTATTGAATCAAGATGGCGGCTTTAAAGGCCAGTGTAGGAAGTGATGTCATCGGGGCCAGAAGCGGAAGTGATGTCATCAGAGGCGGGGACCGAAAGTGATGTCATCAGACACAGGATATGGAAGTGACACCATCAGAGGTGGGGACTGGATGTGACATCATCAGAGGCGGGAACCAGAAGTGATGTTATGGAAGGCACCGAAACTCTGCAGAACTTCCTGAGAATGGTCTTCAAGGGACTGAGAAAGATGGTTAGTGCTACCCCCTGGTCGGATGTGGAATTGCCATTATTCAGGCCCTTTAGTTGAATCCTACTCGCACGTGTGTGACACTTGAAATTTTCAAATTGCCTCTACTTTTTGATTTACACCCATAATCTATATATATAAAAGCCAAATACCACTGACTCAGTCATCATGAAATCTCCCGAACCATGAGGACTTGGGATTTAAAATTTGGAATGTAGGTTACCCTTAGGTGCCCATAGGTGCTCGCTAAGAAGTGGTTTTAAAAATTTCTTGGTCCAAGTGCGTTCTGTCTGTATGTCTGTCCGCTTTTCATGAGATAATTACTTAACAGGTTTAGATCTGGTTGTTTTCTATAATTTGCTTGAATTTTCCGGTTGATTTTGTGACTTCTCTCATCGCGCTAAGTACCATAGTTCGCTTGAGGTACCGATGCATTTATGCAAATCCAACATAGTGGCTGTTGGCCGAGAGCAGGAGGGCGGGGCCTTCCTCATTCACTCACCAGCCTCTGTTTGAGTTAGCCTATGCCTCGCCACGTGTTGTAGCGCACCTTGCCTCCACTTAACTAGCGATACCCGTTTGTTCAATAGACATTATCATCTACAGTTGTGAGTAACGTGTGTCGTTTTTGAGAGAAAGATCAGAGCTACATGTGTTTCAGAGGATAGCTGCTGATTGCCAGAGATATCATGGCCACGTGCTCTTCCCCCCATGCGGGGGACGCTCTCTCATCAGAGCTGAACATGATCAGATACAGTGCCAATGTCTATTGATTTTTAAAGTTTGTCCTGTTTCATTACTATGTGGCCGCAGCCACGGGGTACAGCTACGGTAGTATAATGTAATATAATATAATATAATATTAGTGGGATCTGCTCCCTACTTGTTTTGCTCACAATCCCACAATGCTGGGCTCCTGCTATCTGGCGGCTGAACCACTTGAAGGAAGTCAGGTCGCCCGTCCGTTAGAGAAAGTGATTCTATCTAAAGAGGTGATGATACAGTGCATCCAGAAAGTATTCACAGCACATCACTTTTTCCACATTTTGTTATGTCACAGCCTTATTCCAAATGGATTAAATTCATTTTTCTCCTCAGAATTCTACACACAACACCCCATAATGACAACATGAAAAAAGTTTACTTGAGGTTTTTGCAAATTTATTAAAAATAAAAAAACTGAGAAATCACATGTACATAAGTATTCACAGCCTTTGCCATGAAGCTCCAAATTGAGCTCAAGTGCATCCTGTTTTCCCTGATCATCCTTGAGATGTTTCTGCAGCTTCATTGGAGTCCACCTGTGGTAAAACTCAGTTGATGTGACATGATTTGGAAAGGCACACACCTGTCTATAGAAGGTCCCACAGTTGACAGTTCATGTCAGAGCACAAACCAAGCATGAAGTCAAAGGAATTGTCTGTAGACCTCCGAGACAGGATTGTCTCAAGGCACAAATCTGGGGAAGGTTACAGAAAAATTCCTGCTGGTTTGAAGGTCCAGATGAGCACAGTGGCCTCCATCATCCGTAAGTGGAAGAAGTTCGAAACCACCAGGACTCTTCCTAGAGCTGGCCGGCCATCTAAACTGAGCGATCGGGGGAGAAGGGCCTTAGTCAGGGAGGTGACCAAGAACCCGATGGTCACTCTGTCAGAGCTCCAGAGGTCCTCTGTGGAGAGAGGAGAACCTTCTAGAAGGACAACCATCTCTGCAGCAATCCACCCATCAGGGCTGTATGGTAGAGTGGCCAGACGGAAGCCACTCCTTAGTAAAAGGCACATGGCAGCCCGCCTGGAGTTTGCCAAAAGGCACCTGAAGGACTCTCAGACCATGAGAAACAAAATTCTCTGGTCTGATGAGACAAAGATTGAACTCTTTGGTGTCAATGCCAGGCTTCACGTTTGGAGGAAACCAGGCACCGCTCATCACCAGGCCAATACCATCCCTACAGTGAAGCATGGTGGTGGCAGCGGCAGGAACTGGGAGACTAGTCAGGATAAAGGGAGAGATGACTGCAGCAATGTACAGAGACATCCTGGATGAAAACCTGCTCCAGAGCGCTCTTGACCTCAGACTGGGGCGACGGTTCATCTTTGAGCAGGACAACGACCCTAAGCACACAGCCAAGATATCAAAGGAGTGGCTTCAGGACAACTCTGTGAATGTCCTTGAGTGGCCCAGCCAGAGCTTAGACTTGAATCCGATTGAACATCTCTGGAGAGATCTTAAAATGGCTGTGCACCGACGCTTCCCATCCAACCTGATGGAGCTTGAGAGGTGCTGCAAAGAGGAATGGGCGAGACTGGCCAAGGATAGGTGTGCCAAGCTTGTGGCATCATATTCAAAAAGACTTGAGGCTGGAATTGCTGCCAAAGGTGCATCAATAAAGTATTGAGCAAAGGCTGTGAATACTTATGTACATGGGATTTCTCAATTTTTTTATTTTTAATAAATTTGCAAAAATCTCAAGTAAACTTTTTTCACGTTGTCATTATGGGGTGCTGTGTGTAGAATTCCGATGAAAAAAAATGAATTTAATCCATTTTGGAATAAGGCTGTAACATAACAAAATGTGGAAAAAGTGATGCGCTGTGAATACTTTCTGGATGCACTGTATATAGAAGAGTACAGTATGTGTGGTGTGGGAGGATGATGGTTTGGTCCTTAGTTATTATAGATAGAAAATCAGTTACTTGAGTATTTCACTGCAATTGTCTATTTTAAATACCCATGAATAATAAAACATAGTAAAAAGTAAAAAAGTAGAAGTAAAAGAGTTAAACATTACAAAAAGTAAATTAAAAAATGAAATTACATTCATGCCTCATCAAAAGCAATATTATGAATTACTTTATCCTCTATCTTACATTCTGTATACATTTCTGTTGGCGTATTGTTCGGGATATTTTTCTCTTTCTCGTTTATTGGACGATTCTCTCTTGTCTTGATTTTTATTATACGCTGCTCTTTTTTGTTCATTTTCTTTTTTTCAACGTTCATTATCAACTCTTGTCACTGTTTTTCTATCGCAATTTAAAATTTGACATTCTTGAATAGATCATTTGCTTTTCTGCCTTGCCATTACAAACGACCGCGTTGAAGGGTGAATTAGCAGCAGTGACAGTGTCACGGGGTGTGGTCAAGGCTTAATAACGGGGACATGATGGAAAACTTTTTTAATATAATATAATCCTCTTTAATAAAACCCCTGTGTGCGTCCAGGTGTCCGTGTGTGTGTGTCTTCTGGTGAAGTACGCATGCACTTGCCGCGCATCGCACCGTACCCCGCCCATGCGCACGGCACTGTGGACGCACACACACTGGAAGCTGGGCACACAGTGAATGGCCTAGCCACGGCCGCATGATAAGAAATGAAGGACACCATTGCTGGGGAGAGTGCTGATTGGGTAGTCACGGCCGCGCACATAAAGTCCGTTGCTGGGGAGATGCCACACATACAATAATCAGGTGCACGGCAACACAGATTAAAATACTTGCTGGGGAACTAAACAGTACTTGCTGTGGAGTCGCCACGGGCACAATTATCAGCTACACGCCACACATTACATCAGTTGCTGGGGACACTCTGCTGATTGTCCACTGTTGTGACAGAAAATTAAAGTCATATTACGGAAATACAAACCAGTATTACTGTGGGAGAAAATTAAAGACACACAATGCAGTGATGCATATTACAGCCACATACAAGCCAGTATTACTGTAAGAGAAAATATTACGGACGTATCTACTAACAACATGCCACCCAAAAAAAAAGGACACGTCAAGTAGGACAAAAGACATGGACAATCAAATCCTATATAAGCAACATCTCCTGGAAGAACGGTCAGCTCAACAAGTAAACATCAACAAAAGAAAGGCTGAAAGACAAAGAAAAATACGAGTAAATAGATCGATGGAAGAAAAAGAAAATGACCGTCAGAAAAACGCTAAAAGACAAAGGCTCAGAAGAGCAAACCTTAGAAAAAGTTGGCATTTACTTGCCAGAGCCAGTATTCAGCCACGGTCAGTTATATGTTACATTATCAAGAGTTAGAAGTTTTCCAGATGTTGTTGTCAAAGTTGTAGATGGTCCTGAACAAGGCAAACTGTTGCCAAACTCAGATAGAATACTTACAACAAATGTTGTCTATAATAAAATTGTATAGAAATATTTCATGAGGTAAAAAAATAGAAAATTTTACCTAAATATCTTCTTCAGATATTGTGTCTTACAGATTGTTACAAAGTTTTACACTAAGGAAATATTATTTTATTTTTATTATTATTTTACTTTAGGCTTCTTGCAAAAATATTTTTGACAAAAAAAAAATTAAGACAAGAAACAGAGTGAGGTCAAGGTCCCTTGCCATTTAATATCGACTGTTCCTACTAATGTTTATGCACTACTGTTCTAGCGCCCGTTATTGTAACGGGCTTAATGTCTAGTATAATATAATATAATATAATATAATATAATATAATATAATATAATATAATCTCTCCATCATGATAAAAATATCCTGAGACAAGACGTGACTTTTTCAGAGAGATACTTTCTCGTCCCACGAGATGAGACTTTGTGCCAAGAGATTTAACTACGCCTGGGGCCAGAAATAAAAGTCAAAGTGTAGAAGACAAAGTAAAACATCGTAAAGAATTCAAAAACGTTGGCACAATACACATGTAGAGCAGGTTATAGATAATGAAAGTACTAAAATTCTAAAGTCTCAAAAAAAAATCGTAGTTCATTACTCGGTGAAATAACGGAACATCGAAAACAGATCGAATATACGGAAATACTGTAAGTGATATGTCAGAAGTATGTAGATAATGTTCAGATTTAAACTTTAAGTCGGAGACTTGTAGATCGTCTAATTCGTGTTGCCATCAGGGAAAAGCAGTGTTTCTTCCAATGAAGACGTGTATCCGCGAGAATTAAAAGAGTTGTTGTTTGGTGAAAGTGAAATCCTCATACGCTGTCACGCTTGGGTCACAGAGTTGCACAGAAACAAAGGAGATTTTAGAGACAGAAACATTATTCAGACACTTCAAACAAATGTAAGTCTCTTTTAGGAGTGAATCGAGCTCCATGTGTAGTCGGAGGGGACAGTTCCGCCTCTCAATTAAATGAATAGAAAATCTTCCTCTTCATAGGGGCATGCCTCGGGACCCTCAATAGGAGCAGAGGATGTCTGAGGGAGAAGAGAGACAAGGCAGTGAGACAAAAGGACAGCTGCTGTACAGGCTTTTAAATGTTTGAAGCGTCGTGTGAGATGCAGATCACACGGTATGGCAGCAGCAGCAAGCCAGCAGATGATCGAGCAAAGAGGAGGTAAAAAAAACTTTATTTGTTTCCCATTGTATCACCGTTTAAGAGGAGGTTTCAAAGGAGCGACCGCGTCTCTTTGTGGTGCGTTCAGCACCCCCTCTTCACAATGTGAGCGGCAGAGACATGAAGTGGGTGGCACGTAGCGCATGCTAGTGGCTTGACGAGTGAAGCAAGCAAGGGGTGAAGCCCCCTAGTATAATATAATATAATCTTCTTCTATAATATGCTACTGTGGCTGTCCATTTGTCTGTCCAGGATTTTAAATCACCTGTAGCTCACAAACCATTTAACCGATTGACCTGACATTTGGTACACATATACTACGTGACGTCTACTATGATGATTTTAATTCCTCTTTTAATTTTTATTTTATTTTATTGTAGAATCAACTCTCGACAACAGCAGTGCATGCGTACGGGTGCCGTTCTCATACCCTACCACCTTGGCCGTCACTTCCTCTACATCTTCATATCTTAAATCATTCTTCAGGCAGATTGAAGACTTAAGTGCCAGCTTAAGTGAAAAATTAAGAAACATGTACTAAGTGATCGCAACACAAAGATTGACTTAATCAGTTTTAATGTGAATAGATGCCGACAGAATAAGAGATGAAGCAGGTCGCTAGGGTGGAGATAAGAAGAGCCGCTCAGGAAGCAGCAAGCGCATCCACCTCTGAGCAAACGAATGATAAACGTACATAGAAAGAAAATAAAAACTGTAAGTCAAGTGTAT
Organism: Polypterus bichir lapradei; assembly: GCA_026402145.1. NCBI lineage: Eukaryota > Metazoa > Chordata > Cladistia > Polypteriformes > Polypteridae > Polypterus > Polypterus bichir. The sequence goes on from JANRMT010062834.1 coordinate 52,753,921, forward strand.
GCACTACACGTTATTACTGGTATAATATCCATCCATCCATTTTCCAACCCGCTGAATCCGAACACAGGGTCACGGGGGTCTGCTGGAGCCAATCCCAGCGCACAAGGCAGGAACCAATCCTGGGCAGGGTGCCAACCCACCACAGGACACACACAAACACACCCACACTAGGGCCAATTTAGAATCGCCAATCCACCTAACCGGCATGTCTTTGGACTGTGGGAGGAAACCCACGCAGACACGGGGAGAACATGCAAACTTCACGCAGGGTGGACCCGGGAAGCGAACCCAGATCACCTAACTGCGAGGCAGCAGCGCTGCCACTGCGCCACCCTGGTATAATCTAATCTAATCTAATCTAATCATATTTTTCAAGAGTAAACACACCATGCAAAACCCTTAGGAGAATGGGAATTTTTCATATAGACGGGGCACCATCGATGGCGCTCTGATCAGATGCATCAACATCTGGTTTTAGAACTGCAAAGTCTATTAAATATAAAGTTCTGAAACAAGTCAAACATCTGAATCAGTTCTGCCAGGTTCTGCAGCAGCTTCTACCTCTTGGTGGTCCGGACTCTGAACTCTGTGTTCATACCCCTGCCCTCAGATCTGCCCCTAGTAATTTGTTTATATGCAGTACATTTTTGCACCTGTGTGATAATTGTTTGTCTTTAATTATTTGTTTTTATAATTATTTATTTATTATGATCTATTTCAAATCAGGGCAGCACGGTGCCGCAGTGATAGCGCTGCTGCCTCGCAGTTAGGAGACCCGGGTTCGCTTCCCAGGCCCTACCTGCGTGGAGTTTGCATGTTCTCCACGTGTCTGCGTGGGTTTCCTCCGGGTGGTCCAGTTTCCTCCCACAGTCCAAAGACATGCAGGTTAGGTGAATTGGCGATCCTAAATTCTGCTTGGTGTGTGTGTGTGTGTGCCCTGCGGTGGGCTGGCGCCCTGCCCAGGGTTTGTTTCCTGCCTTGTGCTCTGTGTTGGCTGGGATTGGCTCCAACAGACCCCCGTGACCCTGTAATTAGGATATAGCAGGTTGGATAATGGATAGATGGATGGATATTTCAAATCATTACTATCTGATCACCTTTAAGTATTATATTTTAATCTATTTTTAGAATAGTATAGTTCTTAACTTTACCTGTCTTGCACTTGTCCTGTGTCCTGTATGTTGCATCACAGTCCTGTTATTTTATACCACTGTATGCTGCAATATGGTGTATGAATGGTATGACAATAAAGCCACTTGATTTGAAGTGACTTGACTGTATCAACATCTGGTTTTGGAATTTCTGTGTCTCTGATCGCAAGGTCCTGGAACAGATCATGCGAACCTTCAAGACATCTTTGTAAAATGTTGCACTCACAAAGCCAACGGCATTGTGAAGGACGGCTCCCACCACATTTCCGTGGTCTCTTTGGCCCAGTCTCTTCTGCATGAAGGTATTGTGGCATCTGAACAAGTTATGACAGGTACTACAATAACTTGTGTCCCTTGACTGCCTGAACTCTGAGCTCTGTGGTGCCCCCCACCATCAGATCAATTTATATGCAGTGCAATTTGTTATTTTTGTTGTTATTTTATTATTTGTTGTATTATTTGTTTATCACTGTCTACTTCAAATTATTACTATCTATTTTCTTACCTGTTATTTATTATTTATTGATCTATTTTTAGACTAGTACAATTTTTTACCAGTCTTGTACTTGTCCTGTGTTTGTATATGCTGCTCTGCAGTCCTGTTGAACGTTATTTTGTGTCACTGTATGCTGCAATATGGCATATGAATAGTATGACAATTAAACCAACTGACTTGACTTGAACAGCTGCATCAACATCTGGTTTTAAAACTGCAGCATCTCTAACCACAAGCTCCTCAAACAGATAATGCACATGGCAGAAAAGATCATGTGGACCTCTCTGCCCCTCATTAAAAACATCTCATCAAGTGTTGCATCCGCAAAGCCTACAGCATTGTGAAGGACCGCTTCCACCCACCCCACGGCCTCTTTGTCCTACTTCCATCTAGAAGAAGGTTGTGTAGTATCCAGACCAGTTCCGCTAGGATTCTGCAACAGCTTCTACCCCTTGGTGGTCCGAACTCTGAACTCTTTGCTGTTCCCCTAGCCTCAGATCTGCTCCTAATCATTTAATTATATGCAGTACAGTTTGTTACTTGTTTATTATTAGTAGTTGTATTATTTATTCATTGCTATCTATTTCAAATTATTATTATCTATTCACTTATTTATTTATCTATCTATTTTTCGTATGGTATAGCAAACTTCTTTACCTGTCTTGCACTTGTCTTGTGTTTATGTTGCACTGCAGTCGTGCCACTGCATGCTGCAATATGGCTTATGAATGGTATGACAATAAAACCACTGGACTTGACTTAAAAAGCTGCATCCACATCTACTATTGCAACTGCAGTGATACTGACCACAAGGTCCTAGAACAGATAGTTTACATTGCCGAAAAGATCGTGGGGACCTCCCCACCGTCCATTAAAGACATCTTTATAAAGCTTTACATCCACAAACCCAATAGCATTGTGAGGGACCACTGCCACTGCTGGAATGGTCTCTTTGTCCCACTTCCATCTGGCTGAAGGTACTGTAGCATCCCAACCAGTTCTGCTAGGGTCCTGCACCTCTTGGTGGTTTGGACACTGACCTCTGTGCTGCCCCCCGACCCCTCAGTTCTACTCCTAGTAGTTTACTTTATGCAGTACATTTGTCACTACTGTTTTTATTTATTACCATCTATTTCAGTTTATTACTATCTGTTCATTTACCTATTATTCATTTATTTTATATTGATCGAGCTGCCCTGTGAGACATCCTCAGTGTTCGCGGGATCCCCTCGAGGTTGCTGGATATCATGGCCGGCCTGTATACTGGTACTGTGAGTGCTGTGCAGAGTGGAGGTAGAACCTCTGTGTTTTTAGATAGATAGATAGATAGATAGATAGATAGATAGATAGATAGATAGATACTTTATTAATCCCAAGGGGAAATTCACATTTTTCTCAGTTGATTCTGGGGTTCATCAGCGGTGTGTTCTGCTCCTACTCTGTTCAATGATTGTATGGACTGGGTGTTGGGCAAAGTCATGGGGTCCAGTGGCTGTGGGGCATCTGTTGATGATGAAAGATTCACTGATCTTGACTTTGCTGATGATGCTGTGATCTTTGCGGAGTCAATGGAGGCTCTGATCGGGGCACTCGAGAGACTGAGTGAGGAGTCTGAATGTCTGGGCTTGCGAGTGTCCTGATAAAAACCAAAGAGCCAGGCCTTTAATAACCTCTTGGGCACGGCCATCAGCAGTGTGTCTGTCTGTGGAGAGAGTGTCGACCTCATCGAGAGGTTTACTTACCTGGGCAGTGACATTCATGTCTCTGGTGACTCTTCCTATAAAGTCAATAGACGGATTGGGATAGCATGGGGGGGTCATGTGGTCACTGGAAAGGGGTGTGTGGCGCTCCCGATATCTGCAAAAGGATGAAGGTCCAAGTCTTTAGAGTCATGGTGCTTCCTGTCTTGCTATATGGTTGCGAGACATGGATGCTATCCAGTGACCTGAGATGAAGACTGAACTCCTTCATTACTGTGTCTCTCCGGAAAATCCTTGGGTACCGTTGGTTTGACTTTGTGATGCTCATGGAGTCCAAATTACCTGCATTGTGAGGGAGCAGCAGTTACAGCAATACAGCCATTTGGCACGTTTCCCCGAGGGTGATTCAGCTCGTAAGATCCTCATTGCTGGGGACCCGAGTGGCTGGACCAGGCCAAGGGGTCGCCAATGTAACACCTGGCTGTGGCAGATAGAGGGTCATTTCTGGAGGGTGGGACTGGACCGCGTGTCTGCCTGGGGTGTTGCCAACCGGGATCCCAAGTTGTTTCATCATGTAGTGGGTGCGGCAACGCGCTGTACCAGTGCATGCTCCCCAACTTGACTTGACTTGCATAATAATAATACATTTTATTTATTTGTAGGTGCCTTTCTAAACACTCAAGGACACCGAACAATAGATAAAACACAGATAATTAACAAAACTGAACTACAAAAATTAAAATCAGACAGAGCAATTGTAATCAAAGAGGAAAATATAATAATATATAGCTGTTTAACATTTGTCCTATTTTGCATTTATATTGCACAGCAGCCCTGTTATTTCATTCCACTGTATGCTGCAATACGCTGTATGAATAGTGTATTTATTTATTACCATTTATTTCAGTTTATTACTATCTGTTCATTTGCCTGTTATTTATTTATTTATTTATTTATAGCATAATATATTAGAGTTCTTTACCTGTTTTACAGTTGTCCTGTATTTATGTTTATATTGCACAGCAGTCCTGTTATTTCATTTTACTGTATGCTGCAGTATGCTGTATAGATGATGTGACAATAAAGCCACTTGCGTTATTAAATTCATTTAATGAATGTAGAAAAATAACAGATTATTTACATGAAATATATGTTGGTTATCACACATGTGTGCATGGGAGACGCCTTACAGGCTTGATTGTAAGTGTTTCTCCACCCAACCAGGGGTTGGCGCTGTCCTCTGATGTTTCTCTCTTTTCTCACTCTGCAGACCAGCAGCAGAGCCCCACCACCTAAAAAGCCCCATTTCCACATCCCCAGAAGTCACAGCCCAATGATGTAATTTACAGTTCCGGTCCCAAGATCCCACCTTTTCCTGTTTTTCCACTATATATCCACCACGTTTCCTAAACTGTGCAGGTCTGTTTTGAACTCAAGTCTGTAAAGATCGTTTTCAATTTGCCTAATTCTTCAAGTATTGGGTGACTGTTTTCACCAAACCTTTATGATTGTTTCTGGTTCTCATTACACAGATGGTCGAGATGGTGTCAGAAAAAGAGTCAAATAGGTTATGATGTACAGGAATATGCTATCCATTTTATTTGTTTTTCTGTTTGTTGGAAAGGACTTTGCGAGTTCAGCATTGTGCTGTCATCTAAATGAAGAACGGGCCCATCTTTAGAAAAGTGTGCAACATATGGCCCCTCAGCAGGCAGTCCTCCATTAAACAGGCTTCACATCTCAAAGCTTTTATCATCAAGCACCCTGACCAGGTCACCAGACCAGCTCTGCTCTCCTTTACAGCACTTATATGTGACTATCTGAAGCCAATTCTACAAGATATAAGCTGCCAGTGAAAGGCTAAATTATATATACAGTATATATATATATATATATAGAGAGATAGATAGATAGATAGATAGATAGATAGATAGATAGATAGATAGA
>JANRMT010062834.1:52759614-52781742 GCA_026402145.1 Polypterus bichir lapradei
TATCTATCTATCTATCTATCTATCTATCTATCTATCTATCTATCTATCTATCTCTTCAAGAGGCAGAGATAAGATGAGCTTGGAGCATCTCTAATTAGTGAGGGTCATCTTCATGGCTGAAGGCTACAACTTTGATGCCCTTTAGCTAAAAACTCGACCTCCCATTGTTGTTAATTTAAAAATTCTTGGGATCTTAGGTAGGCCAGCATCTTGTGATCTGAATGTGCACTCTGGTTTGCAAGGTAAAGCCTCAGATAAGTAAGCAGGGCCTCAGCTTAAAGGGTGGATTTTGAGATCAGCCCTAAACTTAACTGGGAGCCAGTGGAAGGATGTGAGAGCTGGAGTTATGTGTTCGTATTTTCTGTATAAAAGATTAACAAACTGAAATGCAGCATGAACACATGTGAGTACAGAGAAGAGAAACAGGAGTAGGAGAGCATAAGTACCAAATTATAAATGTCATATTACTTATGTTTTAGTACTTATGACTAACAACAGAGATACAGTCTTCATAGGTAAACAGCAGCTCTAGTCAAGGTGTGCTCACCTAAAGCTGTAAGTCATCAGCATGATCTGAAAGGGCATCTTTTATATTATCAGGCAAGTCATTCCACAGCTTCAGGGCCCTGTAACTAACTATTATTTTATTAATCTCTGGAATCATAAGAAAGTTGGAATCTTGAGATATTAATGTGCACTCTTGGTTTGTAAGTACCAATAACTTCAAATAAGTAAGCAAGGGATAAAGAAAGACAGTTAGTGCACCCCACCGCCCCTAGTCAGATGTGGAATTTCAATTATTCAGGCTCTTTAGTTGTCTCCTATTTGCACGTGTGTGACAATAGATAGATAGATAGATAGATAGATAGATAGATAGATAGATAGATAGATAGATAGATAGATAGATAGATAGATAGATAGATAGATAGATAGATGATAACAGGCCATTCAGCCAGGCAAAGCCCACCATTCCTATCCACTTAATTCTTTCAAAATAACATCAAATTGAGTTTTAAAGTTTTAATGTCTACAACACTACTTGGTAGCTTATTCTAAGTGCTTGTGATTCTCTGTGTAAAAAAAGCTTCCTAATATTGTGCAAAAGTTACCCATAACAACTTTTCAACTGTGTCCCAGTGTTCTTAATGAACTCATATTAAAGTCATCATCTCGATCCACTGTACTAATTCCCTTCATAATTTTAAACACTTCAGTCATGTCACCTCTTAATCTTCTTTTGTTTAAACTGTAAAGGCTCAGCTGTTGTAATCTTTCCTCATAACTCATCCCCTGTAGTCCTAGAATCAGCCTAGTCGCTCTTTTCTGGACCTTTTCTTGTGCTGCTATGTCCTTTGTGTAGCCTGTAGACAAAATCTGCACACAGGACTCCCGATGAGGCCTCACCAGTGTGTTATAAAGCTTGAGCAGATCCTCCTGTGACTCCACACATCAAGGCGCTATATAGCCTGACATTCCATTAGCCTTCTTAATTACTTCTGAACACTGTCTGGCAGGTGATAGTGTTGTGTCCACTATGACTCCTAAATCCTTCTTAAGGTGGACTTTCAATTTTCAGACCTCCCACTGTGTATTCAAACCTAACATCTTTTACTTCATACGTGTAAAACAGGGAATAACTGTGGATGTGAGTGGTGGTTTGAGACAATGGAACTGGAAATTCTCTGATCTGGAGGAATAAAAGCTGACACAAAAACGCTGGTGAATCTCCCTTCTTGGTATCCCAGTTTCAAATAAAAACTAACATCGGCCGATATGGGGTGATGGTCGTGGGGGGGTTGCATTGTGAACATGACTGAGAGAATAAAAGTGAAAAAAAAATGCTAACTTTGACAAGTACAATACATTAACACTGGATGTTACAGATGCAAATGAAATGTATGTTTTTATTATATAATATTAACAATAAGAGCAGCTCACTACTCAAAACGGTAAATTTTGGAGGCAGCCAGTATCAACCCAGCCACTTATTGCTTATAAGTCAGCAGTTCTTTCCGCTGCACCACACAATGAAACCACACTTATTTCGTTATACTTGTATCTTTTGTGAGAAGTGTTTATTTGATATTTGGACTTCAGGCTTCACACATTATACAGTTCATGTCTAAAACATGAAAAATGTTTCTGCTTTAACGATGTCTTTACATAGATTGTTGTAGACATTCATGAAATGTATGTATTCCAAATGTTGATATATTATTTACCTTCCACAACTCCAGGCACTTCACTCCAAGATAAACATTGAACACTCTTTACAAATTGAGCTGCAGAGGTACGCATGGGAAATGGGATAGCAGGCTGCTTGCTGCTTGCGCTGATCGACACATTTACAACACAAAAGACGCTGATGGAGAGGAGCAAAGGGAGTTAAGGTGGGCCAGGATTGCAAGTTTTTTCGTAGGCTTTGGTAATTCTAGTATTAAAAGGTCGCCACTTTCTCATTGTCGATAAACTCCTGTGTCAGTGTGATTTATCTCCCGGCTTTAAAACTTTCCTCTAGTTATAGGTAGTGATTAAAACTTGATGACAGATCGGCTTGACTGTTGGTTTTGCCTTTGTTATGATTTGAGTTTCTTTTGATTTTTTAAACATTCATCTTGGCGCTGATTTGAAAGTTTTATAATGCGAAAAATTAAGCTTCATAGTCAAAATCTTACTTACAGTTTCCATTTTCAAGTGGAATCATATTTGCTATCTTTTCCAAAGCCATTTTGGTATGACGATGGACGCCGCCATTTTGTGGCATTTGCGTTTCCATGGGGATTCTCCCATGATGCACCAGTTGTGAAGTCATCAATGCACCAGTATTATAATTGCCCCCAAAACAGTCACTTCTGCCCGTGATTGGTCAAAGTTAGCTACTCACTTTAGTTGTTATTTTGATTACCGGTCACTGAAGTACAGCTCGGCCGTTTTGGTTTACGACTTGACTCTGATGATCTCGCCTTGTTGACTTTTTTTTTGACCCTCTCTTTGCCTTGACTCTGTTCTTTTGTCTTGTGCTTCACTCCGATTTTCTGACAGTGCAGTCAGTGCAGTCTTCCCTCGCTGACTCGTTCCCTGCTTACATCTCATCTCCTGATCCTTTCCATTAAAAACTCCTATTGTTTCATTCAGTACGGCATAGCGGTCACAATAACGCTAACATTCACATTGTCATGTATTTATTTTATGGTGGGGACTCCAGGAACACACCCAGCCTTGACCTGGCGTGCACACACTCACTCACAGAGACACAGTTACTGGCCCAGTGAATCGATACTTGATAATGAAATATATTAATCAAACAAAAGGCAAAAGAACCTGCAATATAACAAAAGCACTGTAAAACAAACAAGAAAAAACAGTATAAGGTTTGGGGTATACTTGAAGAACGTGTACACCCCATACACTTGAAATTTGGTCGATGAAATGCAAAAAAACAACAACAGGTCTTTACAGACTTGAGTCCAAAACAGAACTGAGGTACATCTGAAAAGATGGCCGATATGTAGCTGACTGACAGGAAAAGACGGGTTTGGAGGTGGGAATGATGTCACAGGGAGGCAGGTTCTGAGAGACTGGAGGTGGAAGTGATGTCATAGGATGGCTGCTTCTGAGGGACCAGAGGAGGAAGTGACCTAATAGAATGGCAGGTTCTGAGGGATCGAAGGTGGAACTAACATCATAGGATGGCAGCTTCTGAGGGACCAGAAGGTGGAAGTGACATCATAGGATGGCAGCTTCTGAGGGACCAGAAGGTGGAAGTGACATCATAGGATGGCAGGTTCTGAGCAACCGGAGGTAAAGTGATCACATAGGATGGCAGCTTCTGAGGGATTGAAGGTGGAACTGACATCATGGGATGACATGTTCTGAGGGACCAGAAGGTGGAAGTGACATCATGTTCTGAGGGACTTGAGGTGGAGGTGATGTCATAGGATGGCAGGTTCTGAGGCACTGGAGGTAGAAGTGACATTTTTATGAGGTGGGTTCTTCTAGTGGTCTGCAGAGAGAAAGAGTTAGAGTACAGTGCCATGCCCCTGCCCGGAAGAGAAATGCATTTATTCAAGCCCGTAAATTGTCTCCCGTGCGCACATGTGTGACAACATGTAAGCAAAAGGCCATCCCCAGATCCTCAACACCGATAACATATTATAACACAGCTCAACAATCAATAAACACACTCAATAAATGCTAATGACAATGTCCAAAGCACAATCTGATGCAGCAGAAGCAGCTAGCGATGGATGAGCGAGTGAAACGGTTGACTTTAAGCAATGTAGAGTTTGTCATACCAGTTTCCTGATGCTGTGTGGAATGAGGTGACTGGGAGCGGTCGCTCTGATGAAGACGTGTCCAATCCGTACAAACTCACATGAACAGGCAGGTATAAGACTGACCGTACATCCAGTCGGGAAAAGCAATCTAAGATAATCAATGGGTAATCCAAATGTGTGAGGACAGCATACTAACAGACAGACAGACAGATGATCGATCACGATGCCCCTCGGCGTCTTACCATTTCCCTTTTTAAAGGGCCCGCTCGCTCAGTCTTATTCCCTGAACCCTCCAAAGCTGTCCAATAGTGTTATAATGTCAGGACCGCTGGGAGATGTAGGACATTTTCTACGTATTGCAGCTACACACTTTGCCCATTCTCCTTGTACCCATTTTGGTTTTCTCCTACATTTTCCCCTGCTGTTGATTGAACTGACTGTGGACCTAAAACTCACATCTGTGACTGAATGTGGGTTTCTGAGAGAGCATGGCACCCTCACTGAATTCTGACAAAGACCACGGCTGGTTCCAGGCTCCCACCTAAGCTTTCTGAGACAGGTGACCCTATAATGCAGGGATTCTTAACCTTTTTTGAGACCCCTTTAAGAATCTGATAAAAGCTATTGACCCCCTTTCCCCAAAAATATTCACATAAACACAACTTTGCATGCAATTGTAGCGGGGTTACATAATAATAAGTATTTGTTTTTTGTCTGTGCTGAGCGTGTTTTGTTTTCATCATCCCGTTTACTGTCCGTTATACAGTACAGGCCAAGAGTTTGGACACACCTCCTCAATCAATGTGTTTTCTTTATTTTCATGACCATTTACAGCACTCCATCACTCTCCTTCTTGGTCAAATAGCCCTTACACAGCCTGGAGGTGTGTTTGGGGTCATTGTCCTGTTGAAAAATAAATGATCATCCAACTAACCTGACTTCTGCACAACACAACTGCTGGTCCCAACCCCATTGATAAAGCAAGAAATTCCACTAAATAACCCTGATAAGGCACACCTGTGAAGTGAAAACCATTTCAGGTGACTACCTGTTGAAGCTCATCGAGAGAATGCCAAGAGTGTGCAAAGCAGTAATCAGAGCAAAGGGTGGCTATTTTGAAGAAACTAGAATATAAAACATGTTTTCAGTTATTTCACCTTTTTTTTGTTAAGTACATAACTCCACATGTGTTCATTCATAGTTTTGATGCCTTCAGTCATGAAAATAAAGAAAACACATTGAATGAGGAGGTGTGGCCAAACTTTTGGCCTGTACTGTATGTGCGTCAGTAAATGTTGTCCCTGTAAGCGAAGAGGGGAAGGATGATGGAGTGAGACCGCAGCCCCGAGATGGAAATCACCTGTTAAACTCACCAGATACATCCGAGACACTTTGCATTTAAAAAAGAGGAGCGAAGGCAAAGGAGGCGAGGAGAAAGAGAGAAGAGAGGAAGAGAGGAGATGAGGAGAAAGTAGACGATTTACTCGATTATTTACAAACTCATCACTGTCGCTTATTGCATCATTCCACTGCTTGCTTTTTCAACAACTGATTCAACAACACGACAGCCAGAGCTGAGATCCCCGGGGTTCAGATTCATACCAGCCATTGCCAGGACTTTTCATGGTGAGGTTGTTTTGTTTTGGGGAAGGAGCACAATAACACTACAGCCAGTATTAATACCGCCGGACTTTATTTTGAACTCATTTGTCACCACATTTCAATCACTGGGTTTATCTAATCCGTGTCTGTATTTGTGTTACGTGTTTTTGTTAATTGTTTAGGGCAGTGGTTCTCAAACTCAAACCCCAAGGGGGCACAAAGTAACAAAAAGGGGGGCGTGAAGATGTGAAAAAAAGAAAACGAGAATCGAAAATATGAAAAATACATCTATTGAAACCAAAACAAATTAACTTAAACTACATTCTGATACTAGAAAATGAAATGTAGAGTTAGATAAATGTCGATAAAAGTTAAGTAGGTGTAATAAAATATGCATCTATGATATATCATGTCACACACGTGCGAGTAGGGGGACGTTGTGTGGACCAAGTAAAGGTAATTCCACGCCAGGCCAGGGGAGGGCGAGGTGCACTAAACCTTCTCCTGTTATCTCTACAGACCAGCCGCGGGAAAACCTATCTGAATCAAGAATGTCACTTCCGGTTCCTGCGCCCAGAAGAACGCATCACTTCCTGTTCCGGCACCCAGGGTAACGTCACTTCCAGTTTCGGCGCCCAGGCTAATGCCAGAAAAACATCACTTCCGGTCACCCAACACCACTTCCGGTGACCCTACATCACTTTCTGTCTGACCACTTTAATCCGCCATCTTTTCCAACCATCATCAGTTCTGTCTTGGACTCTCTACTATCAACAACTCTGTTGAAATTCAAAGAAACCTTTGCAGCTTGGAATATTATACAGGTGGCTGCCCCAAACCGTTTTTATGTGTGTCAAAGGTGTTCCTTTTTACAATCATTAATTAAAAAAGAACAAATTGGTATTAGAGGGCTCCTTTCAAAAAAAACCTTAGGGGGGGGCGCGATTAAAACTGTTATGAAAACTCGGGTCGCAAATACTTAAAAGGTTGAGAAACGCTGGTTTAGGGGCAAGGGAGGGTTCAATGTAAATATTTGAATAGTCGTGTCTTATATAATAATTAGTCACTGGTGTCATTTGGGATAGTGGCATTTTGTGCACACCTATCTATATTATTGAATATTTGTTTGTCTTTTCAATTTACAATATATCCATGTTTGATTTTACATATATGTAACTGTTTTCTGGTTATTTCATTGTGTCAGGGAAAAATAAGACAACTTGTAAGGAGTACGGCTTGTTATTAGAGCAGCAAGACCTCAGGTGATCCAAGAAATAGTTTTGGTAGTATAGAAGCCGGTCTGAGTAAGGGGTTGGCCGTTACACTATGAATATAATGTACTTTATTTATCGAGATTTGATTGTCTTATACTGTGGTGGGCTGGTGCCCTGCCCGGGGTTTGTTCCTGCCTTGTGCACTGTGTTGGCTGGGATTGGCTCCAGCAGATCCTCGTGACCCTGTAGTTAGGATATAGCGGCTTGGATAATGACTGACTGACTGACTGATTGTCTTATACATGTATGACATACACAAAGTATTATTAAACTTTAAAGTAAACAATCTACCAGAAAACAGTCCTTTTTTTATGCATATGTAATGGCCACTCATTATAATTATGAAATATAATCCTTTTGTGCAAATTAAAACAGATCTCCTACTACTACATTTTCTACTACCATTACTACTACTACATCTACTCTAAATCAACAGTAACAGGCTGTATAGTGAATATAAATGTTAATTATTATCTGACACTCATGGATCCCCTGAAACCCATAGGGGGGGTCCCACGGACCTTAGGTTAAGAACCCCTGCTTATAATGGAATAAAGAGGTTTAGAAATGGAGATACAACCAACGTTCTTCATTCCGCTTGTAAGTAGGTCATTGTTTTACTGTCAAGTAATGGAAAGTTAAAACTTTTTTTTTTTACAGGTGTGCATGGAGGATGAATTTCTGTGATGACACTTCCTCCGGTTCCTGTGGAAACACTGCACCTTCTGCGTAGTGAGAGGAGTACCTCCGTGATGACAGAAGAAGTGCTAACAAATATGTTTTAAGAAGAAAGAGCGCAGCGCATAGCAATCACTTGTGAAAGTGCAATGTGGCGCATGAATTAAAGTGGATTTCATGTATTGCACCTACTGTACCTGCACCTCATGGAAATGAGCAATCGCACAAAGTGAGCAAAGCGAAAGAGGAGCGTTACATTTTTTTTCCAGGTAGATGTAAATGAAGCTTTATTCTTTATTTTTGGAACCATTCAGACAATTTTTAACATATTAGCATACTCTTAACAAAGGCAAACACCTTAGAGAGCAAAACTTTTTTCTTCATCTTTCCTTTAAGTTTTAATAAAAGGCATTAAGGGTATCAGCAAGAGTGAAAGGGAAGGTCTACAGGACGGTAGTGAGACCAGCTGTGTTATATGGGCTGGAGACGGTGGCACAGGAGACAGAGCTGGAGGTGGCAGAGTTAAAGATGCTAGGATTTACACTGAGTGTGACGAGGATGGATAGGATTAGAAATGAGGACATTAGAGGGTCAGCTCAAGTTGGACGGTAGGGAGACAAAGTCAGAGAGGTGAGATTGTGTTGGTCTGGACATGTGCAGAGGAGAGATGAGGGGTAAATTGGGAGAAGGGTGCTGAGGATAGAGCTGCCAGGGAAGAGGAGAAGAGGAAGGCCTAAGAGAAGGTTTATGGATGTGCTGAGAGAGGACATGCAGGTGATGGGGGTGACAGAGCAAGATGATGAGGAGAGGAAGATATGGAAGAAGATGATCCGCTGTGGGAGCAGCCGAAAGAAGAAAAAGAAGTTAAAGTTAGCACTTGTTTTTCTTTTATTATTCAGTTTTATTCTCTTGGTGATGTTCATGTGGTACAACAAATTATAGTAATCATAATAATAGCTGCTCACTACTCTAAATGCAGAGCGCTCGTTCTCAAACCCGGTACCTTTGAGTTATAAAGCAGCAGTTCTTACCTCTGCACCGTTCAAGAATACGTGTAAACTTCCTGTCGATTGACATTTGAGCTTAGGTATTTAACTCATTGACAGCCACATGTATATCGAATGCTTTTTTATTTTCCTTTGGTTATATTTTTGAATAAAAGCCAACATGTTTATTTGATATTCGGCCTAAAGTCTTCACACATTGCACACTTTAGTCATTATTAGTATACATTGAAAAAGTTTCTGTTCTAGGTATGTGTTCAGCATTTCTTTTCATCCTATACTTACCCAGATCTTTGTAGACACGGCATACACATGAAATGCATGTACAGTGGGATGCAAAAGTTTGGGCAACCTTGTTAATAGTCATTATTTTCCTGTATAAATCATTGGTTGTTACGATAAAAAATGTCAGTTAAATATATCATATAGCAGACACACACAGTGATATTTGAGAAGTGAAATGAAGTTTATTGGATTTACAGAAAGTGTGCACTAATTGTTCAAACAAAATCAGGCAGGTGCATAAATTTGGGCACCGTTGTCATTTTATTGATTAACTAATTATTGGAACTCAAATTGGCTTGGTAAGCTCAGTGACCCCTGACCTACATACACAGGTGAATCCTAGAATGAGAAAGAGTATTTAAGGGGGTCAATTGTAAGTTTCCCTCCTCCTTTAATTTTCTCTGAAGAGTAGCAACATGGGGGTCACAAAACAACTCTCAAATGACCTGAAGACAAAGATTGTTCACCATCATGGTTTAGGGGAAGGATACAGAAAGCTGTCCCAGAGATTTAAGCTGTCTGTTTCGACAGTTAGGAACATATTGAGGAAATGGAAGACCACAGGCTCAGTTCAAGTTAAGGCTCGAAGTGGCAGACCAAGAAAGATTTTGAATAGACAGAAGCGACGAATGGTGAGAACAGTCAGAGTCAACCCACAGACCAACACCAAAGACCTACAACATCATCTTGCAGCAGATGGAGTCACTGTGCATCGTTCAACCATTCGGAGATGCTGTATGCGAGAGTGATGCAGAGGAAGCCTTTTCTCCGCCCACAGCACAAACAGAGCCGCTTGAGGTCTGCTCAAGCACATTTGGACAAGCCAGCTTCATTTTGGAATAAGGTGCTGTGGACTGATGAAACTGAAATTGAGTTATTTGGGCATAACAAGGGGCGTTATGCATGGAGGAAAAAGAAGACAGCATTCCAAGAAAAACACCTGCTACCTACAGTAAAATATGGTGGTGGTTCCATCATGCTGTGGGGCTGTGTGGCCAGTGCAGGGACTGGGAATCTTGTCAAAGTTGAGGGACGCATGGATTCCACTCAGTATCAGCAGATTCTGGAGACCAATGTCCAGAAATCAGTGACAAAGCTGAAGCTGCGCTGGGGCTGGATCTTTCAACAAGACAACGACCCGAAACACTGCTCAAAATCCACTAAGGCATTCATGCAGAGGAACAAGTACAACGTTCTGGAATGGCCATCTCAGTCCCCAGACCTGAATATAATTGAAAATCTGTGGTGTGAGTTAAAGAGAGCTGTCCATGCTCGGAAGCCATCAAACCTGAATGAACTAGAGATGTTTTGTAAAGAGGAATGGTCCAAAATACCTTCAACCACAATCCAGACTCTCATTGGAACCTACAGGAAGCGTTTAGAGGCTGTCATTTCTGCAAAAGGCGGATCTACTAAATATTGATTTCATTTCTTTTTTGTGGTGCCCAAATTTATGCACCTGCCTGATTTTGTTTGAACAATTATTGCACACTTTCTGTAAATCCAATAAACTTCATTTCACTTCTCAAATATCACTGTGTGTGTCTCCTATATGATATATTTAACTGACGTTTTTTATCGTAACAATCAACGATTTATACAGGAAAATAATGACTATTAACAAGGTTGCCCAAACTTTTGCATCCCACTGTATACCAGTTAACGATATACTGTATTATTTACCTTCTACAATTCTAGGCACCTCTCACCCAAGAGAACTTTTTGCCCGAGCTGAGCTCCGTCAAGGGGAGTGGTGGGATAGCAGGCTGCTTACTGCTTGTGCTGATCAATGCATTTACAAAACAAAACACGCTGATGGAGAGGTGTGAAGGAATTTAAGGTGGGCCGGCGATTATGAGTTTTTTCGTAGGCTTCAGAGATTAAAGCAAGTCAATAGTGCAGCAGCTCCTAGAATTCTTCAATCTGAATGTGTGGAATTTAGGTATGATAGCGGCGGGTCAAAGAGAACATCAGTGGCAGGGTTTTAGAACATTAGAATAATCTGGACGAGAACGGGCCATTCAGCCCAATAAATCTATCGGGTCCTGTCTACTTAATTCTTCCTAATTAACATCAAGTCGAGTTTTGAAGGTCTCTAAAGTCTTACTGTTTACCAGTACTTGGCCAGTTTTTCCATGTGTGTCTGTGGTTCGAATCTATCTGTTGGCCACAGCTCACTTTCTGGTCATTGACTTCTAGGAATTATCAGGACGTCATTAATCAATATTTTTTTCCTTTAAGTTGTGGCTGCAGCTTTCTCTGGTATGAGGATTCGACCCTTAACACCTTCAGTTTCTGCTATTATGGTACTGAAGATCATTTAGTTTTCAAATTATAGTACTTACGCTCTTGAATCCATTAACACTAGGATGGCTGACTATTTTTTCCAAAAAAAATTCAGTTTTCTGAAAAGCACCCAAGCAACGGTTTCAAACATAAATCAACATAAAACATCTTGTTGTTCGGCATCCCTGCTAAGTGCGCTTGGGTCTTCGGTGGCCAGCAGGAACACGCGGTGGCCCAGCTGCTTGTCTGTCTTTGGGTGACGGTGGCAGTGCGATGCAATCTGGTTTGTACCTCTTGTCATCGGGAGTGGCAGTCATCCAAGGCGAATGTTGCTGTAGGCCAGCTGTCTCAAACTCCATTCCTGTTAGACCCCAGTGGCTGCAGGTTTTCATTCTAACCCTTTTCTTAATTAGTGACCTGTTTTTGCTGATAATTAACTCCTTTTCCATTCATTTTAATTGACTTGCTCTTGAAGACTCAGACCCTTTAATTGTTTCCTTGCTGCCACATAATAATGAAACATAAAATGAGCCAAAACATGACCAGCAAACTGTGACCATATACAATATCAGAAAATAAAGAAAAATGACGGTCTTGGGTATGTTGATCTGCTCAGGTCCACAAAACATTTTATCAGTGCCCTTAGAAAAGAGAAAACTAACAATTTAATGTTTGCCATTGCACAATGAGAACAACAACAAGCCACGGAATTAAAGACTGGGTTTAATTAACAAGAATCGGTGCCTAATTAAGCAACTGGTTGGAGTGTGAGGCCCTGACTTAGCTGGTCTTTTGTTGGCTCACTCACTTCATATGTCATTTCTGTTTGGGTGCCACGTAAGGAAAGAAATGAAGCAATTCAGAGGAATGAGGAAGAAAATCAGGGGATCAAATCTTAAAAAATCAAGTCAATTAAAAAGAATGGAAAAGGAGTTAATTAGCCGCAAAAACTGGTCATCAATTAAGAAAAGGGTTAGAATGAAAACCTACAGCCACTCCGGCCCTAAAGGACCAGAGTTTGAAACGACTGACCACACAAACCTGCTCAGAGTCACGATCAGGTGGGGACTGTAATCAGAATATAAGTTTAATGCCACTGTGCTCTGTACAAAAATTATTTTACAAATCCACTCACATGTACGGGCCAGGCCAAAGTTAGCACACAGGGGCTCTCAGATTTTGAATTGCTGGGCCAAGCATAGGACAAGATAGACAGCTGGAGGAATGTACAGTCAGCACAAAATCTTCTTTCCCTGTTTGGAAATGGACTATTTGCCAACATGGGGGCCTGCACGTGGAGGAACCAGTATAAAAGACTTGGATATCTTTGTTGGGCTGAATGGCCTGTTCTCCTCTAGAGTGTTCTAATTCTCTAATGTTCTAATGAGCCAAATACTTTGAAGCCGACGGACGGATGGGTGATAATGTCATCCATCCTGAAAAGCCTGCCAGCGCAGCGACGAAAAATGGCAGACTGTATAGATCAAGATCCCACCTTGGTATTGTCTTGCTATGGCTTCCCGTCTGTAATGCTGTGTAAATCGTCGGTAAAGAAAGCAAAGTTATTTTCTCATATGTGATTTTTATCGCCGTATCACTATAGGGAGGGATATCTCCTTTTAATATCATATCTATATAGTTTTCGGTTACTTAAAACGCCACGATTACAAAAGAACTTATTCCAACTAGGGAGCTATCGCCCCCTAAAGGGACAGGGACCAATCAGCTGATGCTGGTACCTCACTTTTGTTTTTGATCTCCACCTCCAGATCCCTTGTATCAGAAATGGAGTCTGACAAGTCACAGTCTGATTCAGCAGTAATACACAAAATGTCATCCAAAGCGTATTTTGCTGTCATTCGCTTTGGCCTCTCGCCATTTGACAGGTTGTTTGCTCTTTGCTACTCGTGCACATGCAGAAAATCGAAGTCAAAGCAACATAGCTAACTTTCCTTCTAGATAAGAGACTCAAACTAAAACATAACAGCGAGTTTTGTCTCCGTTTACAGCTGATTACCATCTTGAAATTCGATAAAAGTCGACATCTGCCCTGAAGGAGTTAACAGCTTTGTATCCAGTTCTGGTAAAAGCTGCCTTGATTTTTGACTCGTGGTGGTTCACCATTCAATTTCATGGTCGGTTTTATGACTTTTGTAACTGACTTCTGGCTGTTGACCTTTTTGGTGCATATCCATGGTTTTGCACTTCAACTCTGATAACAGTTCCTCTGACTTATTATTCCTCTGATTATTAACCTTTCCTCCAGTTTTCCCAAGTAAGTAGAGATTTCTTAGTCTGGTTACTCTGCCCTAGTGAGTGGCTACATTCTTCTTCTATCTGAGTGGAGCATTTGACACCACTGATCACAATGTTCTTATAAATCTCCTTAGTCAATGGGTGGGCCTCCCTGGCAGTGTCTTACATTGGCTTGAGTCTTACTTAACAGTTAGTTGTGGTGATTATACTTTGAAGACACATGATTTTCAATATGGTGGTCCAGGAGGCTATCTCCTGGCTCAGCTTCTCTTTTTGATCTCCATGCCTCCATCAGGTCAGATTATCTATACATATAAAGGAGAGTTGGGATCCGAGAGACTGTGTTTGTGTGTTTGTGGAGGGATGAAGAGTTAAGGCGGGTGGGGGAGTCACGTGATCATCTCCCCTCCCATTCACGTCATTTCATTCACTTCATTTCGCTCCGAGCTGAGCTCCGCAGCTGACGTGGTCTTACCGTTTTTTTTTCCTTAGTGTTTAGTCCTCTCTCCTTTACTGATTTACTGTTTACTAGAATACTTACTGAATAGTATTTTTTCCTTTAGTGTTTCTTAGTGTTTAGTAGACGCGGTATGCCGGTGTTCCCGGCGGTGTTGCGGTTTACTGTTACTTTCTACTTCATTTTTGTACTTTAGTGTTTAGTAGACTTTTACTTTATCTCATTTACTGTTGTTCCCGGCGGTGTTGCCCTTTGTTACTTTATCTCATTTAGTGTTTAGTGAACTTTTGCTTTATCTCATTTACTGTTGTTTCCGGCGGTGTTGCCGTTTTTCCTGTTTCTCTTTTTTATGTAGCATGTTCACGAATTAGTCATAGAGAAAATTTATATATTTTGGCTCCAGGAGGACAAACCAAAAATGTTGTATATAAGGAAGCTCTATAAGTCGCATGTAGATACATAATTATTCCAACTACAGCGACTGCAGCAAAGCACACGTGGTCTGCTAGTCTGAAGGTATAACGTGAGCTACCAATACAACTGTATTTATGAATAGCGCCTGATGACCCCGACTCTCTTGGTTCACTGACCACCAATGTCTCACTTGTGTTTCTGAGTGGATGAGTAGCAATTTTCTCAAACTAAATAAGGAGAAAACAGAAATCTTAGTGATTGGAAAAAATGGAAATAATGAGGGTAAGTGAAATAAACTTGATCCTTTAGGCTTAAAAGGCAAGACAGAGAGGTAAAGAATTTAGGGGTAGATGCTGATTCAGCAAGATGCTGTGCTGTACCTGATTGTTGAATGTATTCTCTACAAACGACCCTAAACAGTTTTTTTGACTACCCGTCATTCCAGACATTATGCGGCGAAGCTTCCCCAACTCTTTATTTTTGCCTTTTGTCTTTTGTATCGTCACACGGGTTTTGTTTAACTGGAGCCAAACTGTATGTGAACAGAAAAAAAAAAAAAACCAGCAAAATTGCCGGCCTGAAGCATGTTTGTACGAAAACGCATTTGTTTTGAAACAGGTGCATTAAAACATTTGAATGAAGCATTCAGGTCTTTGTGTTATTTGCCTGTGCATTTCAGACACTCTAACAAAAATCATTTTTCATTTAACTGTCAGTCATGGCAGGTGTTGCAGGGTATGAAATCGGAGCCTTTCACCTAAATTGCACATCTTTTCATTCTGACTTAATAAGGCGCAATGGGATGCCAGCAAAAGACAATTTTAAATACCTGCTTGGCAGCCAAAGCCCATTCCGTATTCCATATTGCTTACAGTCTGTACAATTCCATATTCAATTACAACATGTTTTGTATGTTTACTTCATATTTTCTTCACATCAAATGGCATCTACAAGGCTGATCCTGAAGGTAATGCAATTCTCTTGGGCGTCTTTAATTATCACTTCGACAAACTACACTTTCCCCTCTCAATATCAAGTTCAGGTTGCGGATTATTGTCACGGTGTACATTGAAATTCCTACTTGAATGTCTGTTGTTACGTGCCTGAGTATAGCAGACAGTTTAAAGCAGGGGTGTCAAACACCGGGGCTGGTGGGCCGCAGTGGCTGCAGGTTTTCATTCTAACCCTTTTCCTAATCAGTGCCCAGTTTTCACTGCTAATTAACTCCTTTTCTCTTCATTCTGATAGCCCTGTTTTTAAGGGTTCAGTCCACTGAATTGATTCCTTTCTTCAGTCAATGACAGCCAAACAGAAATGAGATGTGAAACGAGTTGACAGATGACCAGCTAAACTGGGATTTCAGACTGCAGCCAGTTTCACTCCAACCAGTCTCTTAATGAGAAGCTGATTCTTGCTGTTAATTAAACCCGTCATTTAATTCAATGGCTTGTTGCTGCTCTCATTCTGCTACGGCAGACATTTCCAAAACTGTTGATTTTCTGTTTTTTCTAAGACCACCGTCAAGATGTTTTGGTGACCTGAGATATCAAATTTTCCAAGACCACTTTATTTTCAGGTGAGCTGGTCCTGTGGCGGCTCGTTTTGTGTCTCATTATTGTTTAAGGAAAAAGAGACAACTAAGGGGCCTGAGTCAAGTTAATTAAAACAAAGGCAAAAGAAGTTGATTAGCAGCAAAACTGGTTACTAATGAAGAAGATGGTTAGAATGAATACCTGCAGCCAGTGTGGCCTTCCAGGACTGGAGTTTGATACCCCTGAGCTAAAGGGGGACTCTAGAATGGTCCTGTGTGGCTTTTTAAGATATTCTAAAATGGACACCATACATGAAGAGCTTGCACATTCTCCTCATGTCTGTATGGGTCTTCCTCTGGGTCCTCTGCTTTACTTTCTAAATTTCCAAAGGCATTAGGCTAAATGGCGGCACGGTGGCGCAGTGGTAGCACTGCTGCCACGCAGTTTTGAGACCTGGGTTCGCTTCCTGGGTCCTCCCTGTGTGGAGTTTGCATGTTCTCCCTGTGTTTGTGTGGGTTTCCTCTGGGTACTCTGGTTTCCTCCCACATTGGCGACTCTAAATTGCCCCAGGTGTGTGTGTGTGCCCTGCAGTGCCCGGGGTTTGTTTCCTGCCTTTCTGCCCTGTGATGGCTGGGATTGGCTCTAGCAGACCCCCGTGACCCTGTAGTTAGGATATAGAGGGTTGGATAATGAATGGATGGATGGATTAGGCTAAACCAGGGGTGCCCAACTCTGGGCCTGGTGGTCCACAGTAGCTGCAGATTTTCATTCTGACCCTTTTCCTAATCAGTTTTCACTGCTAATTAACTCCTTTTGTCTTCTTTTTAATAGCCCTGTTTTTAAGGATTCAGTCCTCTGAATTGATTCCTTTCTTCATTAAATGGCAGCCAAACAGAAATGAGACATTAAATGAGCCAATAGATGACCAGCTAAATTGGAACGTCAAAGTCCAGCCAATTTCACTCCAACCAATCTCTTAACGAGAAGCTGATTCTTGCTGTTAATTAAACCCGTCATTTAATTCCATGGCTTGTTGCTGCTCTCATTCTGAAACTGCAGACATTTCCAAAACTGTTGACGTTTCTGTTTTTTCTAAGACCACCGTCAAGATGTTCTGGTGACCTGAGCAGACCAACATGACCGAGACCTTCACCTGTCTTTATTTTCAGGTGAGCTGGTCATGTGACGGCTCATTTTGTGTCTCGTTATTGTTTGGCTGCTCATTTAAGAAAAGAGAGACAACTAAGGGGTCTGAGTCAAGTTAATTAAAACAAAGGCAAAAGAAGTTAATTAGCAACAAATCTGGTCACTAATGAAGAAGATGGTTAGAATGAATTCCTGCAGCCAGTGTGGCCCTCCAGGACCGGAGTTTGATACCCCTGAGCTAAAGGGGGACTCTAGAATGGTCCTGTGTGCCTTTTTAAGATGTTCTAATGGACGCCATACAAGCAGAGTTTGCACATTCTCCTCGTGTCTGTATGGGTCTTCCTCTGGGTCCTCTGCTTTACCTTCCAAATTTCCAAAAGCATTAGGATTAAGCGCAGGTGTCAAACTCCAGGCCTGGAGGGCCACAGTGGCTGCAGGTTTTCATTCTAACCCTTTTCCTAATCAGTGACCAGTTTTCACTGCTAAGTTACTCCTTTTCCCTTCATTCTGATAGCCCTGTTTGTAAGGATTCAGTCCTTTCTTCATTAAATGACAACCAAACAGAATTGAGATGTAAAACGAGCCAACAGGTGACCAGCTAAACTGGGATTTCAAACTCCAGCCAACTTCTCTTATTAAGAAAAAAGAGACAACTAAGGGGCCTGAGTCAAGTTGATTAAAACTAATGAAGAAGATGGTTAGAATGAAAACCTGCGGCCCTCTCTGAGCAGAGTTGGACACCCCGGGGATAAGGGGGGACTCTAGAATGGTCCTGTGTGGGTTGTTAAGATGTTCTAAAATGGACACCGTACATGAAGAGTTTTCACGTTCTCCTCGTGTCTGTATGGGTCTTCCTCTGGGTCCTCTGCTTTATCTTCCAAATCTCCAAAGACATTAGGCTAAAGCGGTGTTTCTCAACCTCGGTCCGGGGGGCACACTGTAGCTGCAGGTTTTTGTTTCAGCCAGATTCATAATCAGTGACAACACCTGATAACACTAATTTTATTTAATTAGCTGGTATTATTTTTCTTTTATTCTACATTCAGAAAAGAACAGCAGCATAATTTTTACATTTATAATGACATTTAGAAATATTTCTGCTTTTGCTGTAGATTTAAAAACGTAACTCTCTTTTGTTGATTTCATTCTATTTTGCCCTTTCTCTGTGCGGTTTTTACCGCTTTGTTTTATCTTATTAACGACAATTAAAAATGAGCAGAGCAGACACGCTGGCAAACACGGAATAATCAAAGGCTGCAACTACTTTAGCATCTGACCCACTAATTAGTAAATAATGGATTAGTGAAACAATTAGAACACCTAGAAAAGTAGAATGAAAATCAAGACGAAAATATTGTTAAAAAGAAAAAAAATACATTCCCATATAACTGCTTGGTACATTTTATTTTTTTTTTCTACCAAACTGTTTTCTAATTTCTATATTGTTCCCAAAACACAGAACTTGGGATATAACACAGCACTTCATCAGCGCAGGAGTCCAATTAAAAACAGAAGCTGGCTGGAACAAAAACCTGCAGCCACAGTGTGCCCCCAGGACCGAGGTTGGGAAACACTGGGCTAAAGGACGGGTGTCCAACTCCGGGCCTGGAGGGCTGCAGGTTTTCATTCTAACTCTTTTCCTAATCTGTGCAGAGTTTTCACTGCTAATTAACTCCTTTTCCTTTCATTCTGATAGCCCTGTTTTTAAGGATTTGGTCCTTTCTTCATTAAATGACAACCAAACAGAAATGAGATGTGAAACGAGCCGACAGATGACCAGCTAAACTGGAATTTCAAACTCCAGCCAATCTCACTCCAACCAGTCTCATAATGAGAAGCTGATTCTTGCTGTTAATTAAACCCGTCATTTAATTCCACAGCTTGCTTCTGCTCTCATTCTGCCACAGCAGACATTTCCAAAACTGTTGATTTTTCTGTTTTTTCTAAGAACACCATCAACATGTTTTAGTGACCTGAGCAGACCGACATGACCGAGACCTTCACCTTTCTTTATTTTCAGGTGAGCTGGTCATGTGGCGGCTCATTTTGTGTCTCGTTATTGTTTGGCTGCTCATTAAGGAAAAAGAGACAACTAAGGGGTCTGAGTCAAGTTAATTAAAACAAAGGCAAAATTAGCAACAAATCTGGTCACTAATGAAGAAGATGGTTAGAATGAATACCTGCAGCCAAGCGGCCCTCCAGGACCGGAGTTCGACACCCCAGGGCTTAATGGGGACTCTAGAATGGTCATGTGTGGGTTTTTAAGATGTTCGAAAATGGACGCAATACAAGCAGAGTATGCACGTTTTCCTCGTGTCTGTATGGGTCTTCCTCTGGGTCCTCTGCTTTACCTTCCAGATTTCCAAAAACATTAGGATAAAGCATGAGTGTCAAACTCCAGGGGCCTCATGTATAAATGGTGCGCACGCACAGAAATGTTTCCATGCTCAAATTGTGATGTATAAAACCTAACCTTGGCGTAAAGCCACGCACATTTCCACGGTAGCTCATACCCTGTCATACGCAAGTTCTCCGCTCGGTTTTTCAGACTCGTGGTACCCAGCGTCAAAGCAGTGCTACTGCTCCTATGTGGTTTATCTTTCTTTTTCAGATCCACATTACTGACGCAGCTTTATAAATACACTGAAATTAACTGCATATTGTTTATTAGTGTAATGCATCTGATTGTAATTAACCAATAACAATATAATGGTCCATAGAATGGCCAAACTATTCTAAATGCCATAACTGCTTTAGCGTTGTTACTCTCACTGCACCTTCTTCTACTTCTTTCAGCTGCTCCAGTTAGGGGTTGTCACAGCGGATCATCTTTTTCCATATTACTCTCACTGCACCACTCGGAGTATTTATATCACTGTATCAGAGTGTGAATCACAGCTATACAGCAGCTGATCATAAAGAGAATTATCAGTATACAGCATCAAGCACATGCTGCCTCAGCCATGCACACAGTCTATTTGAACTGCTCTCATATGGCAAACACTTCAAAACCTTTACTGTACGGACCTCGCGGTTCAGAAAGAGTTTCATCCCAAGAACTCTAAACGCACTCAATCAGTCCATCAAGTGCTCCTTGTAGAACTGTCTAGACTTATAAATACAATCACCTCACTGTAAACTTGTGATACAGTTATAATATTGCACAACCTGAGCCACTTTATAAAGCGCGTATTTACATATGATGACGATATCATTTTAAAGATGAAATGCAGCAAAATATGTTTATTATATTATATAGATAAAACTTTAACTTTATTTAAATAATCTATATTGTTAATAATTAAATGACACGGTGTCGCTACGCTAGCAAGGATCTGCTGCTACGTTCACGGATTGTTCCTGCCTCGCACTGTTTGCTTCACTGGGACTGGCGTGAAGGATATAATAATTAAACACGTATTATGAAGATATTTCAATGTTCCTTAAAAGATTTGAAGAATCAGCATTATAAGCTTACAGATGGCTTAACGTTCATTACAGAACTGATTGTGTGGCGATCGGTTACCTGGAGAAAGAAAAGGAAGGACAGGAATTGGAGGTTAGTACGTGTGAAACAGACAGTAGGCCTACTGCTGCAATAAATTATTTTATCGAAGGTCACACACAATCACTGCGCCACCGTGTTCGCATGTTTAGTAACACGCTTTAACTCCTATCATCATGAAAATGATATCATGTATACATCTCGGTATTTTAATTATTCAGAGAGCTGCAATATCACGAATATAATGGATTCTGTGTCCTGTCGGAGGAAGAGAAAGCCGGTTTAAGAATCACGTAGTGATTAAGACACATAGAGCACATAGGAGATCAAATATAAATCAAAGCATTTAACGTGCTACTTTAGTTACGATACGATTTAAGAAACTAGTAAATTAAACAATTTTAAGATGAAGTGTGTGATGTTCTACTTTAATGACAAAATAAACTACGTGATTAAAGTGGAAATTTCGAGATTAAAGTTGACATTTCTTGCTTTTTCCCCCACTGTGTGCCTATTATTTTTTCTCTGTATTCTAATAAGCTTTCATATGACACTCAGACGGTGGGCTACGACTCGCCTTTTCACTGCGACTTTGCTATGCGACTCTTTTTTTATTTCGGGCACTGTGCGACTTTGTGAACTTGAGCTTTCGAGTTTTTCCGACACGCTATGTCACTCGATCAGCTTCCTTTTCTTGTTTATATCACTGTTTAAACCAACAAATAGTACGTTGTTTTTTGCCTCCACTTGGTATGCGCTGAAATTGTTCTATTTTTCCTCGTGGTTTTGCCATTGCCTTTTCACAGAACGCTGAGCTTAAGGGCTATTTATATTGATTTACATATTGAAAGTGGTGTAATTCTGGGAGGAGTTGGGGCGGGACAGCAGTTGTGTGCATGTGCGTTACTTTTCACACTGATCGGGATTTATGTAGCGGAAGAACTTGGAAGTTTGCGTACATATTCCTGCATCTAGATTTTTCTGCACGTACGCACATTCCCGCTTTTGTGCTTACGCCATGTTATAGTGAGAGTTCTACGCACGGTGTTATACATGAGGCCCCAGGCCTGGAGGGCCACAGTGGCTGCAGGTTTTCATTCTAACCCTTTTCCTAATCAGTGCCCAGTTTTTACTGCTAATTAACTCATTTTCCCTTCATTTTCATAGCCCTGTTTTTAAGAATTCGGTCCTTTCTTCATTAAATGACAGCCAAACAGAAATGAGATGTAAAACGAGCTGACAGATGACCAGCTAACCTGGGATTTCAAACTCCAACTGATCTCTTAATGAGAAGCTGATTCTTGCTGTTAATTAAACCCGTCATTTAATTCCACGGCTTGTAACTGTTAATTTTTCTGTTTTTTCAACGAACACCGTCAAGAGGTTTAGGTGACCTGAAAGATCAAACTTAC
>JANRMT010062834.1:52843828-52859221 GCA_026402145.1 Polypterus bichir lapradei
TGGTCCTCTCTTGAAGTGATGTTACCAACCCAGCACACCACACTTGCCATCACAGAGTTGTAGAAGATGTGAAGGACGTAATTTCCCACATTTAAGGAACATAGTCTCCTAAGGAAAAAGAGCCTGCTCTGCCCTTTCTTCTCCAGTTCCTCTGTGTTATGAAGGCAGTCCAACCTGTCATTGATGTGGACCCCCAAGTACTTGTAGGTGTGGACCAGCTCTATATCCACTCCTTGAATAGTGACCAGACATAGAGACTGTTTGGTGTGGTGAAAGTCATTAAGCAGTTCTTTGATTTTGCTGATGTTGAGTTGCAGACGATTCTCAAAGTTCTCCCCCTGACTCCTCTTCGTTTTCTCATCCCCCTTATCAATAAACCACACAAGTGCAGAATCTCTTCAAGTGACCTGCCCCGCTGTTATATTTCTAGTCAGAGATTTACAGAGTGAAGAGTAAAGCAGACAGGACAGTTCCTTGTGGTGCTCAAGTTTTGCTCACACAGTCCTTTTGATTCTCACAGATGGTGGTCCGCCTGACAGATAGTTCATCATCCAGGACACCACAGGCTCCTCCACCTTTCTTGATTCATTTAATTCATCTTTACTCTCTTTATATATAAATTGTGAACAATAGGGGGTGTCAGTGATCCCCCAAACCTCAGACCCTCCAGCACTGGCAGCAGTCCAGGTTCAAATAAGACTTGTATTGTAGAAAAGGATCTTTCTCCAGGTTCTTCTTCCTCAATATAAATGCAGTCACAGTTCTTTATCCCTTTTCTCCTCCTCCTCCTCTCCAGTGAGTGTTGTTCACTTCCTCCTGTTTTCTTGGTTATGAATCAGATGCCATCTTCCTGTGCCATCTGGTTTTAAGGTGCCGTAACTTCTTGAAGTCGCGGATGAAGAAGAGGATACCATTAGCAACAGCGCCCCCTCTGGTTCCTGACTGCTAACGCTTATGTCAGTCGTGTCAGGACTGGCTGAATGCTAAGAGTTGCTGTGGGCATTTGAGACCCACATGGGTAGGTGTGGCATCCACTCCCCAAGGACACTGCAGCCTGACCAGGGCAGATGATTGAGTTGTCGATGTAATGTTACCCATTGCGAGCATGCCCAGTGATAGGTCAGAGCTAACTTGTTATGGTGGCAATAGACGGCCCTGACACTCGGAACCTTGACGTTACTGCAGCAAGTTGGCAATGAATCTGTGAAGAATACATTTCCATCAAAAAATTATTTTAAAACTAACTCAGAATTCATAAAACTAAAAATTATTCCTTAAAAAATCGTTCTCACCCTTGTTGGACATTTTGTATCCATCTTTTTGACAGGGCCCCCTGACATTAACTTCTTTTCTGATGCATTTTAGCCTCATACACCTTGATGAGACACTTAACAGAGCGGAGACACCTGCCATGTTGCCTTGCAGTCAAACCCGTCCACTTTCTATCTTTAAAGAAATGCTACCAACTACGACAATGGGCTCGGCCTGAGGTTAGGACCCTTGAATGTTCGTAGATTTTCTCTTATTATAAGTCAGACGGGGACCTCATTTCAAGTTAACAACTTAATTTGCTTCTTGATTGTAATGCACTTTATTTCTTTCAGCCTTTACCTTTTATTCCCAATTGAAAAAAACGGAACATTACTTCAATACATTGATCATTAATTGCAGAAATTACGCTCATTTTGTATGTGGAGGACTTCATGAATACATTTTTCAGACAACTCGTTCTATTGCATTTTCGCTAGGAGAGCTCTCTATTTTTTCATCGAAAATCCCTATACCTTGTTTTTTCAAGGGCTCTAACCTGGCAGCTGGAGTCCTCCATGAATGGGGCACTAGTTCAGCACAGGGCTAATTTTAAGAGCGTAATATGCATACAGCACCCTCCACGTTTGGGACACAGACACATTTTTTTTCTCGATTTAGCCCCTCTGCTTCACAGTTTTAAAATTACAAATCCAAAAATTCGGACGACATGATTAAAACGCACATTGCAGAGTTTCAGTTAAGGAGATTTGCAGACATCTCGGTCACAACCACACTTTTTTTACATGGTTGTATCCAGTGGGGGGGCCAACACTCCCTGGGAATGGGTTCATTAGGGACTGTAGCGTAGAACTAACCTTCTTCGTCTTCTTCGTCTTCTTCGTCTTCTTCTTCTTTTGGCAGCTCCCGTTAGGGGTTGCCACAGCAGATCATCTACTTCTATATCTTCCTGTCCTCGTCATCTTGTTCTGTCACCCCCATCACCTGCATGTCCTCTCTCACCACATCCATTAACCTTCTCCTAGGCCTTCCTCTTCTCCTCTTCCCTGCCAGCTCTATTCTTAGCACCCTCCTCCCAATATAACCCTCATTTCTTCTCTGCACAGGTCCAAACTAACAAAATCTCGCCTCTCTGACTTTGTCTCCCAACCGTCCAACCTGATCTGACCCTCTAATGTCCTCTGTAAAAAGATCAGACTCGACACACTTAAAAAGGTTTTGAAAGGAACAGAGATGTTCACCAGACTGAGTCCAAAACAGAACTGAAGTTGAAATGCAAAGATGGTGGCTTTAAATA
Organism: Polypterus bichir lapradei; assembly: GCA_026402145.1. Lineage (NCBI taxonomy): Eukaryota > Metazoa > Chordata > Cladistia > Polypteriformes > Polypteridae > Polypterus > Polypterus bichir. The sequence goes on from JANRMT010062834.1 coordinate 52,846,395, forward strand.
GTCAGACCGGAAGTGACGTAGGGGAACCGGAAGTGACCGTCTTCTGGCGTCAGTCGAGGTGACCGGAAGTGATGTCAGTCAAGGCACTGGAACCAGAAGTGACGGCAGTCGAGGCACCGGAAACAGAGGTGACGTCTGCAAGGTTGAGTCAGATAGGTTTTCCTGCGGCTGGTCTGTAGAGATAACAGGAGAAGGTTTAATGCACCCCGCCATCCCCTGGCCTGGCATGGAATTACCTTCACTTGGTCCATACAAGATCCTCCTACTCGCACGTGCGTGACACCTCATTTCTAATCCTGACCATCCTCGTCACAACCAATGCAAATCTTAGCATCTTTAACTCTGCCACCTCCAGCTCTGTCTCCTGCTTTCTGGTCAGTGCCACCGTCTCAGCCCATATAACATAGCTGGTCTCACTACCATCCTGTAGACCTTCCCTGTCACTCTTGCTGATACTCGTCTGTCACAAATCACTCCTGACACTCTTCTCCACCCACTCCACCCTGCCTGCACTTTCTTCTTCACGTCTCTTCCACACTCCATGTTACTCTGAATTGTTGATCCCAAGTATTTAAACTCATCCACCTTCTCCAACTCTACTTCCTGCATCCTCACCATTCCACTGACCTCCCTCTCATTCACACACATGTATTCTGTCTTGGTGGTCCTACTGACCTTCATTCCTCTCCTCTCATATCTGTACCTTTACAGGGTCTCCTCAACCTGCTTGCTACTATCTCTACAGATCACAATGTCATCAGGAACCTTTCTAATCTCATCTGTCAACCCGTCCATCACCATTGCAAATAAGAAAGGGCTCAGAGCAGATCCCTGATGTAATCCCACCTCTGTCACTCCTATTGCAGACCTCCCCACGGTCACACTTCCCTCATACATATACTGTACAACTCTTACGTACTTCTCTGCCACTCCCGATTTCCTCCTACAATACCACAGCTCCTCTCTTGTCACCCTGTCATATGCTTTCTCCAGATCCACAAAGACGTAATGCAACTCCTTCTGGCCTTCTCTCTACTTCTCCATCAACACCCTCAAAGCAAACATCACATCTTTGGTTCTCTTTCTTTGCATGAAGCCATCCTGCTGCTCACTAATCATCACCGAGCTTCTTAACCGAGCTTCCACTACTCTTTCCCATAACTTCATGCTGTTGCTCATCAGTTTTATCCCCCTGTCATTACTACAGCTCTCCATTCAAGGTAGAGGTGGGATTACATCAGGGATCGGCTCTGAGCCCTTTCTTATTTGCAGTGGTGATGGACAGGTTGACAGACGAGATTAGACAGGAGTCCCCGTGGACTGTGATGTTTGATGATGACATTGTGATCTGTAGTGAGAGTAGGGAGCAGGTTGAGGAGACCCTGGAGAGGTGGAGAGGAATGAAGGTCAGAAGGAACAAGACAGAATACATGCGTGTAAATGAGAAGGAGGACAGTGGAATAGTGAGGATGAGGGGAGTAGGGTTGGTGAAGGTGGATGAGTTTAAATACTTGGGATCAACAGTACAGAGTAATGGGGATTCTGGAAAAGAAGTGAAGAAGAGAGTGCAGGCAGGGTGGAATGGGTGGAGAAGAGTGTCAGGAGTGATTTGTGACAGACGGGTATCAGCAAGAGTGAAAGGGAAGGTCTACAGGACGGTAGTGAGAGCAGCTATGTTATATGGGCTGGAGACGGTGGCACAGGTGACAGAGCTGGAGGTGGCAGAGTTAAAGATGCTAAGATTTGCTTTGGCTGTGACGAGGATGGTCAGGATTAGAAATGAGGACATTAGGACGGTTGGGAAGACTGATTCACAATACTGTGGTCAGGTGATACATAACAGCATAGTCGATAACTTATAGTCTATATCTCTGCTGTTGACCAATTCCTGGAATTTTCATTCATTGTCGGTTCTGCCGTGTCTGTGAAAACGTGTGCAGACCACCGTCCAACACCTATCCAGCATCGTGCTCCTGGCAAACAGATTATTTTGCTCTTCTTCTGCACCATCTTTTCTTTTCTCCATGTGGAATTCGATGCAGCCTTTGTACTTTTACTCAAAGTTGTGTGACTGCTTTAACAATGGTTTTACCGAGCAAAAAAAAAATAACTATAATAATAAATTTTACACATACTCTTTGATCTTGAAAATCTGCTGTTGAGGAATGGACAATAAATAAGTCATGTGCACAATTATGAGGAACGTTCAAAAAGTTTCCGCACTTTTTTTTATTAAGAATGTCAAAAGCAATTGACATCACTTTTCTACATCATCACTTTCCTTTGCGATGAAATGTTCCCAGTGTCGTACCATCTTATTAATGCCATCGGCTAAAAATGTTTTTGGTTGAGCGCGTAGCCAATGATGCACCGCTGCTTTCAATCCTTGTGGTCGTGACTGTAGCTGGATATCCAGAGCCCTCTGCATCCATCACATGAGGACGGTGATTTTCGAACATTTCAATCCATCTCATAGACGACTCTACGAGAGAGAAATTGATCCCCATACTGAGCACACACGCGGAGATGAATTGGTGCTCCTTCTGCCCATGAAAAGCGTATGACAGAGTGATGTTCCTCTTTGTTTTGCTGTCATCTTCAACAAAGGGTGACAACTCTTATACAAAACTGCAAGGGCAGCTGGCTTGCCAGACAGAACTAGGGCTGCAGGGTGATTGCGCTCTCCCTTAGAGAGGGGTGAGAAACACCGACATCCGGGAGAGGCACAGAGTAGAGCCAATTGAGGGGGTTCAGGCATCTGATGCCACCTTGAATGCTTCCCTGTGGAGGTTTTACGGGCATGACCAGCTTGGAGGAGACCTCTGGGAAGACCCAGTGCTCATTGGGAGGATTACTTTTCCCAGATGGTATGGGGAATGCCTCAGGAATCCACAGTATGAGTTGGCAATTGTGGGTAAGGGGGAAAGGGACAAGTGGGCCTCACTGCTAAAACTGTTGCCCCCGTGACCCAGCTTAGGATAAGCAGTTGGAAAATCAATGAATGAATGAATGAGTGAAAGAAAAATGTTAATTCTGCTTTCACAATTGATTGTTTTCTGCATTTATTGTTTAGAAATGGTAACATGCAGTACATATTCACATTGACATGTTCATTCTTTGCAGCCAATAGTATGAGATCTTTACTAAATTTTGCCACTGCAAATAAATGACAACAACAGATGCAAGTCTATGACATAACAGAGTTGTCACAATCGTGATTCTGATCTTTCTCAGAAATACGAGGGACGTTCAAAAAGTTTCAACACTTTTTTAACTCATTTATTAGGAATTTCAAAAACAATTGATATCACGTTTCTACATCCTCACCTTCCTCTTCGATGCAATGTTCCCAGCATCGTATCAACTTTTTAATGCCATCGGCTAAAAATGTTTTTGTTTGAGCAAGTAGCCAATGGTGCACCACTGCTTTCATTCCTCATAGTCGTGGCTGTAGCTGGACGTCCGGAGCCTTCTGCATCCGTCACACGAGGATGGTGATTTTCAAACATTTCAATCCACTCATAGACGACTCTACGAGAGAGAACTTTATCCCCATACTGAGCACACATGTGGAGATAAATTGGTGCTCCCGGCACACCTTCTGCCCGCAAAAAAGCTCATGACAGAACACTGCTCCTCTTTGTTTCGCCACCATCTTCACCACAGGGTGACAACTCTTATACGAAACTGCAAGGGCTGCCGACTTGACAGACAGAACTAGTCACATGACCCTCTCAGACACGACCAATCACTACTCATCCTGCCTTCACCGTTTCCAGCGAAAATATAAAAGTTGCGGAAACTTTTTGAACGTCCCTCGTATCTTATAAATGCCAGAGTTGCGCACTTATGTCACTTGGCGGACTGAGTAATGAATATATACTGTAGTGGCAAATGTGATAATGAAATCCTACTATCAGTGCTATTTTGAGAATTTAAGAATATGAAATATATTAAGGACTGAAAAATCTGCCAACAAAGTTTAATTACACACGTGGCGCTGGCTACAAAGTAATCTCAGATGCATCATAACCCACCTCATTGCACTCTTATGCTATAAAATATTTATTTATTTAAATATTTATTTAATTACTTACAGAATAATGAACAGGTTTGCTGCTCAAATGAATAAATAAATACTATTCTGAGTTACTTAGCTCCTTTGAAGAGAGCTGATCATACATTTTTGAGTGTAGCCATTGCGCACTGGGTCATTTAACGCAGTGCGTTTTTTTCTCACCTTTGATTACGGTGCGAGACTCAATCGCTTTGTCAAGTTCCTCCATGTTCATTTTACAATTACTCGATTGTTTTACCAGGGTTTTGTTTTTGATCATTTCAGCATGTGGATACTTTGCTATTTCATCAAGCAGGTACTGAACAACGCACACAAAATGCCATGAAGGTAGATCTGCCCCGGTTGAGAAATTTCACTAATTTTAATTAAAAAAGAACAAGAAGCTCAATAACATAATTAAAAAATGATGACACAGTGATGCTTACCATCATCATCATCAGGGTTGAGTCACATATGTTCAGGTCCATAAGTATTTGGACAGTGACACAATTTTCATAATTTTGGTTCTATATGCCACCACAATGGATTATTATGGTGGCCCCGAAGGGCAAGTGCCAAAAAATTTAAATGGAGACACGCACACTTAAAGTGACGTGCAAATTCAAACGAGGTGACGCGTAAAATCAAATGTGGTGCTGCACAATTAAAAAAAGGTGATGTGCACAATTAAGGTGACGCGCACATTCATACGAGGCAACGTGCAAAATCAAATTAGGTCCTAGTTAAGATTCTAGCAGCTGAATTCTGCACGTCTTTAGGAGTGGAATATCCTTCAATGGCCAAGTCAATCAACCGACGTCAACCCAACTGGATACGCAGTTCACCTGCTGAAGAGAAAACTGAAGGCAGAAAGTCCAACAAACAAGCAGCACCTGAAGAGAGCGGACATTAAAGGCCTGGCAAAGCATCAGTAGGATGGCAACCGAGCATTTGGAGATGGCCAGGGGTTCAGACCTCAGGCTGTCATTGACTGCAAAGGATTTTCAACCAAATATTGAAAATTATCCTTATATTCGTGATTATGTTAGTTTGCCCAAATATTTTTGAGCCCCTCAAAGTGGGGCACCATGCATAAAAATTACCGTCTTTTCTAAATGGCTCACACAATGTTTTCGTTAAACCCCTTGAATTAAAGCTGAACATCTACACTTCTCTTACATCTTGATTGCTTTGTTTCAAATCCATTGTGGTGATGAGCAGAGCCAAAATTAAGAAAACTCTCTCACTGTCTAAATACTTACGGACATGAATGTATGTGATCCCATATATTGTAGAATAAAAAAAAAAAGAAAAGAAGAAGAACACAAGTGATATAATTCAGGTGTCTTCAGATTAGAGTCCAAGACAAGACTGAGATGAGGTGCAATAGGAGCCGCTTATATGGGATCCAGACAGGAAGAGGCAGGTCTTGGAGGGCGTAAGTGGCATGAGAGGGAATACGGGTGCCAGTCTTACATTCTGCAGAGTGTGGAGGAGAAGAAGGTCACTTATAACGGCACCAACCCCTGGTCAGGAGGAGAAGTACCATCACCAGAGCCCTCCAGCTGTCCCCAGAACACCCACGTGTGTGACAATCTATCATTACATTTTATATACTGCATGAAATAAAATAAACAAACCATGGAAGACGACCACCAAACAGAGTTTATTGCAATGTCCTTTTAAGGCTAAATGAGGTTAAAAAAAAGAAAGAAAGAGAATCATCAGATTCTTTTCAATAATCTGCAATTTATGTGAGAGCGTACTTGACTCAAAATAAATTCCTCCTTTGAAGATGGAAGATTAAAGCTGAGTCTGTGTCACCGCACTGCAGGACTGAAGGATCAATTTTCGGTATTTTTTTGATACATTATCTACATTATACAAGTTATATATTAGGTAAGATAGACTTATTTTATTTATACACCTCGATAATCTTTGTATTGTAATTTGTGCGCTTAAACAAATAATAAGATAAAATCTTTTTTAGCGTTCAGGCCCAGACTCTAGCATTTTACTGGTCTCTAGGGGTCTTACGGGGTAGGGTGTCACTCTAGGAGTTTCACTAAAGGCTACAGCAGGGTTAGGATTGAGAGCTAAAGGATGGCCGAATGTAACGCTCAGAGTTTAAATTGTAGTTAAAACCAGTGATATGAATAATGCTCTCTTTAAATTAAGGAAACTAATTTTTATTTTTAAAGGTTTGGCCCAGAATCACCAAAGTTTTTCTTCGTCAGCAGCCATTGTCAAAATGACCAGTGTTAACCCTAATCCATGAATGAGGGGGGTCTCCAAGACCCCCAGTTGCAGATTTTCACGTTCTTTCCCTTTCAAGGTAATACGACGGCCATGAAATTTTCTGACTTTTCATTTTGTGTTGTCTTGAAAAATGGGCCAAAATCCGCTTCTCGATAGCTTAGTGCAGTGTTTCTCAAACTGTGGGGCGGGACCCCCTAGGGGGGCACGAAGTAACTAAAAGGGGGGCACGAAGATGTGAAAAAAAGAAAACAAGAATCGAAAATATGAAAAATACATCTATTGAAAGCAAAACAAATGAACTTAAACTAAATTCTGATACTAGAAAAATAAATCTAGAGTTAGATAAATGTCGATAAAAGTTAAGTAGGTATAATAAAATATGCATCTATGATATATCATTAATTAAAAAAGAACAAATTGGTATTAGTGGGCTCCTTTCAAAAAAACGTTAGGGGGACGCGATAAAAACTGTTATGAAAACTCGGGTCGCAAATACGTAAAGGGTGAGAAACGCTGGCTTAGTGCAAGTGCTACAGTAGCACAAAGTAGTTGAGGGTCTCCGAGACCCCCCCCCCATTCATGGAAATGTTACCATATTTATACAAGAGGTTTTTCTTCGTTTTATATTTTATATTTGAATTTTCTATTTAAATGTGTATTTTCTTTGGTTTAGATATTCTTAGTCCTGCCTGAGACGTTGCTGGTGTATAGTTTGTTGAAGATCAAGTCCAGCTGATGTGTTTATGAACAACGAGTCAACGACCAACAAAGAAATTCAATGCAAGTGAAGCCCTGGCTGAAATAATGAAGGAGTTGTTGGATTTCGATACATCAGACAACTCAAATGAGGACGACAATGATGATGGAAGTGACGCTGTGTCAAGTGATGAGGAAACAAAAGTTGATGATGAAACAGCCACATGGGGATGCAGCAAATGTAGCTAAGAGGCGACGCTGCCACATGTGCCCAAGGGCAAAGGAGAGAAAGATAAAAGCCGCTTGCTCCCAGTGCAAACTTCCGGTTTGCCAGGAACATTCAGAGCGTTCCCTTGTGTGTCTGGCCTGCAAACAACTTGAAGCTGAGGCAGATTCTGAGTGACTGTTCTGTATGCGAATCAGACGTGTAACTGACGCCTTGTTTTAGTGCCACTAGGACTGTATTTTATACGATTTGGTAGAACACTGAACACGCATTACTATTACAAAGGTAACATGTAAACCATTGGAAATTTACATCACATTTACTCCATTTCAGAGGTAATAAAAATTTCTGAAGTTATTGTATTGCTTTTTAGGCAGATTTAACCGGTGGTCTGCAAGATGGGGGTCTGCAAGATTCATGGAAACATTATAAAAATGGCATTCAAGGATAAGTTTAAGGTATCAAATTATGACTTGATTTTAATTCTGAATTATTTCATGCAGTCATACACCGCTATTCTGTATTATGCAGCACAAGCCCTGTCACACACAAGAGGCAGTCAGTGGGCTTAACTAAGGGGGCTGACAAAGTGCACTAATGTCTTTTCTTTCTCCTTCCTCTGCAGATCACCAGAAGGAAAGTCCCCTTAATCCTCAATCAGGATTTTCTCCTGTCTCCAGACCACGCCCTCCTGCTGACCTCACTCCCCCTGTTTACCTTTGGACCCTCCTCTTCCTTTCCCTGATCCACTTGCCTTCCCCAGTTAGTCTCGTTTCGAACAGTCTTTTCAGACGTCTTGCCACTGAAGATTTACAATTATACACATTGGACCCGGAACCAGAAGTGATGTTGTGGGGACCAGTAGCGCCAGAACCAGAAGTGACATCTTTGGGGACCAGAAGTGATGTCATCAAGGGTGACAGTACCAGAAGTGACATCATCAATAGTGCCACAACCAGAAATGACGTCTTCGGGACCAGAGGTAACGTCATCAATAGTGCCAGAACCAGAGGTGACGTCATCAAGGCCACCAGTACCAGAAGTGATGTCATAAATGGCACAGGGGCCTAGTGGGATTTCCCGTGGATGGTCTGCAGGGAATTGAGAGAGAATGTCAGTGCAGCTTGCCACCCCCTGGTCTTGGCGTGGTACTACTATTATTCAGATCATTTGTTGATAAGCAGGCATCAATGCAATGGCTTCACGGTTCCAGTCTAAAAGGAGAGACAGAAAGCTTAATTATGGCAGCACAAGACCAGGCACTCAACACCAGGTACCACCAGAAGAACATCTCAAAACAGCCAGTAGATAGTAAATGTAGACTATGCAACAAGGCAGAAGAGCATATTAGTCATATTGTTGCTGGCTGTATAAAACTTGCACCTACTGAATATATACAGAAACATAATAAAGTAGCCAGTTATGTACACTGAACTATGTGCAAGAATCTAGTGGTACAATGTGTCAGATGAGTATTACAAACACCAGCCAGAAAAGGTTGTGAACATCAACGCTATCATCATCATGTGGGATGTTCCAATAACAATAGATAGAACAATCCTAGAGAATCGTCCTGATATCGTGCTGCATGATAAGAAAGAGAGAACCTGCCTGTTGATCGACACAGCCATCCCAGATGACTTGAACATCATGTTAAAAGAAACTGAGAAGATCAGTGAATTCAAGAATTTGGACATCGAGATTAGCAGGATGTGGAACTGTAAAACTAGAATTGTGCCTGTTATAGTTGGAGCATTAGGTACATTAAAGAAAGATCATAATGAAAACTTGAAGAAGCTCCCAGGCCACCCATCAGCTAGTGAAGTGCAAAAGATCACACTTATGGGCACTGCACACATCCTTAGAAAGGTGTAAGGGTAAATCACTTTGGCTTCTTGTTGTAACCTGGATTTACCAGCTAAAACCGCAAAGATATCATGCAAGAGGAAACAAACACTGAATAATGATAATAATAGTAATAATCATCTTCTTCTTCTTCTTCTTCTTCTTTTGGCTGCTCCTGTTAGGGGTTGCCACAGTGGATCATCTTCTTCCATATCTTCCTGTCCTCGTAATCTTACTGTTACGTCCATCACTTCTCTTAGGCCTTCCTCTTTTCCTCTTCCCTGGCAGCTCTATCCTTAGCACCCTTCTCCCAATATATCCCTCATCTCTCCTCTGCACATGTCTAAACCAACACAATCTCACCTCTCTGATTTTGTCTCCCAAACGTCCGACTTGAGCTGACCCTCTAATGTCCTCATTTCTAATCCTGTCCATCCTCGTCACACCCAATGCCAATCTTAACATCTTTAACTCTGCCACCTCCAGCTCTGTCTTCTGTTTTCTGGTCAGTGCCACCATCTCTAACCCATATAACATAGCTGGTCTCACTACCGTCCTGTAGACCTTCCCTGTCACTCTTGCTGATACCCATCTGTCACAAATCACTCCTTCCACTCTTCTCCATCCACTCCACCCTGCCTGCACTCTCTTCTTCACTTCTCTTCCACAATCCCCATTACTCCGTACTGTTGATCCCAAGTATTTAAACTCATTCTCCTTCACCAACTCTACTCCTTTCATCCTCACCATTCCACTGACCTCCCTCTCATTCACACACATGTATTCTGTCCTGGTGGTCCTACTGACCTTCATTCCTCTCCTCTCATATCTCCACCTCTCCAGGGTCTCCTCGACCTTCTCCCTACTGTCTCTACAGATCACAATGTCATCAGCAAACATCACAGTCCACGGGGACTCCTGTCTAATCTCATCTGTCGACCATAATAATAATAATAATAATAATAATAATAATAATAATAATAATAATAATAATAATAATAATAATAATAGGAATACATTTTAGATATAAAGCACCTTTAGAAGGCATTAGACAGCAGTGGCTCCACCCTCTGGCTCCTAGTATGACAGTTATTACTGTAGATGAGTCCTCAGGTTGTCTCCTGGATGCACATGTGTGACAATGGGTACAATCACACACTGTTCCTCTGGTCTTCTCTTCTATTTCTAGGTCTTCTGAATTAGATTTGAAAATGAATTGCTCTCCCAGACTATCATTTATACTCCAGAAATGTCAACCATATTTTTGAATAACGCACTGTAGTGAGATTTCTTTGTGCAGAGGAAGGATGTTGGGACAGTATGGAAGGGAAAACAGTGGGACTTAAAGAAAGGGTAGAAAGGTTTAAAGTGGGAAGAACAAGTGTAACTAATGCCAGCTCATCAACATCGTGCACAAAAACCCATGTTGACATGGCGAATGCCTCCATCAGAGATGATCAACGGATTACGTTGTCCGCTGTTACTGCATATTTGGATATCAGCCACAGATCTGCATGTGCCATAGTGCATGATGACTTTGCTCAAGATGGGTGCCCAAACAGTTTACCGATCTGCATAAGCAACAGTGTGTGGAGTTTGTTACTCAAAAGAGTCTTGCTGCTCCAAGAGCGTCCATAGCTCACAAGCTCTTCTAAATCCTGGTGAAGGGAATGTGGACAAAGCTAAGGCCCTGAAGCAATTTTTAATAGATTTTCCCAGCTACTGCTTTCTTCCTACAATATCCAGTCACCCCATGCCATCCTTACTTCATCAACAACTCCTACCACATCAACTGGAATGGCCAGTGACAAGTCCACCTCTGACCATCAGCGTAGACTTTCCATAACTGAAGACCATCTAAGGAGAAAACTGAGGAAGCTACATGCAGGAAAAGCCTCAGGAGCAGATGGAGGTCAGTCCTTGAGTTCTTAAGGCCTGTGAGGACCAACATGTGAGGACCAACTCTGTCACCTGTTCAGTTTGTCCCTAAGGCACCAGAAAGTGCCACTGATGTGGAAAACATCTTGCTTTCTTCATTCTTCAAAGACGACAAGCACCTGTAGACCAGTGACAGTTATGTCTCATATCATGAAGGCCTTTGAAAAGGCTGGTCTTGGACTATATGAGTCCTCTTGTGGTAGACCACCTGGACCCACTGCAGTCTGCCTATCAGACCAATATTGGAGTGGGGGATGTCATTATCTGTCTGCTCCACAAGGCTGGGCAAAGCTGACAGCACTGTGAGGATGATGTTTTTTTTATTTCACCAGCACCTTCAATACCATCTAGACATGCCTGTTAAGGGGTAAACTCAGAGATCTGCAGGTGGATCTGTGGTGTCCTGGTTGATGGACTATCTGTGGGGCAGACCACCATCTGTGAGACACAAGGACTGTCTGAGCAACACTGGAGCACCACAAGGAATAGGCCTGTCTGCTTTACTCTTCATTCTCTACACCTCAGGCTTGAAATATAACAGCATGTCGGGTCACTGGCAGAAATGCTAAGATGATTCTCCACTTATGGGGGGGGTATTGATAAGACATAGGAGAGCAGATTCTTGATGCAAAGAGAAAGCTCTGCATCTCAATATCAGCAAAACCAAGGAACGGCTTTTTGACTTTCACTGCACCAAAAAGCCTCCATGTCTGGTCAGTATTCACTCCTACATGTATCTATCTTTTATATCGTGCCCTTCATATCTATCTGTCTAGCTAGCTATTGTGACCACAAGGGGATGCCACTGAGCCCCAAAACTAAGACACAGTAAAACAACACACGTTTTTAGAATAAAGTAAAAAATATTTACTCTTACAAAGCATTTCTTCACAATCCTGTCCAGCAATCAGCCACAGTAACAAGACAGATTAAAGAATTCTTCCTCCTTTTCTACCTCCATTAAGTGCTGCCCGCTGCCTCCCGACTCTGATTCCAGATGCGAGGCAGCAGACTTCTTGTAAGTTGTACCCTGGAAGGCCTCCAGTGTCACGTCATGTCTTCGAGGAAGCACTTCTGGCCATAGGAAACGTAGGGAGATCCTCCTCTGACTGCACCCTCTATCAATACCCAGGGATCCCAACAGGGCTTGTCACACAAGCACGATTAGGTGAGTGAAATCCCGCAAGGCAAAGAGTTTGTATGGGATTTCTAACATCTCTCTCTCTATCTCCTGATCCAAGGAAGACAAATAATAAATCAGCTCACTTACCTTCTCCGTATCCAGACTCCCAAAATGGCTATTCCACATCCGGGTCCACAATGAAGATGTCACTTCCGGCTTCCACCTTTTGGTGTCACTTTCGTCCCCCGTAGGTGATGCCATTTCCGCTTCAATCAATAATCTTCTTCTCTTTTTGTTTCCCTATAAATACCCGCGATGTACCCTCTTTAAGTTGTCAAATGTAGTTTGATCATTTAAGATGAATGTCTAACTTTCTTTTGTTGTCTGTCCGACATTATATGGGGCTACCACCCCAAACCTTCTCAAGTAGTCTGTCTGCTTATTACAGATTGTACTTCTGAATTCCAACTCCAAAGCACCCCTGCAGGTGTCCCGACTGGGCTACCATATAAGGACCACCTAAGATATGGGGGATTAAACAACTGCCGACCATCATCCATCAGTTCATCTATTAAACCATACTGGCCTGGTACAAATTTATTTCCTTCTATCTATCTATCTATCTATCTATCTATCTATCTATCTATCTATCTATCTATCTATCTATCTATCTATCTATCTAT